>OY992540.1:160429522-160504188 GCA_963921195.1 Pegoplata infirma
TTTTTATTTTAAATGAAAAAACAGTGGAATGGTTTTTAAATAAAATTTCATTTGTTTTAAGTGAATATTCACTGGAATTTACCTACATAATTTTTTGTGTGTAAAGAAACGTGAGCTCGAGCTGAAGTAATCCTTCTCAACAAAATATTTGCCTTATTTCCTCATGTGATCTTCCTTATCTGAAACTAATTTTGCCAATAAATAACACATTTTGCGAAGGGTATTTCTGATTCGACTCAGCCAAATATATATTTTTTCTTTTGTTATAATTTTCATTAGTTTATTTAAAATTAATTTTTAATCATACACTAGCTAAAGACCCCTTGTGATGAATAGACTTTTAATTGGATATATCAAAAATTCTTTAGAAATTAAAAAAAAAATACACAGCTGCACAATTACTTAAATTTTTACTAATTAATAACTGAATTTTTATTTCGTGCAGTTTGAAAAAATAGTTAACGCTTTTTTTAAAAATTTAAAGAATAAAAATAAAATATGCTTTAATATTACACTCAAAAAAAAGAAACTGTAATGTTAGCAAAAAAAGCTTGTAAACCTACAAGAAAATTTGCTGATTTTGAACCCACAATTTTTTTGCTAAAGTTAGCAAAAATGTTTTGCCAATAATTAGTTAACTAAATTTTTATTTTTTTTAACTTAGTTCATACACATTTGAGGACCCCATTGGGTTCGGACAGGATAGGTCCAGACCCCGATGGGCCTAGACCTAGTTGGGTTCCTTAAAAATCGTCATAGTTTTGATCCAAAATTTGTGTCCGTTTCGCTCTACCTTGCTTAGTTTTTGAGATACGTGATTATAGGGGACCACTGCACAGTGGTAAATTCCGGCCAAAACCCTATAACTTCTTTAATTTTTTATGTAAACTTATAAAATGTTGTAGGTAGGTTAAGAATATAATAATAAACCAATTTCGCGAAAAAAAAAAATTTCCGCGGAATTTTTTTTTTCCGCGAAAAATTTTTTTTTTGTTCGCGAAAAAAAATTTTTTGAAGGTGTTTTAAGATGTTGTGTCTTAATTGTCAGATTTCATCCATCTTAATTTTTTTATGTGATTTCCACAGCTCAAAAAGCTCTTTATTTGATAAAAATGACCCAACTTTAACAGGCTCTAACTGAAAGACTTGGTTAAACTTGGTACTGATGTTAATTAGTACTTACTTGGGAACACTTGCACTAATTTGTGGTATAGCGACTTAAGAGCAATTTTGAGCAAAAAGTATTTTTTTGGGCTTTCTAAAGTTTGTATTTTTCATAAATTTTTTATTTTTTTAGATTTATTTTCACCACCACTGTTTAAATTGATCCACGCACTCGAAATTACCGAAATGCATATGACATGTAAAAATAATCCTAAATTTTCAAAATATATCAATTTCAAGGCAAAAATTTTTTTTTTTAAGTTTACAGCCTACTTGGATTTCAAAGTTGCAAATCACAACTTTTAAATTAAAAAAAAAAATAAATAAAAATACTCAACTTTGCTTCGTTACAAAACCTAAACTAGTCAAGGGATTGCAACAAAACTTTGTAATCGCATGTTTTGAACCGTTAGCTTTCATTTGGCATCAATTTGGAAAAAAATAAAAAAAAATTTTTTTTTTAGTTTTGGCCGGTTTTTACCTCTGTGCACTGGGGTCTTGAGAATTAAAAAACTCGATTACTTCAAAAATATTAATCGGAGAGCTTTTGACTATTTTGCGGTCTTGTTATACGTTTTGAGAGCTACAAAAACATGCTTTTGGACTTTTTGTTGTGTCGGCAATATTTACCGAGATATGAGCATTTTAAAATTTTCGGGTTTGCTAACTTTTTTGGATCCAAAGTTAGGACCCATTAGGGTCCACACATTTGAAGAGAACCGGGGATACTATGGAAAGCTCGAGAACCAAAAATGGCCTCCATTTTGCTCTATCTGGCTTAGTTTCTGAGATAGCGCCATTTAAAGTTTTCGGAAAATAAAAAAAAATTACCATTTATTTTTGCTAATATTAGCAAAAAATCTTGTAAAAATGTAGTCAACTCAATTTCAAATTTAGCAAAAGAAATTAGTTCAAAGTTTGTTAAAAATTGCTAATGTGCTAAATGAAGTTTACAAGAATTTTTTGCTAACATGCTAATCTTAACTAAAAATTTGCTAAAAGTTAGCTAACTAGCATTAGCAAAAAAAAAATAGTAAATCTACTAACGTATTTTTTTGAGTGTAGTACAAATTTAATTTGAAATACGACTTTTGAACATTTTAAACCCTTTTCTGTGCAGTCCAAACAGTAGCATCTAAAATCACATTTTACTTAAATTTGTTTTTTGTAAAAAACAGGCCTTTTTTTAGTTCAGCGCTAGATTATTTTTAAATGCATTTAAAGATGGTGATTTTAAGGCATTTAAAGCTTTTGTGACATCTTTTTGGACATGCGGGATCCAGCATCCAAACTTAAGTTCGAAATTACGTGAGCTATAACCGGTTTGAATTTTGCTGCAATCGGTCCCGTACCTACTTACTGAATATAATTATTAAAAATCATACACTGTGCATCGTTGCGTATGAAAAAAAAATGTTCGCCATATTTTGCAAAAATATCAAACAAGAATTTTCAGTAAAAACCAGCATCAGTGGACCAACATCGTGTTTTGGAATTTTTAACGCGATAATGTGTTTTGGTATCAAATTTTAAAAGTGACGAAGTACACCAAATCTGTTTCACTGTACAATAGGGTGGGTCGATGAAATGCATATTTGCGAATCTCGTGTACTAATAGCAAAAACTCGACGCGCATTTTCGAGCTGATAACGGGAAAAATCATGAAAAAATTTTAGGGGGGTACTTTTAGGCCTCTACAAGCGGTTTTAGTTCGCGGTTTTTGGAAAAAAAATATTTTTTTTGATTTTTTAAAAATATTTTAAAAATTAAGTAAAATAATGCTTATTACAAAACAATATCCAAACAAAATTTATCTCGCCAATTTTAGCCCGTGGATGCGTTTTTATACCCAGAAAAGTTCGATTTATATATAGAAAAAAAAATATTTTTTATTTCATAATAGCACTCAAATGGTGCATAAGGCCAATTTAAGAACATGAATGATAAAAATTAAAAAATTGCGGGTATTTATAGCAATCCACAAGTGCAAAAAATTCGCAAATTCAAAAAAAATTAAAAATGGGTATCAAAATTTTGGTAAAATAAAGCGTTTTAAGATAATGATAAAAAAACAAAACAAATTGGCGGCTATTTATAACAATTCGCAAGCGCAAAAAATTCGCAAGTACCAAAAAAAATTAAAAAATGGAAAAATGGGTATCAAATTTTTGGTAAAATAAAGCGTTTTCAGAAAAAAAATAAAAAATATATATTAGAGGATCAATTTGGTCCATGGATGCATTTTGAAAATCTGATGGTTTTTTTTTTTTTTTTTTGTTTGATATTTAAATGTTTATTTACGATTGTAGTTGGTCCATGGATGCATTTTAAAATCTGAAAAGTTTATTTATTTTATGGAAACGGAATGGAAAACAAATATATAAAAACTCCAGAGCCTTAGAAATATATGTTAACAATGTAAATAAAAAATGCATCCATGGACCAAATTGATCCTCTAATATATATTTTTTATTTTTTTTCTGAAAACGCTTTATTTTACCAAAAATTTGATACCCATTTTTCCATTTTTTTTGGTACTTGCGAATTTTTTGCGCTTGCGAATTGTTATAAATAGCCGCCAATTTGTTTTGTTTTTTTATCATTATCTTAAAACGCTTTTTTTTACCAAAATTTTGATACCCATTTTTAATTTTTTTTGAATTTGCGAATTTTTTGCACTTGTGGATTGCTATAAATACCCGCAATTTTTTAATTTTTATCATTCATGTTCTTAAATTGGCCTTATGCACCATTTGAGTGCTATTATGAAATAAAAAATATTTTTTTTTTCTATATATAAATCGAACTTTTCTGGGTATAAAAACGCATCCACGGGCTAAAATTGGCGAGATAAATTTTGTTTGGATATTGTTTTGTAATAAGCATTATTTTACTTAATTTTTAAAATATTTTTAAAAAATCAAAAAAAATATTTTTTTCCAAAAACCGCGAGCTAAAACCGCTTGTAGAGGCCTAAAAGTACCCTCCTAAAATTTTTTCATGATTTTTCCCGTTATTAGCTCGAAAATACGCGTCGAGTTTTTGCTATTAGTACACGAGATTCGCAAATATGCATTTCATCGACCCACCCTACTGTACAAGCTAACGACAAAAAAAAAAAATAAAATGAGAATTACTCTTTTAATTTTCCTTAATCACAAAGATTTGTAACTTGAATTTCTAACTTGGATAATAATGGAAGGGCCCCCCGTAGGCTAGTTGGTAGCGTGCTAGCCTTTCAACGTGGAGGTCGTGGGTTCGATTCCCACCAGAACCTTTGTTTTTTCGCTACAACGAGACAACGGTTATTGTTACCAGTTCCCGGTTAGGTTGAATTTATTAAAAATGAAATGTAAATAAATAGAAAGAATAAATAAAAATTATGGATCATGTGATCAAAACTATTATATAATAATATGTTAATGAAAAATTTTTAGCTTGGATAATAATAACACCGCTCAACACTCATTTTCCGGTTTGAATTCTGGTGATCAATTTAAGTAGACTTTGATCTCCTGATTCCAAATCTGTTCTCCAAATTTTTCCATCAAGTCCAGATTTTTGGTTATTCACGTTTAAAAATGCGAAAATGACGATTTTTGCATTATTTGAAAGCCTGCACAGCAGCCATTCAAAATACAAATCTGGTATAAAGCAATAATAGTGCAACAACATCAAATTTTTTTGATCATATATTTGAGATTATAGTTCAATTCTACTCTAACGCTTTATACCAGATTTTTATTCCACCCAGTGGCTGCTGTGCAGATTTCAAAAAAGGCAAAAATCGAGTTTTTCGCATTTTCAACCGCGAATAATTAAAATTCTAGACGTGATGGAAAAATTTGGAGCACAGATTTGGAATCAGCGAGTCAAAATCTTTAAAAATTTTATATCAAACTTCAAACCGGAGTCAAAAACCTACGATTTGTTGAGCGGTGTAATGGAGAATAAAACGTAACATAATATTTTTTTTTAGCATTTTTTATCAAAAAAAAAATTTTTTTCATTAAAATTTATTTTTTTATCAACATTTTTTTTTTAATTTTTTGGTTTTTTTTTATCAAAAATGTTTTTTTATATATTTTTTTTCCAAATTTTCTTGTTTTCATAATTTTTTTTACAATTTTTTCTGTTTTACCAATTTTTTTTTTATTAAAATAGTTCATTTTTTCATCAAAACTTTTTTTTTTTCATAAAAAAAATTTTACACTCGAAAAAAATTTTACAACCAAAAAAAATTGTACACTCAAAAAAAAGTTTACACTCAAAAAAAAATTTTGACACAAATGGCACTATTTCGTGTACATACGTAAGTGCATTCACTCAAAAATATTTTTACAGTAAAAAAAACATTACACTCTTTTTTTTAAAAGTGACAATAAAAGAGTTTTTTACTCAAAATAAAATATTTCTAATCAAAATTGTTAAATTTTTTCACGTTAAAAAATGTACTATCCTTTAAAAAAAGGCATCGTGGAGGGTATTTATAGATTCAGCAAAGTCGAATTTAACTTTTCTACTTATTAATTTATTTTTTTTCTCATCAATATTTTTTATTAAAAAAAATAGAGTTTTTTGGCATTTTTTCATATATTTTTTTACAAAATTTTTGTTTTTTTTTTCATAAAATTTTTTTCTGTTTTTATCAACTTTTTTCATCAAAATAAATTTTTTAAAGTTTTTTTTAACAAAAAAAAATTTTTTTTTTCATCAAAAAATTTTTTTTTCATCGAAAACTTTTTTGTTCATCAAAAAAACATTTTATTCCTTATTTTTTTTTTCTTAATTCTTATTTACAATAATTACTTTTTCACCAAGTTTGAACTTTTTCTGCACTCGTAGTTTTACGGATTTACAGTTGTTATACAGAATTTTAACACTTGCACAAATCGAAATTTCTTAATCGGAGTGGGATGAAACCAAAAGCAAATAAAAGATAACATTTTCCATTAACAAAACCCTCAAGGAAGTCTTAGGTTCGATTTTATTCATTAACCAAATTCACAGCTCTTTAAATTTGGACTGTATCTTACTTTTCACAGAGAGACGGATCCAATTTCTCAGTTACCAAATTTACAACACTTTGGTTTGGATTACAACTTGCTAAATAAATATATCGTTATTTTTCCTACACTCAAAATATTTTGTAGGCAAAAACAAATGAAAATCATATTTAAAACAAGTGATAAAACATTTGAAAACCATCCCAATAATTATTCATTTGTTTTAACAAACATCAACGTTTATTTTTTACTGTTAATAAAATTTTCTGAAATAAATAACATTGAACATTAAAAAATAACGTCACATTCTTTTTTTTTTTACCAACAAATTCGAAAAAAAAACATCCTTCGAAAACATTAAAAATAAATGATTGTTGTGTTATTTTTACTAAAAAATTAAAAAAAAAATACCTACGAAAACATTAAAAATTAATGATTTCGTAGGTTATTTTTAAAATTTTTCTATGGAATTTTATTTTAAAAAATTTTTAATAATATTTTTGGGGAATCGATCCCACAACCAACTACATACGCAGCGTTGCCAGATACTTTTTTCCGTTGTCCCCAAAAATATAACAAAAAATCCCCAAACAATAAAAAATACGTTGTTTTTCAATCACACAAAAAAAATTTCTTCAATTTTAAAAAAAATTCTATGGATGGTAATTTATTATTTTTCTTTTTTAGATTTAGGAATTAAAAAATCCCCAAACGTGTAAATAAACCGTGTTTGGCTATGTTAATATACATTTCACAGCCGATAATTGCATGTTTTACTGAATATCCCTCATAATCTCGAACTTAAGAGTGGATTTTTGCTTAAACTTTTTTTAAAAACCGTTGATTACATTAAATTTAACTTGTGGTATTAAATAGATACAATTGTGAATATCCCCAAAAAATCCCCAAAATAATTTTTGAAATCCCCATAAAAATCCCCAATCCCCAAATGAGATTTTTTGTCCTTTTACCTCGCATGAAATCCCAAACATTGGGGATTAATCCCCAAGTCTGGTAGCCCTGTACATACGTTCTGGCCAGACACTCTACCCATCGTGCCAAAGTCAATTGATACAAACATGTTTTTATATTTCTATAAATAATTTTTTTATTTTTTTTTTACAAAAAAATAACCCACACAAGAAGGTAAAAGCTAATGATTTTTCTTTAAAAAATGCAAACAATAAAAAAAAACGTACAAAAATCAATAAAAATTAATCACACACTCAAAAAATTATGTCATTAACTGTTTGTAGTTTATTTAAAAAGTTTCCGTTTAGTCGTTTTTAAAAGAAAAAACATTTGTTTGATGTTCAGTTTTTATTAAGTAATGACAACTTCAGTCATTTGTTTCAAAAATAACACACTAAAAAATAAAGACTTTCATTAACATTTAATTTTTAAAGTCATTTATTTTTGTTCTGTAAGTAAAAACTACTGATTATTCTTTTGATTTTTAATGATTGGTGTAAGTAATTTTTTTTAAATTGTTGGTATTTTTTAATGAAATATCATTACTTTTTAACTACACAAATCAGTTATTTTTTTGTAGAAAAAAAAATCAAAAAATTATTTATAGAAATATAAAAACATGTTTGTATCAAGTGACTTTGGCACGATGGGTAGAGTGTCTGGCCAGAATGTAGTTGATTGCGGGATCGATTCCCCAAAAATTTTATTAAAAATTTTTAAAAAAATATTTCAATAAAAAATAGCAAAAAATTACCTACGAAATCATTAATTTTTATTGTTTTCGTAGGTTATTTTATTGAAATTTGTTGGTAAAAATAACAGAACTATCATTAATTTTTAATGTTTTCGTTGGTTATTTTTTTGAATTTGTTGGTAAAAAAGATTGAAAAAACGTAATTTTTTAATGTTTAATGTTATTTATTTTAGAAAATTTTGTCAACAGTAAAAAATAAATGTTGATGTTTTTAAAACAAATGAATAATTACTGGGATGGTTTTCAATTGTTTATTCACTGATTTTAAGTGTGTTTTTCATTTGTTTTTGCCTACAAAATATTTTGAGTGCATATTTTTAGTTACAGAACAAAAATAAATGACTTTAAAAATTTAAAACTAATGAAAGTCTTTATTTTTTATGTTGTTATTTTTGAAACAAACAACAGAAATAGTCATTTAAAAAATGAACATTGAACAAATATTTTTTCTTTTGAAATCGACAAAACGTTAATCTTTTTAAATAAACTACAAACAGTTAATGACATAGTTTTTTTAGTGAAGGAAAATAAAGTCGTACAAATTAGACAAGTTTGAAAAAGTCGCAAAAAAAAATTAGATCATCAAAAATGTTGCAAATTGCAACTTAATTCGCACAACGGAAACCCTGATTCCAATTTTACACCACACAAAATACATTATACCCACTGAAGATCTGATGTCATATACGTTATTTGTAAATAAATATCAATCATACGCACAGTTAGCCAAAGTATAACCACAACAAACTTCAGGAGTGTAAGTAGTTCTTTAAGTTCGGATTACATTCAAATAAGAAGTCTAGTTTTCAATAAATTAAAACAGAAAAAATTACAAAAGTTCTGAAAAGCTCAGAAAATATTCAGAAAACTATAGTTGTTTTTCTCTGACCTTTACAATTTAATTATAAAAATATAATGCTTGAGCTCGAGGCCTGGACTTTTTTAATTAATTAAATAAATCAGAAATTTAGCACCACTTAAACTGTCTGCAGCACGGTCTATTTAGAAGTCTTGGAGATACTAGCAGCAGTTATGATATATTTACGAGTTCTTTCACTGTGAAATTCTGAAAGACATTACCAACTGGGGGTACTTGTTTTAATTCGATTAAGAAATTAATATTAGCTACTGCACCACCAACAAAGACATTGAAACATTTAATAATTATACACAAAAAGATAATATTGCTACACAACTAAATTATAAAATCCATGTTCTGGTTCTTTTTGTACTCATTATTATCATTATATTTCCAGGAAATTATTAACGTTATTAAAAAATATGTATGTATTCAAGCACAGATTTCGTAGAATTTTCAAATTTAAATTGATGTCAATCAAAACATGATTAGTAAATATTATTTAAATTTGAAATTATGTTTTTTTTTCATTTCCTAAGAGATGCTCTTTGAAATTCAAATATTAACGAAAACAACAAACAAAACATAAAATTGTATAATTAATGTATATTTAATTATTTTTTGAAAGAAATTACTTCTACTAGGATTTTCTTAATTTACGCAAGCCACAGGGATAAAATGAAATAAAAAAACAAAATTATGATTATTTCTTTTGGAACTATGCGGTTTTTTTGTACTTCGCATTAATTAGATATTATTTTAATGGAAACATTATACAGTGGTTTCATTTCAAAATGGACACCACATGTCAAATAGGGGTACCAGCAGGGGCACCTGTTTCACGTGTTTTCTGATTTTTTAAAACCAAATCCAATGAAATATCTTGCTTTGTTAAAGAGTTACACTTTTTAAAACTTGAAAATTAAAAAATTATAATTAAACTCTTGTCCAAAAACAAGCTTTTTTAAGGTAAAATAATGTTATATTCATTTGCCATTCCATGCAAGGTCAAGGACCCCATTAAGTTTATATATTATTGATCCATGTCTATGACACTCCAGTTCTTTACACCCGTCCATCTAACTGTGGAAAGCAAGATGCAGTCCAAACCAAAAGATTTTAAGTTTGGTAAATGAGTGTATTACTTAAGTGCAAAAAAGTATTTTGACATTTTGGAGAGTATAAAAGATTCGGCACTGATTTTAACACTCTCACTTGTTTTTTGTTCATTTGTTAACCAAATGGAACATTGTAGAACTGTAGAAGTTTAGACATGGTGAAAAAGTAGTTTTGGTGCAAAAATAAATGGGCAGAAATAATTAAACAAAAAATTTTGGGTGAAAAACCAAATTTTTATAAAAAAAAATTATTTTGATGAAAAAAAAAATTGATAAACAAATGTTTTTGATACAGAAAAAAAAATTGATGAGAAAAAAATGTTATATAAAAAAAAATGTTGATAAAAAAACAATTTTTTAAATAAAAAAAATTTGACAAAAAAAAATATAGATAAAACAAAAAAAAATTGATGACAAAAAAATTTGATGAAAAAAACAATTGAAGAAAAAAAAATTGATGAAAAATAATAGATGATAAAAAATTTAAAAAAAATTTATGAAAAAAATAAGAAAAATTAGTTAATGAAAAAAAAAGTGAAAAAAAAATTAGGGAAACAAAATTAAGGAAAAACAAGTAAGAAAATTTTAGTCGGTCAAGACCGACCATATAATACCCTACACCAGAGTTTCCCGGAAAATGGGTCCCAAGTTCAAACATGCACTGATTAGATCTAAATTTTGTCAAATCTTTAATGAGTGTAAAAAACACTCACAAATCAAATTTAAATGAAATAGGCTTCTTTTTGTTGACAATAAACCGCTTTAACTGAATATCGGGCGAAATTTTCACATGGGGCAGGCCTAAGTTAAAAAATTTTCCGATGATAATCAGATTTGATAAGGTTATTAAAGTACGCGTTTAACATACACAAACAGAATTTTAATTAAATATTTTCTATTTTCATGAAATTTTAGAGATTTATGTGAAAATCGGGAAGGTGGTTTGTATGGGGGTTGCAAGAAGGACTGGTCCGATTTCTTTAAAATTCGGAGGTGATTTGTGTAGATAAAAAATGATTACCTGCCAAATTTCAAAAGGCTTTGTCCTTGGGTCAAAAGTGGCTTAAGTTTCAAATTTCAAGTCAATTGATTAAAAATTGCGACCTGTATCGTGTTTACAACGTTAACATGGACAGACAGACGGACGAACATCGCTAAATCGACTCAAAAAGTAATTCTTAGTCGATCGGCATACTTAAATTGGGTCTAGGACCAATATTTCGGGTAGCTACAAACATCAGCACAAACTCATTATACCCTATACCACAGTGTGGTGTAGGGTATACAAATGTTGGATGAAAAACTAAATTTTAATGAAAAAAAGTTTTTGATAAAAAAAAATTATGGTGAAAAAAAATTTTGATAAACATAAATTTTTGATGAATAAAACAATATTTGATGAGAAAAAAAATTTATATAAAAAAAATTTTTTAATGACAAACAATTAGAAAAGTTAAATTTGACTTGGCCGAATCTATGAATACCCTCCGGAATGTCCTTTTAAGCGATAGTTTTTATTTTGTGTAAAAAAACTTTTTTTAAGTAATTTTTGAAAAAAAAAACTAATTAACTAAATTTTTTTCGAGTGTATTTTTTGTAGTGTAAAAATATTTTTGAGTGACAAAAATAGGTTGTAAAATATTTTTGTGACTCACCAATGTTTTAAAACATGTTTACGGGTTTTCCACTCATTAATTTAACGTCAAACTAATCCGAAATTCACGGTTTTGCTAATAACTAGGGCAAGTACTTTCATGCATCTAAAAACGAAAATATGTGCCTATAATATGCGTCTAAAAATCCAAAATATGCACTAAAAACTTTAAAAATATGCATCTAAAAATTATTGTTTTTACTAAAAAAAATAATTTGTCAACATAAATTAGGCTTTGTCAAATATTTTAAGTCCCTCAACAATTCTTAAAAATGTTTTATTGAGTGGAAACAATTCTTAGTTAGTAAAATATTTTTACTTGAGAAGTTTTTTCCTTGAGTCACTAAATATTTCTGAAGTAAAAAAGTTTCTAAAAGAAAAAAAAAGAAAAAAATACAATATTTTTCTAAAACAAGTTATTTTTAAGTTATTTTTCAATACTTTGTGTTCTTTATTCTAAAAAAAAAAAATATTTATTTTTAAAATACTTTTTTCCGGAATTTTCCCATTTTCAAGTCAAAAAATTAACTTAAAGGCAAAAGACCCCACACTAACTCTAATCAAAAAAATACAATTTTCCAGTAAAAAATCTTAAATGCGAAAACATTTTTTTCTTTACGATTAGTGAAGAGATATTCATAAATATCTCAGGATAGGAACATTTTAAATAGGAAAAAATGTTCAGAATCTAAAAATTATACTTCCAGAATCCATTTTCTTTAAAAAATGCATGAGAATATGATTTTGATAAATAAATACATTTCTCTATAAGAAATAGGGGATATGGTTTGAATTTTTCTAAGGAAGTTATGAAAAAATATTGATGAAATATAAAAAAAGTCTAATTTATATCCAAATATGCAAAAATATGCATTTATACCAAAATATGCAAAAATATGCAACTACAAATCAATGCCATTTTATTGCAAATTCTTTGATTCGGATAGATATTTAATTTATGTTTTGTTTACAATGCTGAGTAAAAATATGCATTTTCATGAAAGTACTTGCCCTACTAATAACTTTTGAACCACTGAACCGATTTGGCTGAAAATCAAACCAAACCAGGCCAGAGGAACGAGAAATATGTATGTTAAGCTTCAGCATCCTCACACTCAAAATAATTCTACAGTAAAAGGTTTAGTAAGTGATTTTATCTTGATAGTACTAAAATTGGTAATTTTTAGTGGTTTTCAATAATTTTAGTAAAAAATTTTAGTATTGATTAGCAATTTCTGCACTAGGTCCTTTTGGACTAAAATTTAGTTAAGTTTTCAGTATTAAATACCCACGTTTTTTGGGTGCAGAGTTGCCTTTCGAAAGCGTGTGTTTTATCTTGTTAATTCACGAAAAACCCTTGCCGAAATTTTTTAACCACTGGACCGATTCCGCTAGATTGCAATAACAATCTGACCAGGTAAATGCCCAACATATATGCCAAACTTCAGGAGCCTCCGTAAAGTCTTTCAAAAGTTAGCGTGTTTTCAACAGACAGACAGACGGATGGACGGACATCGCGAGATCGTCTTAAAATCGATCGAGGATCATGAATATATATATACTTTATGGTCTTAGACCAATATTTTGAAGTGTTACAAACGGAATGACAAACTTATATATTAGAGCGGAGCGAATTGTTCGGAGCAAAATTTTTGACAAAATCGTCTAGGATATTTGGATTCTGCATAAAATTTTAAGCAAAAATGCCGAACAAACCATGTCTACGCAGAAAACCTTTATTACAAAAAAACAAATCATAGAAGTCGTAATTTCGACATTTCGCCCAAAAAAAATATTTTGGATTCTTTGACAAATTTGTTTTGGGAGAAATAATATTTTTAGACCTATCATTTTGGGCTATATGTCGCAGCTTGGGCGATATGAAATTTACGGTTTTGGGCGATAATACCTTGGGCGTACGCCAGGGAATCCTGTCCACAGGCGTCTAAGGAATGGCGTTTGTAAGCCCTAAGATAGTTAAACAAAAAAAGTTTATATAGTTAAACAAAAAAAGTTTTTTTATCATTCCGTATGTAACACATTGAAATACTGGTTTAGGACCCCATAAAGTATATGGGGCATTCCATGTGAAATCGGACACTTTGAAAAACTTTTTTTTTAGATTTTCCCAATTTGTTTACAGTTTTTAGTACCCTTCGAAAACTCCTTCGTGGTAAATTTTCATATTTTTTTGATGACCCGTTGAAAAGATATCGAATTTTTAAAAATTGGTAGTTTGTTCCTTTACTCAAACTTCTTTTAATCATAACTTCTTCAATAATGGTCCAAATTTTAAATTTTTTTTTTTTTCAAAATTTTTGTTTTTCTAAGTACTTTCTAAAAAAAAATCCAAAAAAATTTTTAAAAGCGCTCTAGTATGCGATTTTTAAGTTTTAAAATTTAAATCTCATTTTTGAAACTGTTTGTACTCTTCGATTTTTTTGAAATTTTTTTGTGTAAAAGTTCTATCAATTCTACAAATTTTTTGCCCAGGAAGATCGTGGGATAACGATTATTACTATTTTTTAAAATTTTTTGAAAAAATTTTATTGTAATTTTCCAATCTTAAAATCATTTCTACTGGGCCAGTGGTGCGTCATAGAGGGGTCCTTCATAAGACCGACCCCCATTAATTTTTACGTCTTAACATTTCTTTGGGACAAACTAATACCCTATCTCCAATTTATAAGGGGGCTCCCACACAAAACGACATTTTTTAAAATTTGTTCCAACCGCTCTAACTGCCCTAATAGTGCCCTTAGAGCAACAAAATATATGACGGACCCACAGTATTTTTTTAGTCCAAACATTTTCTCTGAACACACCTACCCTCAGTCTTTAACTGTTAAGGCGGTCCCCATACAATTTTTTTTATTTTTTGAAAATTTGTTTTATTTAATCAGCTTCTACCGGTCCAATGGTGCGTCCGAGAGGGGTCATTAGTGAATCCGATCCCCATTTATTTTTACCCTACAACATTTTTTCAAAACATACCAACGCCCTATCTCCACTCCCTAAGTAGGCTCCCATACAAATAACAGTTGGAGCAAATTTTTTAAAAATGTAATTTTGTATGGGAGCCTACTTAGGGAGTGGAGATAGGGCGTAGGTATGTTTTGAAAAAATGTTGTAGGGTAAAAATAAATGGGGGTCGGTCTTACTAATGACCCCTCTCGGACGCACCATTGGACCGGTAGAAGCTGATTAAATAAAACAAATTTACAAAAAATAAAAAAAATTGTATGGGGACCGCCTTAACAGTTAAAGACTGAGGGTAGGTGTGTTCAGAGAAACGTAAAAATTAATGGGGGTCGGTCTTATAAAAGACCCCTCTATGACGCACCATTGGCCCAGTAGAAATGATTTTAAGATTGGAAAATTACAATAAATTTTTTTCAAAAAATTTTAAAAAATAGTAATAATCGTTATCCCACGATCTTCCTGGGCAAAAAATTTGTAGAATTGATAGAAGTTTTACACAAAAAAATTACAAAAAAATCGAGGAGTACAAACAGTTTCAAAAATGAGATTAAATTTTAAAACTTAAAAATCGCATACTAGAGCGCTTTTAAGAATTTTTTGGGATTTTTTTTTAGAAAGTACTTAGAAAAACAAAAATTTTGAAAAGAAAAATTTGAAATTTGGACCATTATTGAAGAAGTTATGATTAAAAGAAGTTTGAGTAAAGGAACAACTACCAATTTTTAAAAATTCGATATCTTTTGAACGGGTCATCAAAAAAATCTGAAAATTTACCACGAAGGAGTTTTCGAAGGGTACTAAAAACTGTAAACAAATTGGGAAAATCTAAAAAAAAAGTTTTTCAAAGTGTCCGATTTCACATGGAATGCCCCATATATATTCATGATCCTTGATCGATTTTAAGTTGATCTAGCAATGTCCGTCTGTCTCTCCGTCCGTCTGTCTGTTGAAATCACGTTTTTGGCAATAATCCGGAACCGAGGTACCAAAAGTTGTGTAATTCTCCTAGGCATAACCTGATGTATTTCTTTTATAAATCGGTTAAGTATTTTAAAAGTTATGAGTGAAAACGTAATGCTATAACTTGACACCTGTTAAATGAATGTGAACGAAACTTGGCATTTAATGTTATTTTATCATTCCTAACACTAACAAAAAAATTTGGCGGAATCGCACTATCGGGCGAGTCACCAGAAATTTAACCCAAAATTTTAAAATGATTTATCTTGGCTCATGGTTGACATATTCAAAAAAACTTTTAAATAGGTTCATATTTTATTGTTCTCAATGTTTTTCTGGTTATTTTGGTACCAATTAAGGCAAAATCGGTTCAAGGGTTAAGAAGCTATGAGCAATTGAGTTGAGTTTCAATATAAACCTGCATGATATGGCGTGGCAGCGCGCCATTTTGTAGTTGTTGATATTTTTTGGCTTGTTGGTTTGTTAGTTGTTATTTGTATCAATAGAAGTAAAAAACACGTAGTATGTGTCATACACGTGGTTGCTTTTATATAATTTTTATATAATTTTCATAAATACTTATAAAATATTTTTTTTTTTGTTTTTTAAATATTTACATTGCACTATGGTTCCGTTCATCACTTTTCTTGGCCAAAATTACAAAAATGGAAAAAAATTTGGTTTGAAATAGGTTTTGTGTTAAAAATTGTTATAGTTTTTAGTTTTCCATGTATAATATTATAAGAAATTTTTTGCATTTAAACTCAAAAAAATAATTGAAAAAAATGAAAAAAAAAACGTTTTTTTTTTTTTATTTTTAGCTAAATTTGTTTTTGAACGGTAAATGAGTGTATACAAAATCAAAATATGTTTTCTGCTGTTTGTAAGTGTTGAATTTTGGCCAGGAAAGGTCGTTTGCGAAACCATAGTGCATTGCTTAACATTGGGGAGGGTATTTAAAGATTCGGCACAGCCGAATATAGTTTTCTTACTTGTTTTTTTTTTTTTTAATTTTGTATATCATATCCAATACCACGTATACTATTCTCCTTTGATATGTTTTTTCATAAAGTTACAAAAAATAAGTGTTATCCAATATTAAAAATAAAACATCTATATATTTATAAAAAAAAAAAAAAAACAAATTAAAAATTTATTTTTTTTTAAATTCTCTTTTTAATTACTAAATAGTTAAGTAAAAAAATTAATATACAATAATTTTCTTTTCTAGAAAAAAATACAAAATTTACTAACAAATTTTGTAAAATTTACAAAATAATTATCAAAATTTATTACGATAAATTAAAAAAAAAAATCAACTGAAAAAATTATTAAAAAACTAGTAAAAAATCAATAGTTTGTAAAGCTAGTTTACTAAAAAGAATTACTAAAAACAATTTTTTTAGTACGAATTAATAAAAATGTAGTAAAGTTGGGCTACAAACCATTTTACAAATATTTTTACTAACGTATTTTTTTGAGTGTAATGGTACCCTCCACAACTGCTTTCTTCAACTGCCCCAAGGATGCCCCTTTATATGAATAAAAACATGAATTTAATAAAAATCTGATAATAAACAAAATAAAAATGACATGCAGTTAAAGTTTTTGTTTTTGCTTAAAGTGTCCTACTTTAGAGGCCCCTGGTTGTGCCTCTATTGGACGAGTGGGGTCTACTGTCCAAACGTAATCTCGAAATTTCGGTAGCTATAGCAGGTATGAACATCACTGTCATCTGTCCAGTACTTACTGAATGGCCGAATTATTTCCAAAAATGTTCGAAAATAAACTAGTGTACACTGTTGCGTATGAGTAATATTTAATTTCTTCATATAAATAAAATATCAATCATACGCGTATAATAAAATGTTGCTTTCATGTACAAAAGAGTGTTTTCTTCAACTTCTGATTTGCCCAAGAGTCCGTACAAATTTTATTGTATAGTGTACAGTAGGATGACGCAAATTTTCCTTTTTTATACCCTCCACTCTACTGATAGAGGGTATATATAAGTTTGTCATTCCGTTTGTAACACCTCGAAATATTGGTCTAGGACCCCATAAAGTATATATATTTATGATCCTCGATCGATTTTAAGTCGATCTAGCTATGTCCGTCCGTCCGTCTGTCTGTCTGTCCGTCCGTAGAAAACACGCTAGCTTTTAAAAGACTTTACAGAGGCTACTGAAGTTTGGCATATATGTTGGTCATTTACCTGGTCAGGTTGGTATTGCAATCCAGCCAAATCGGTCCAGTGGTTCAAAAGTTATGAGCAAAAGAGTAAATTTCGGCAAGGGTGTTTCCCGAATTTACGAGATAAAAAACACGATAACTTTCGAAGGACAATAATAAGACTGCTGAAGCATGGCATGTATCTTTGCCGTTCCCCGGGTCTGTTTGGTATTAAATTTCAGCTCAATCGGTCCAGTGGTTCAAAAGTTATAAGCAAAACCCTGAATTTCAGATTAGTTTCATCTAAAATGCCACGTGTTTTTACAAGTTTTAAAAGCATTGGTGGTAACTAAACAATGCTTCTCAAACTTATTTAATTTTAAAGCAATGCTTTTTAAACTTGTTTAGTTTTAAAAGCATTGGTAACTTAAAAATTACACTCGAAAAAAATTTTACACTTAAAAAAAATTTTACACTCAAAAAAAATTTTACACTCAAAAAAAATTTACACAAAAAAAAAAAATTTGTTTTTATTTTTTTACAAAAATGAGAATATTTGTGTACATACGTGCCTTCACTCAGAAATATTTTTACAGTAAAAAAAATATTACACTCGAAAAAAATTTTACACTCAAAAAAAAAACAATTAGTATTTTTTTTTTAAATGACAAAAGAAGAGTTTTTTACTCAAAATAAAATATTTCTAATCAAAATTGTTAATTTTTTCACGTTAAAAAATGTACTACCCTTTAAAAAAATGCATTGTGGAGGGTATTCATAGATTCGGCAAAGTCGAATTTAACTTTTCTACTTGTTTGGAATTCAAAATCGTCGGGGTCGTAATAGTGGCCTTATAGGTTCAATATTAATACAAAAATATATTGAACCTGTAGGGCAATGTCTTTGGGTTTCGTTTTTTTTTATTTGAAAATCGGAAAAAGAAAAATATTTTTTAATTTTTACTTTTTTTACTTAAAATATTAGTCAATATTTATAGATTATGTACTAAAAAAGTGTTTTTATGATAAAAAAAAACAATTACACAATTTAAAAAAAAATCTTTAAAAATATTTTTTTTAATTAATTTGAAATTTGCATTTTTTGCAAAAAAGAACGATAATAAAAAATATACACCTTTTTACTACTATGCTAATATCACTTTGTATTTTTATCAAAAAACTAATTCAAAATATTTTGTTTTGCAAAAACAGAAACAGAAAAATAAAAAAAAAATACGGACAAAAAATGTTACTATAAAAACACTTTTTCAGTAATGCCCAAACATTGCAGCCAAATTCACAATGTTGGAGTACTGCAATCTGTGGAAAATTTTATATCTTTCCCTTTTACACTTTCATATTTTTTAATCTGCCTATATTTTTTAATTCACTCCAGAGTCGAACTTGTTCTGGAGTACCCAATCTGCGATAACAGAGCATATGTTAACCAGAGATGCCAACTATTTGAGAGCAAAACGCGCACAAAAATTTTATAAACGGGTAAAAACGCATAAATTTGCTTGAAAAAAAGGGTAAAAAAGCACTGGACTGTTTTTTTAAATAGATAAAAAAGTAAAAAAAATAAAAAAAAATTATTCAAACAGAATTTTTGATAAGTTTGTTGGTTAAACTTTTGAGCAACCGATATAAATCATTGTACAATTTTACATGGTCTGCATTTTCCGCTTCAAAAGCCAAATTTAGTCTTTGAACTTCACACAGAACAGAATTCAAATATTAAACCAAAGTACAAAAATAACCTTCAAAGAATGGCATTTTTTTAGAGGTTGGGTTAGTTCTTCAAGGGAAAATATTTTCCCCTTTGTCCGATTTTGCCATTTTTCCCGAACTTAATACGGTCATTGACCATAATAATATATTCGTTCCATATTTCAGGCGTCTAGTTCTTAGATTGAACTGCATATTGCTTTCCACAGACAGATAGACAGACAGACGGAAATTCAAAAAATGTCTTTGAATCGATCATTAATCAATAAAATATGTATATACTTTGTGGAGTTTCCGACTAATATTTCGAAGCATTACACTCTAAATAACAAACTAAGTATACCACCATACTTTGTTTGGAGGCTATAAAAATCAATTTTAAAAAGCACTAAAAGCACCAACTGAAAATTTAAAAAGCACCAAGTTAGTGCGTTTTTCTAATTTGGCACTAGGTCAAAAATTTTCGCGTTTTGACGCATCAAAAAGCACTGGATCTAGCGCGAAAAGCACTAAGTTGGCATCCCTGATGTTAACCGTTAACAGAGAACAAATACACCTCTGTAAAAGTGCCATCTCTAAAAATGTCATAGAAAAAAAGAAAAATTAAAACAAATATGTAAAATTTTCATTATATTTAAAAAAAAAAATATTTAAAAATTATAAATTTAAATTAATGTATATTGTAGGCAAAATTTAATAGCAAAATTTCATGAAATTGTGAGACTGGTAAGTAAAATGACATATGCAATGTGACAGAACTCCACTCTATATTTTGAACAGTTAAGGGTTCGACACAATGTCGGAGTACTCTGTACTAAAGAGTACCAACTCTAAAAACAGAGACACCATTATACAAAAAATTTGTAAGTGCAAAAGAGAAAGGAACAAAATCCACTCTCTGGCACAGAGTACTCCGTCATTGTGAATTCAGCTTTAAAATTTCAATCTGCGATCGAGAGTGGAGTAACTTCAACATTGTGAACCTAGCTTAGCTAATATTTTAAGTTAAAAAATAAAAAAAAATAAAAACATATTTTTCCCCTTTGTTCGGAACTTTCCGATTTTCAAGTCAAAAAAGGAACCCAGAGACATTGCCCTAGGAGGCCAATATTTATTTTTGTTAATATTGGCCCTAAAAGGCAATTATTCCCAACCCGATTTTTTTTAAAATTCGAAAAAAAAAAAGAAAATTTGCTCCATTTGCTCCAACAAAATAAAAATTTGCACGGACTCTTGGAAAAATCAGAAATTGAAAAAAAAACTGACACTTTTGTACATGAAAGCTAAAAACATATTTTTATAAGGCGCCCCAGTAGGCTAGTTGGTAGCGTGCTAGCCTATGAGTCTGGGGGTCGTGGGTTCGATTCCCACCAGAGGCCTTGGTCTGATTCGCTACAACGAGACGAAGGTCATTGTTACCAGTTCTCGGTTAGGTATAATTAGTAGGTAATTTGTAATTATATGGTAATATTTAATAAATTAAATTAAAAAATATTTTTATACGCGTATGATTAATATTTTATTGTGGAGTGACTCCAACATTTAGAACGCAGCTTAACTAATATTTTAAGTTAAAAAAAAAATCATAAAAAATATATTTTAAATCTTAAATATAAATGTAATTCGATGCAATTTGTTACTGGAGTCCATGTCGGTGACATGTTTTTTATACAAATTTGGCAACAAAACACGCTTGACGGAAAACGGTTGGAATAATTTCAATTTAATTTTTGTTACGGTTCCTCTCTCTCTTTATTTTTGACATGAAAATTTTATAAGATTTTTATAAATGTTTCGATTTTTTGCGTCAACTGCTCCGAAAAGCTTTTACTGGCCTAAGGGTTTGAAATTTTTAAAATCTGAGTGTCTGTAGTCAAGTATAATCCATTTTACTTAGAACAATCCAATGAAATAATTTGTTTACGATTTCCAACAGATACAAATTCGTAGTAGAAAACAATGCACTTTTTTTTTTTGTTTTGTTTTTTTTTTTTGTTGCATTTTATTACATTAACTACAGTTTTAAAGCAGTCCAAATAAAAGTAGTCCGCTATTTTTTTTTTGCTGGGAAACTTGACAATAATGGTAAAATCAATTCATGTTTTTATGTTTTAAGTTAACTTTTAACCAAACAAAAATACTTTGCACGTTCTATCTATTTCAACTAAAATATACAATAAAGTTTAACATTGTTAATCCATATAATACTCTTGATTTTATATGCATATTATATTTGTATTAAACTTGATATATGAGGCATTCCACACCAAATGTCCCGCTACAGAAAAACATGTGTCCCGTAAATTTCTGAATAGGTTGCTTGGATAGCCCTATATGGAACTAAGAAAATTGCGTTTTTGGTTTTTCTAATTTTCAAAAACTGGGCTTAGAAGGCGTGGTCAAATATTGGAAAAATGGTCAAATTTGTGGCGAGTTGCCTTGATTAAATATTTATCTCATTAAAACGGAATGCACCACAATCTTAAAAATTTACATTCTTATACAGTTTTGTATGGGCTATCGAATATAATATTTTTCTTTGGAAAATTTTCAGAACCCGTTCTGAAATTTTCCATTTTTTAAAAAAGTCAATTCATCAAAAATCCGGCCACTTTTTTTTCTTTCTTTTAATTTTTTTAAAGTTTAGATGTTTGTCCATCCACACAAAGAAAATCAGAAAAACATTTTTCGTTTTTTTCGAGAAAATTTTGTAATTTGCTTGTATTTTCTTGTTTTAACATTGCGAATGAGTAATATTAATTACATGAATATTACTCATTCGCAACTTTAAAACAAAGAAATACAAGCAAATAACAAAATTGTTATGAAATTTAAAGTTCAAATGCGATTTTCTCGAAAAAAAAGATGAACGTGTTTCTGATTTTTTTTGTGTGGATGGACAAACATCTAAACTTAAAAAAAAAAATTAAAAAAAAAAGAAAAAAAGTGGCCGGATTTTTGATAAATTGACTTTTTTAAAAAATGGAAAATTTCAGAACGGGTTCTGAAAATTTTCCAAAAAAAACAAGTGAGAGTGTTAAATTCGGCTGTGCCGAATCTTTGATACCCTCCAACATGTTCAAATGCTTAAAAAAAAAATCAGAGGCGTTTTGGGGGGGGCTCTGTGGGGGTGTTGGGGGATACCTACCCCAACGTGATAAATGTTTACTAAATTATTTATTATGCCTTTTGAACTTTAGTTATACCATTTTCTCATAATTTTTATGTTTTTTTTTAATCCACGCCCACAAAAGGGGGCGGGACAAACAAAAATATTTTGTAGCCCCCCGGGGTCTAAGTGTATGACTTTTAACTCCTTCTGACATAAAAAGATTTCATTTGTTTAACAAAAATGCAAAAAAAACTGTAAAAAATGGCGTTTTTAAAGAGGTTTTTTAGTTCTTTAAGGGGGAACTTTTTTGTCCCTTATCCGATTTTACCCATTTCCGAACTTAGCCGGCCTATGACCAAAAGACACATTCTTGCCAATTTTCAGGAGTCTAGCTCTCTTATTTTGGACTGAATCGTGTTTTATACAGACGGACGGACGGACGGACGGACGGACATTCATAGAATGACTTATAATCGATCATAGATCAATAATATATATACTTTATGGGGTCCCCGACCGATATTTCTATGCGTTACAAACGGAATGACAAAGTGAGTATACCCCCATACTGTGGTTGGAGGGTATAAAAATTTAATCGATAGCCCATACAAAACTATATAAGAATATAAATTTTTAAGATTGTGGTGCATTCCGTTTTAATGTGATAAATATTTAATCAAGGCAACTCGCCACACATTTGACCATTTTTCCAATATTTGACCACGCCTCCGAAGCCCAGTTTTTGAAAAATTTAAAAACCAAAAACGCAATTTTCTAAGTTCTCTATAGGGCTATCCATACAAGCTATTCAGAAGTTTACGGTACACGTGTTTTTTTTCGCTGGACATTTGGTGTGGAATGCCTCATATAAATGTCTGGGTTAATCAGTGTTGCCTAATAAAGTCTTCAGTAATTGCACCTTGGGAAGTGAGGAAACAACAGAATATCATTGACTTCCCGTTGGTTGACAGTAAAGGTACCAAAGATGGTTGTCAGTAAATGTACCATCATGTTTCTTGATGAGGTCAAGCTAAGCTGCATTATTTTTCCAATTCAACGTATTACAAACGTGGAGAATATAACAAAGCTAATTCTAGTCTAAAAAAGCTTAATTGTTAACTCTGGTGTGAATACTTGAATACTTTAGTTTTGTGTGTGCATTTTTTATGTGTTTTAACACCATAACAATTTTTTATATGGTTTTATGCGTTTGTACTTTAATTGTAAATGCGTCTGTACTTTAGTTTGTTAAAAATATTTCGATTTTTTTTTTCAAGTATCAACCAAAAATAAGAAAAGCCATAAATAGACATTTCTCCACTACAGCGACAGTATATATACGTCCACCACGGATGGAAAAGTCAGTACTTTAGTACTTTTTCAGTACTTTTTCACTTTCCGAAATACTGTAATACCTCCGCGACCAATTTAGTACCTTTTTTTTAAACAAAAGGTTTTTATATATTTAACAAAATCTAAAAGAATTTCTGCAAATCAGCCGATTTTCATATCAGAAATAATTCACAGCCTTAATTAAGCTTCTTTCTGAACAATATTTCATAAGTAATTTTCAAAATTTCCTGATCAACTAAGCGAACATGTAGTTCTGATCTCGTGGATTAAAAAAAAGACACATAAATCTATATTTTCACCGTGTTTCGTTAACTACCCTGCTAGAAATTGGTTGGTTCTACAGAATCGATTGATCTAACAAATCTATCCTATGACTTGTTCAACGCGAACTAGCCATAGAATACCAATTCTATGGCCAGAAAAAGGGTCAATTGAGGAGGTGTTAATAAACTCTCTACAATGATCTCGCCATATAAAAGCGATGGGTCCCTTTCATATAAAATTTAAAATCAAGAACCTATCCTTGACAGGTTTATTAAGTTGCAGGGTAGCAGTAAATTGTAATTTGTACGTGCAGAGTTTGGGCATACCAAGTTTCCAAAAAAATGCAACGTAAATTTTTAAAAAGAGTTTTTTTGGGATTTTCTCATAAAATAAAAATATTTGGATTTAAAAAACTTTATAATGAATAAACTCTTTTTTAGTACCGTCGCGACGAGCTCCAAAAAGTACCTTTTAAGTTAAGTTCCAGTACCATTTGGAAATTAAGATTTTTCCATCTCTGTCGTCCACACATACATAAAAATCAACACACATAAATTGCGCCACCACATTGTGAATAAATTTTTGTGGATAAACAATTAATTTTTATGTTCTTGGTGTGAAATTTATGTTTATGTGTGTGTTTTGTACAAAATGGCAAACTTCTATGTTCAACAACAACAATAACTAATTCCGACAAGTATAACAACAATGAAATATAACATTTATGTATGTATGTGGAGAAGTAGAAGTATAAACTTAAACTAAAAACAAACAAAAAACAAAGAGAGAAAAAAATGAAAACAAAAACCAAATGACTATAAACAACTATCCATCCAACTTGAAGTAGTTGACTACACACGCACAAACACACACAGTCTAACAAACACATTCATATCCTCATATAATAACTATAAACAGAGCTTTGAAGCTGTGCAATTTTGGAAGCCTAAAACTTTCAAAAATACACATAGTATAACAAACACATTCATATAAGTACTAATGAATAACTTAAGCAGAGATTTGAAGCTGTGCAATTTTGGAAGCTTAAAGCTTTCACAAACACATACAGTCTAACAAACACATTCAAACACTCATAGAAAAACAGTCAGCAGAGCTTTAAAGCTGTGTAATATTGGTAACAGGTAAACCTATCTGATCTAAGAAAAACCTTATCTAACTGAGGTAACAGGCAAAATTTTTTAAACATCCCTTTGTTTGATATTATCAATGAGTTTATGGAGATATAGTCATGTTTTAAGTGTCACAGGGGAAGTACAGACACAAATGATAGACGCGAGTCACTTTTGGAGTTTTAGTTAAGCACTAACCTGTCTATTTTTAACAAGGGTAGTGAACCTACTTTCATTACAAGTACGCGGCAAGACGTTCTTGAAGTAACACTTGTATCAGATACATTGTCTGATAGAATTGATGACTGGAAAGTTTTGGAAGAAAATTTTTTCTCAGATCATCGCTACATGAAGTTTTTACTCAGGAACGTGGGCCGGTTGAAACAGTCCCTAGAAATCTGAGGAGAACAAACTGGGAGACTTTTTCTTTGCTTTCGGGTGAAGTACCCTTATCTGAACCGCATAGTTTGGCGGAAATTATCTGTCAGGTTAACCATATAACAAATGTTGGTAATAGGTCCCTGAATGTGTCTTGCCCTTCTGCAAAGCCTAGGGGGGGGGGGGGGGGGAGAAAGGCACCTTGGTGGTCAAAAGTTTCAGACGATCAGAAATTCCTGCAGAAGCATATTAATAAGGGTAAATATTCAAGAGCGAATGAGAATTAGTCTGCATACAAGAGTTAAGAGTTATAAGAAGCGGATCAGAATTGCCAAATGTGATTCTTGGAAAAACTTCTTTGGAAACATAGAAGACCTTTCTGAGGCTTCCAGACTGTGCAACGTTCTGGCTTCTTCTCCTTGCACCCTGGGATAACTGAAAGGTCCTAATGGGGTGTGGGCTACCTCCAGTAAGAAGTCGCTGGATCTCCTTCTCAACACGCATTTTAAGGTCAATTCCTTGACAACGTTTCAAGATTTGGGGCGCTCTGACGCCCAATCATCTGGAACTGCTTCGGAGATAACAAATATGCCAACATTAAGCTGGGCGATTAAAAGCTTTGACTCTAAAAATCCTATAGACCTGAGATGCAGCAAGTGTCGGACCTTAGCTATACCATCGAGAGATCGCTTTCGGTGAAGGAGTACACTATGGTGGTCTTTCTTGTTATAGAGGGGGCTTTAATAATATTATCCTAGACTCGATAGTTGTGGCATTGTCTGCTCTGGGAGTAATGCGTGGGATCGTTTTAATAGTGGAAAACCTACTTGCCAATAGACGTATATAGTCCGAATTGGGAGCGTCTGTCATATCTCGATTTGTCAGGGGCACACTACAGGGAGGTGTTCTTTCGCCGCTTCTTTGGAACCTGGCACTGAATTCAATGTTACTATCTCTAGAAGTTTGTGATTGTCATGTTGTCGCATATGCTGACGATGGCGCGATAGCGGCATCTGCCAACATTGAGGGGCATTCTTCAGGGTTCTCTGAAATATCTGTCTACATGGTCAAGAGGCTGTTAATCCAAGTAAACCAGAGATTGCTTTGTTTACAAGAAAATATAAGATTCCTGCTTTTGATCCTATTTCTCTGGACTGCACTAAAATCACCTTCTCAGATGGAGCCAAGTATCTTGGAAGTTGAGTTACAGGCGTAATATTGAGGAACGGGTGAGAAAAGTAACGATTGCGTTATATTCCTGTAAAAGGGTCATTGGAAAACGATGGGGTTTTAGCTCTAAAGTCGTTTATTGGATCTATACAGCAGTGGTGCCTCCAATTCTGCTGTATGGAATCATTGTCTGGTGGCCTGCTTTAGAAGCAAAAGCGAACTGTGTCTTTATCACGAATGTGCAGAGAATGGCGTCGATAAGCATGGCGGCGTACTACACCTACTGCTGCACTAGAAATCTTCCTTTATCTGATACCATTGGACATATTGGGAAGGCAGTATGCGCTAACTTCGGCAATTCGACTTAATAGTACACTGTAACGAAGGAACAGTGATTGTGGACATAGCGCGATCTTGTAAAAGATAACAGTAATACGAAATGTGGACTGGCTCCATCTACGAGCCATCTTGAGTGGCACTTTACCTCTGTGATACCAACCAGGAAGTCGTGGATCAGGAGCATTCCGGGTAGTGGAGCCTCTATCCAGTTTTACACAGATAGATCGAATATACATGATAAATTAGGATTCGAAGACTATTCGAAAGAGCTTGGGTTTAACCTGTCTCGAAGATTGCCAGATCATTGCATTGTTTACCAGGCAGAGATGATAGTAATAAAGGAAGTGGCTACTTGTTGAGGTGCAATGTCTTGTCTACAACCGTAGTCAACATCGGCAGTCAACCAGTTTGATATACGACTCATATGATTCCCATGGCATAGGGAAATTTTAGGGAACTACAAAGCCGATGAGCTTGAAAGACTGGGAACTACCTTACTGGTTCCAACGGAATCGAAATGTGTTGGTATGCCTCTAGAAACTTACAAGCAAAATATACGTTTCGCAATGGAAACTTATCAGAGATGGGCACATGGATGTACGTGTAGGACTACATGACAGATTTAGCCTTCTGTTAATCGGAGTCGCACAAGTAAGCTAATATCGCTTTCAAGAGGAGAGATTTCGACGGTGGTTGCTATAATTTATGTGAAACTACAACACCGCTAAAGTCTACAGACTTATCCGTCTGTCATCGTTTTTATTGATTGGAGAGACTGGTAGATGTCTGTGCGAGAAGTACTCTAATATCAGACAATTTTAAAGGTAGATCTAGTGGAGTCTTGTGATAAATAAGTTCGTCTAGTTACTCAACAGAACGGTTATACCAGTGGCTGACTATCCTTATGACGTAAAGCTGTTAATCAAAGGTAAAAGTTTACCAACGATTAGCGAACTAAAGACTCAGCACAAAAAAAAAACTTCAACATATGCAAAAGTGAACGGTGTAGGAGTTAATACTGCTAAAAACCGTACTCGGTTTGCTCACAAAGAAGACTAGAATAGACATGTTCAATCTTCCCAAATTAGATGGAGCCACCCGGGAACTATCGAATCAGACAAAATACCTAAGTGTCATCCAGAACTCGAAGTTTGGAAAAGAAATATACCGGAAATGATGAAAAGTCCTTATTTGCTTTTTACACCTGCAAGAGGTTTTTAGAAGAAGGTGCGGTCTAAAACCTTATTTCCGAAAGAAGCATCACGGTTACATTAGTAACTGATAGGCATCATTGCCTGAGTGTTGCTTCTTTAAAAAAAAAATATATACTACTCTAATAATGATACCATTACTTACCTACTGTTCCCTCGTATCGTAGAGAGCAGTAAATAAGAAGTCTTATCTCATAAATCTGCAGAAGCTACAATGGATCAATAGTGCTTTTAGATGAACATCCCAAGCTGGGCTGAAAGTGATTCTCAACATTCTACTCATGGATAACTACATCAGGAGCATAGCAAATAAATCGCTTGTCTAGTTGTGAGATTCGCAAATGCTTATGCAACGCTGTTGTAGACACTCGACCCTATCACGTACGTTGGTAGGAACGGAAACTACACCTAGAAAAGTTTTACAGAAACTATTTACGGTTATTCAAAAAGTTTTTCGGTAAAGTTGTTTTAAACGTTTTATCGTTTGTTTTTCAAAAAAAACTAAATTATTGAAAGATTTATACAGTTGTTAAAACAATAAACTACAAAAATTTACGGAAAAAAATTTGATCAGTTAAATTATTTGTAACTGATAATACCGTATAATTTTACAGAAATACGGTTTTTGTAGTTTGTTTTTCAAAAAATTTTATTTTTACTTCACAAAATAAAAAATTAAAACAACTGAAAAAAACAGTTAAAACAACTGAAATATCATTTGTTTTAACGGAATGTCTAGTCATTTATTAACGTATAAAAATAACTGAAAAAGTATGTTGTTTCAAGTGAAATATAAGTAGTCCGTTTTTTAAAAGGAAAAACGATTGTTTTAAATGTTTTTTCAGTTGAATTTACTTACAAAATATTTTGAGTGTATAACTGTAGTTTCAAAATTCAAGTACCCAGAAGGCTTTCTCTAGTTTTACGGATGAATCAAAGATGGAGAAAGGTACGAATTCGAAGGTATACCTTTGAATTCAGGATCTCATTTAGACTTGCAGACAAGTTTAGTTTTTACAGTCAAAATTACTTGCCATTGATAAAGCCAAGCAGATAATAATGGCAAGGGACTTACATTCTTGTGCCATATGCATTTACGTTGATAGTCTTGCAACTCTGAAGGTTGTGATATCCAACACGATGATATAGATGCGTTAGGATTTGTAAACTATTCCTTTCTCAAATTCACCAGCACATACTTAGTTCAGCTAATCTGGGTCTCTGGACAAAGTGGGGTTACTGGGAACGAATTGACAGATGAATGTGCAAAAAATGGTTCTGAATCAGGTTGAAGCAGGTAAAACCTAACACCTCATCTCCACTAATAGAGGTAGGTTGTAAGTGGTAAGTAAGTAATAGAATTTGTGATTTATGTGGTGGGAAATGAGATGCAATAGGTGGATGTCATTGACTACGTGGAGGATATCGTGGACCCTGTGGTCACTGCCAAATCCAAAGGGGACGAAAAGTGTTCCTACAATTTGAAAGCAGACGTTTAGCCTATTTACAAAAAAAAAAAAGCGAAAAAGGATATTGTATATTAAGCCGAATGGCCGCGAGTATGGGAACTTTTGAGTGGAAGAGGAGAAGTTCGTGCAGTACATGCTATGTAAATGGCAGTGCATGCTATATAAATAAAGCTCGTATATAATAGAAAGGAACTTGAAACAGTTTCGCGGCCATTATCTAGTGCTTTTTAGGCAAATATTAAATTTCTGAAAGTTCCACATCTCAGCAGGTTTGAATGAAGCTAAATTTTTATTCATGAAGGATAAATATTCGATACAAAGTATCGCTGTTAAATTATCATTGTACAATCTTAAAACAGACAGATGTTCCAGTTCACGTTTCATCTTAAAGAATTAGTTCTTTAAAAATCTGATTAAGCACAATTCCAATGTTCTATGGTCATGTATAATAGAAGGGAGCGAGAGTTTATTTTTTGCGATCGTCAATTCAGCACAACACCGGCTCAGAATCTAAGATATTCTCTTTAGGAAAAATATCATGCACTCAAAAAAATAACTTAGTCAAAATATTAGTAAAAGGTGTTGTAATTTACGTCAACCAAACTTAAGCAAAAAAAAATGTAAAAATTTTACTTTTACAGATTTGTTTGGCAATTTACTATTAATAAAATACAATAATTTTGTGTTATTTTTACTATATTTTCTTGCTAGTTTTTTTTTTATTTTACTATAATTTTAGCAAAAGTATTAGTCTTTTCCTTAAAGAAATGGTAATACTTTTTGTTTAAAAAAAAAAAAATTGTTTAAAAAGATCTAGCGTGAAAAAAAACATTGCAGATTCTGCTGCTGTTGAAAGTCCAGCTGCCGAGAAGAAGACAAAAGATGATGCTGCCAACTCCATAGCAAAGTAGGCATCCATCAACTGGAATAATAGTTGATGATGCTATTAGTAACTTTAAAGAACGTGGTGCTCAAAAATAGGCTACACCATTTTTAGTATTTTTTACCATATTTATACCCTACACCACACTGTGGTACAGGGTATAATGAGTTTGTGCTGATGTTTGTAACTACCCGAAATATTGGTCCTAGACCCACTTTTAAGTATACCGATCGACTTAGAATCACTTTTTGAGTCGATTTAGCGATGTCCGTCCGTCCGTCTGTCCGTCCGTCCGTCCGTCCGTCCGTCTGTCTGTCCATGTAAACGGTGTAAACACGATACAGGTCGCAATTCTCTATCAATTGACTTGAAATTAAAAACTTAAGCCTCTTTTGGCCCAAGGACGAAGTCTATTGAAATTGGAAAAAATCGGTCCATATTTAGACCTAGCCCCCATACAAAGGTCCTCTTTAGTTTTGGCTCAAATGACTCTAATAGTCGCATTTTAATAGGTATCTTTTCAAAATTTGGCAGGAATTAATGTTTTATACACACAAATCACCATTCCGAATTTTAAAGAAATCGAACCAGTTCTTCTAGTAGCCCCCATACAAACCACCTTCCCGATTTTCACATATCTCTCAAATTTCATGAAAATAGAAAATATTTAATTAAAATTCTGTTTGTGTATGTTAAACGCGTACTTTAATAACCTTATCAAATCTAATTATCATCGGACCATTTTGGACTTAGGTCCCATGTGGAAATTTCGCCCGATATTCAGTTGAAGCGATTTATTGTCAACAAAAAGAAGCCTATTCCACTCAAATTTGATTAGTGATTGCTTTTTACACTTATTAAAGATTTGACAAAATATAGATCTAATCAGTCCATGTTTGAACTTGGGACCCATGGTCCGGGAAACTCTGGTGTAGGGTATTATATGGTCGGTCTTGGCCGACTATAATTTTCTTACTTGTTTTTGATAATTTTACCATTTTTTTGCTGATTTTATATGAAACATTTTTAAAATTTGGCAACTAAATTGTTAATAAAAATTTGCTAATTATGAAAAATATTTTTTTTTTTATTTTAACACATACTTAAATATCTAATCTTTAATATCCAAAAGCTTTTTTTTAAATATTTTTAAAAATACATGTGAAAAAAAATAAAAATCCGAAAAAAAATTTCTCATTTCTTCTACTTAAGCTAAAAAAAAAGACGCAAAAAAAATAAAAACAAGTGAGAGTGTTAAATTCGGCTGTGCCGAATCTTGTATACCCTCCAACGTTGAAAAAAAATCCAGGGGCATTTTTTTTGGGGGGGGCTTGTCGGGGGTCCTTTGGGAAACCTTCTCTCTGGTCAAAAATGTTTACAAATTTAATTACTATGCTTTTTGTACAAAAGATATACAATTTCATCATTATATAAATTATTTGCTAATACCCACGCCCACAAAAGGGGGCGGCCCAAAAAAAAAGTCATTTTCAAATCCCCTGGGTCCAAGTCCAAGACTTTGAACTTTTTCAAGCATAAAAATGTTTTATTTGTTTAACAAAAATACAAAAAAAACTATAAAAAGTTACCTTTTTTCATGGGTTGGTTTACTTCGTCAAGGGGGAACTTTTTCCCCCCTGGTCCGATTTTGCCCATCTCCGAACTTAACCAGCCTATGAACATAAGACATATATGTGCCAAATTTCAGGAGGCTAGTACTTTTATTTTGGACAGACGGACAGACTGACGGACATCGCTAGAATGTCTTAGAATCGATCACTGATCAATAATATATATACTTTATTGGGTCCTAGACCGATATTTCGATGCGTTACACACGGAATGACAAAGTGAGTATACACCCATACTGTAGTTAGAGGGTATAAAAAGGTGAATTGTTGTTCTTTAAAATGTTTGTTAAAAGTGTTTAAGTGAAAAAAAAATCATTTTGGATTTTGATGTTGTTGGAAGTTCAGTTACTGCAACTACAGCTGCTGAGAAGAAGGCAAAAGAAGATGCTGTCACCATCAAGCCGAAGAAACCATCCAACAACTGAAGTAATGGTTGATGCTGCTATTACTACATTTAAAGAATGTGGTGCTCAAAAATAGGCTAAAAAATTTTTAGTATATTCACCAAATTTTAAATCAACTACTAATCAGAGAAAAAAAATTTACTAAATAAAACTGTTTTTTGACCAACTTACAATTTTTTTTTATCTATTTCAATTTTACCATTTTTGTTTTTTTTGGTAATTTTACCATATTTTTTGATCATTTTACAAAGTTGATTTTTTACAAAAATAAAATGGCAATTCTTGTAATTTTACCATTTTTTTCCTAATTTTTTGATTAGCAAAATGGTTTTGCTAATATTACAAAAATTTTTGCTACGTCCATTTTTTTTTTTGCTAGTTTTACAATATTTTTTTTCTGAGTGTAGAGAAAAATGTACCAGAACTTTTTTAATAAAGAATCTGAGACTTTCTCTATAGAAAAAATGTCTTAGAATTGAAGAATCTCAGCCTTTCTATTTCAAAAATGTTTCAGAATCTAAGACTTTTTCTAAAAAAAATAAAAATAAATAAAAAAATATTGGCGAAATGAATTCCTCGTTAAAGCATTTCTCGCTCCGCCTTATTGGATAACCTTGTAATTGCGCAACTAAATTTTACACGCACTCATATAATTTCATTTGTTATAGTTTCCACATCATGACTCTGTAGTTTAGTTTAGTGTAAACTTCTATTAGTGAGTACCAACTTGAATTTGTAGTTTATAAGTACGACTATAGTGTATATTTGCTATTAATATGAATCAAAATGATGTACAACCTTTTTTGGAATTGGAGCGTGAATTTTTGAAAGATTATAATTGAAACGATAATAGAATACTAACATATTGAAGTATCGACAAAAGTTATTTGTTTTTTAATTAATAAATAAAAGTCAATTAGGAAACCGGGATCTCAAACCAATAAACCAAATAACGATAAGTGATAGCGAAAATAGTATCACATGTATGATACCGATTATGGTATCACCTTAAATTAATATTGTGATACCATTTTCGAATTTTATGAGATTTTTTAATCGTTATTCCTGGAAATTTCGATAGCGAAAACGATTGCACAACGATTTCGTTATCGCCCGGAATAACGACAGTTTTTCAATAAATTGTGTTGCCATTTTCCAGAATTAACCGAAAAATTATCGTTATTCCAGGCGATAACGATATCATTTCGATATAAAAATGTGATATTGTCTTCGCTATCGATATTTCCAGGAAAAGCGATAGCAAAATCGCCTAAAAATTCGAAAATGGTATCATAATTTTAATTAAAGGTGATACCGTAATCGGTATCATGTGGGTGATACCATTTTCGCTATCACTTATCATTATTTGGTTTATTGGGAACCCAAACAATAAATTAAAATTATGATACCATTTTTGAATTTTAGACGATTTTGCTATCGTCATTCCTGGAAATTTCGATGGCAGCAACCATATAATATTTTCATAACGATATCGTTGGCGCCTGAAATAACGATAGTTCTTCGATAAATTTTGGAAAATGGCGATTTCACTATCGTTATGACTGGAATTATCGATTGCTAAAACGATATCATATTTTTATGGAAAAACGATATCATAAGGAAAGGTACATTAAGAACGAAAACGCTTTCGTATAATATGTGATAAATGGCGATTTCACTATCGTTATGACTGGAATTATCGATTGCGAAAACGATATCATATTTTTATGGAAAAACAATATCATAAGGAAAGGTACATTAAGAACGAAAACGCTTTCGTATAATATGTGATAATTAGGTGCTACTAAATTTACATTTCCATCATCTAGATTTTCAAATTTGTAAACTCAAATGCATTCCTTTTTGTACATCTCTGTATTTACCCAAAATATTTTTGCTTCTGTTGAAATCATAAAAGATTTTGAAAATTGGTATAAATAATTTTATGTTGCCACTTTATAGTAAAACACAAAAAACAACAACAACAAAAAATAGCAATATATGTTCATGGTTGCTGCTGAGACAGCTAGAATAGAACAAAATGAAACGAAGCCAAAATAGCAGCAGTTTTGTAAAACAAATGGCGATTATAATAAAGAATAAACACTTGTGCTTAGACATTGTTAAGAAGATGTGATTAAATTTATGACAAACAACCCACTTTATTTTGGGGGCTTTGAATCATCCCAGTTTTAGTTGTGTTAGCTAAATAGTTTGTAAGTGTTAGTATAATTACATATACTTACACATACAAATGTTAGTGTAATTACATATACACACTAGGGTGGCACGGATAATTACTTTTTTTCGAATTTCGTCGATTGCCGGGAAAATTACACCATCCAATTTAAAAATTCGAAAAAGTACGTTTTGTTCTGCGGTTCCACAATTACTATAAATTATAATAATAATAACTTGATAACTGCATAAGTGGCGTATACTTAATTTTGTAATTGCCTTTAAATAGCAATCATACGCAACGGTCCATAATGGTTTATTTTTAAAAATTTGGCTATTCAGTAAAAAGGTACTGTACCGATTGCAGCGAAATTCATACCGGTTATAGCTAACGTAATCTGGAGCTTAAGTGTGTTTTCTCTTAAAATAAAAAAAAAAAGAGATTTTTTAACTTTTTATACCCTCCACTTAGTGATAGAGGGTATATATAAGTTTGTCATTCCGTTTGTAACTCATCGAAATATCGATCTGTGATCCCATAAAGTATATATATTCACGATGCCCGATCGATTTTAAGACATTCTAGCGATGTCCGTCTGTCCGTCTGTCTGTCTGTTTGTCTGTGGAAAATGCTGTCGCGGACAAAATATTGCACAGAGATGACTGAAACTTAACATAATTATTGGAAGTTCTCCCGAGAAGTTTTGTATTGCATTTGAGCGATATCGGTTCAGCGGTTCAAAAGTTATGAACGAAAATGTAAGTACATTCAAAAATTTCAATACATTCAACATAAACTAAAAATACAAAATGCTTTAATTCGGCTTCTGGTTGACATATGTGAACATAGTTGAACACCAAATGGTATTTAAATAGGTACGAACATATTTTTTGACAAAAAAAGAAAAAAATCGCGGATTTTTTTTTACCAAAATTTTTTTTCGCGGAAATTTTGTTTTTCAAAAAAATTTTTTTTTTTTCAAAAGTAATTTCCTTTTAAATAAAATTTTTTGCAATAATCTTTTTGAAATTGTGGAGGGTATAACTACATTCGGCAAGGCCGAATTTAAATTTTGGTGTTTTCGAAAAAATATTCTGAGGGCCGTTGCAACGGCTTTGGATCCCTTTTACAAATTATAGTTCATTTTTGTTTAAAAACTCTCTGTTTAATTTTTTGGCGAAATCAAAAAAATTTTACCCCCATGCCGCTGGGGGGTTAAAGTTTTTCGTGCAAATCAAATTTTTTTTCAGGGCCAAACTTTAACCCCCCAAAGGCACTGGTTAAAATTGTCTAATTTGGCGAAAAATTTAATAAAGAGTTTTTAGACTACGGGAAACCACAATTTGTTCGGCAATTGACGAAATTCCAATAAAGTAATTTTTCGTGATAAGTACCGTTGTAAACATTAGGGCAGACTTGCCACGTGCCCAGGGTCCCCGACCTAAGGGGGTACCGAAATGCCAATAAAATCGGTTATACGAAAATAAAGCAAATTTTTTTTAATTTGTTTTTAAAGAAAAATTCACATTTCTTTCAGAAAAATTCTCAGAATCTAACCGAATCCCGTATACAAATTTGACTTTTTCTGTAGAAGAAATTTGTTCATCAAAAGTCTCAAATTCATAGAAATGTTTCCTATATAAAAATTTTCAGATTATGAAATATTTTGCAAATATTATAATATGCAAAGTCTCAGATTCTGAAACAATTTTCATATAGAAAAAGTCTCAGATTCTAAGACATTTTTCGTATAGAAAAAGTTTCAGATTCTGTTAAGACTAAAAAAAACTAAAAAAAAAAAATATTAAAAACTTTTTAGAAGAGCTCCAACGGACCTCACATTTTTTTCCGAAGACATTTTTGGGGGTACACTACTCCTCCTCGTGATAATGTTTACTAAATTGTACAATTTTATCATTGTTTATACCATTTATTTTATAACCACGCCCATTGGCGTAGATAGCCCTGTCTGGGGGGGGGGGACTTAGCCCCCCCCAGAATAATTTTAGCCCCCCCCCAGAATTTTAATCATTCACAATTTTTTTTTTAATAATTTAATGATTTCATTAATATTTGCAACAATAAATAATATTAATGAGTCTTTAGGACTCGTTATGATTATTCTACGAGTCTTAAGGACTCGTAATGATTATTATATTAGATCTAATAGTTTTTCCTATTGATAAATAGTCTGAATTATTGCAAATTTATATGAATCTGATGTTTTTGTCAGTAATAAAAACTTTACCGAATCTTAGGATTTTAACTTCAGGAAAACATTTTAAGTTCTTTGATTTAAAAAAGTTTATAAATTCTAAGTGGTTTTTTATAGACAAAAGTTATTGGAAGAAAGAATCTGAGAATCTTGACTAATAATCATCAACTTTTGCAATCATCAGAACTTTTTCTTGAAAAAAATCCTAGTAATCTAATGATTTTACTGTAGGAAAAACATTAAAAATCTTTCATTTTCATAACATATCTGGGAGTTCTAAATTTCCGAAAAATCTTCAGAATCAAAATTTGTTTAAAAAAAATATGAATTTTTAACCGCTTTCGGAGGGCATTCGTTTCTAGGACACCTAGACACATGATGAAGGGAACGCTTCAGAAATAGGTCTGGGGTTTTCTATTAAAAAAAAAATAAAAAATCTGGGGGGGCTTTAGCCCCCCCCAGAAATGTTGGCTTCCTACGCCAATGACCACGCCCTTAAATATGGGTGGGCCAAAAAAAACATTTCCTAATCCCCCGGGTCCAAGTAAAGGACTTTGAACTTCTTCTAGCATACAAATGTAGCATTTGTTTAACAAAAATACAAAAAACATGTAAAAATGGTGTTTTTCAATGGTTGGCTTAGTTCTTCAAGGAAAAACTTTATTCCCCTTGGTCTGATTTTGCCCATTTACGAACTTTACCTGCCTAGGACTATAATTCATATTCGTGCCAAACTTCAGGAGGCTATTTTTTTTTTTTGGACTGAATCGTATCTTATACCGACGGACGGATAGACAGTCTAGAAATGTCTTAGAATCGGCCATAGATCAATAATTTATGGGGCATTCCAGGTCAAATCGGACACTTTAAATATTTTTTTTTTTAGATTTTTTCAATTTGTTTACGCAAAAACGATCCTACTGGGCAAAGAATCGATAGAAGTTTTACACAAAAAAATCAAAGAGTACAAAAATTTTCAAAAATGAGATTTAAATTTTAAAACTTAAAAATCACATACTAGAGCACTTTTAAGAATTTTTTTGGTTTTTTTTTTTTTCAAAGTACGTAAAAAAACAAAAATTTTGGAAAAAAAAAATACAGTTTGGACCATTATTGAAGAAGTTATGATCAAAAGAAATTTGAGTAAAGAACAAACTACCAATTTATAAAAATTCGATATCTTTTGATCAAAAAGATCTGAAAACTTACCGCGAAGAAGTTTTCGAAGGGTGCTAAAAACTGTAACCAAATTGCGAAAATCTAAAAAAAAATTATTCAAAATGTCCGATTTGGCATGGAATGCCTCATATATACATACTTAATGGGGTCCCCGACTGATATTTCGATGACAAAGTGAGTATACCCTTATACTGTAGTTGGAGGGTATAAGGATCGAAAAAAAATTGGTTTGTATGGGAAAAAAACATTTTTGGACAAAACTTTAACCCCCAACCGACACGGGTTCATATTTTCCTATTTGGCTAAAAACTTAAACACAGAGATTTAAGATTCAAAGGACGAAATTAAAAATAAAGTCATTACTCGTGCTACCCTAATACGCATACATGCATGACCATGGACTTTAAATGCAAGTATGTAGTAGTTTGTAACAATTGTTATGGGTTTAAGATTAAGTAGTAAAAAGAAGAAGCATACAATGTTTATACATACAAATACATATACAATGCATTTGTTTATTAAGTATTTTATGTGTAGTCAAACATTAGAATTTATTAGGGTATTTATACATAAAATTCGGGTTAAAATTTTAATCGGTTAATCAAGCAAATAATTAATTGGGGTTTTAACTTACCCGATTTATAATCTCTTAATTTAAACTAACAAATGAGAGCGCAAAAAAAGAAATAATTGCACTAGTTTTAAAAATTAAAAAAAAATATGTGATCTACAACACACTCTAAAAAACGCATGTAAACTTACTATTATAAATTGGGTAAATTTTTGTTGAATAACACGCATTTGGTGTTAATATAAGCACAAAATGCGTAAAATACTTTTAAACCAATTAAACATTATCCGTTAATTCAAATATTTTACACACAAATGTGTAAATAAAATTGTCAACCAACATACACACACATGTTAAATAACTAAAACGCCAGATAAAAGTATGTTTCCGTATCGTAGTGGTTAAGAAGTGTACTTTCAAATCGGAATGTTGCAAGTTTGATGCTGGCTGGCGCCGAATGTTTTTTTTTTTGTTTTTTTTGTTATATTTTTTCACCTCGTTTTTATTTAAATTGACCACTAGTGGTCAATATATTCAATTTACACATTCAGAGTAAAATTACCCAATTTATAGTAGGAGTCAAGTTTCCTACTATAAATTGGGTAAATTTCAACAAATTTTGATTAGAGTGCACTTTGCATTTATTTTCCATGTAAAAATTTGCTCTGAGTCCGAACATAAAGTCTAAAGGATGAAAAGCAGTAAAGTTTTCAAAATAGGGCTAATTTTTTTAAATTTCCAACTCTTCAAAAAAGTGGATTTCTTAAATAAAAATAAAATAAATTAAATAAAAAATGCTTTATCATTTCTACACTCAAAAAAATACGTTAGTATATTTACTATTTTTTTTTTTTTGCTAACGCTGGTTAGCTAACTTTTAGCAAATTTTTAGTTGAGATTAGCATGTTAGCAAAAAATTCTTGTAAACTTCATTTAGCACATTTTTTCTTTCTTTTGCTAAATTTGAAATTGACTACATTTTTACAAGATTTTTTGCTAATATTAGCAAAATAAATAGTAAATTTTTTTTTATTTTCAGAAAACTTAAAATGGCGCTATCTCGGAAACTAAGCCAGATAGAGCAAAATGGAGGCCATTTTTGGTTCTTAGAATCTCCATAGTATCGCCGGTCCTCTTCACATGTGTGGACCCTAATGGGCCCTAACTTTGGATCCAAAAAAGTTAGCATTCCCGAAAATTTTAAAATGCTCATATTTCGGTAAATATTGCCGACACAACAAAAAGTCCAAAAGCGTTTTTGTAGCTCTAACACGTAGAACAAGACCGCAAAATAGTCAAAAGCTCTCCGAGTAATATTTTTGAAGTTATCGAGTTTTTTAAATCTCAAGACCCCAGTGGTCCCCTATAATCACGTATCTCAAAAACTAAGCAAGGTAGAGCGAAACGGACACAAATTTTGGATCAAAAACTATGACGATTTTTAAGGAACCCAACTAGGTCTAGGCCCATCGGGGTCTGGACCTATCGGGTCCGAACCCAATGGGGTCCTCAGATGTGTATAAACTAAGTTCAAAAAAAAAATATTTAGTTAACTAATTATTGGCAAAACATTTTTGCTAACTTTAGCAAAAAAATTGTGGGTTCAAAATCAGCAAATTTTCTTGTAGGTTTACAAGCTTTTTTTGCTAACATTACAGTTTTTTTTTTTTAGTGTATTTATTTCTATGCAAATTCTGATTTTGTTTATTAAAAAATAAAAATTTTGTAGATTTATTCTAGCTCTAGGTCATTTTTACTTTACTAAATAAAACTATGATGTCATCGTAGAATAATTTTCAAGAAAATTATATTTCTGTTCTAAATTAATTTATGTTGGTCTTTTTTGCAATACTTAATCGGCACGTGTTTCGGAATTTGTCAGATTTCATTGTCAAAATTATTAAGCAAATATAAAGAGCCTATACATCCAGAAAAGTTTTACAGTAACTATTTACGGTTATTCAAAATGTTTTTAGTTAACGTTGTTTTAAACGTTTTATAATTGGTTTTTCAAGGAAACTAAAATATTGAATGATTTATACAGTTGTTAAAAAAATAAACTACAAAATTTATGGAAAAATATTTTTATCAGTTAAATTACACCGCTCTACAAGAAAATGCGTATTGGGTTCTGATAACTGAATTAGGTAGTATTTGGTGCGCTGATTCCAAATCTGCAACCCAATTTTTTCCATCACATCAGGATTTTGAGTTATTCGCGGTTAAAGGGGCAAAAAAGTGCCTTTTTGACCATTTTTGGAAGCCAATAAAATATGAACGCGACATACGAACGACTTTATTTTAAGCTCATTATAAAGTTTGGAATTTTATCTTCAAAATAAAGTAAAAATATTCTGAAATTTCAATTTTAAAAATGGTAAAAAAATATTTTTTTAATAACACCTTTTTAGACATATTTTATTGTTTTTAATAACAAAGTGTTTTCAAATTGACATAAAAAAACATACCAACGAACAAAGTTTTTTAAAATAAAATGCATAATAATAAATAACAAAAAATATGAAAATATAATGAAAAACGAAACATTATTAAAGTATATCCGATTTAAATAAATTTGGTGGATGGCTTTCTTAATTATATAAGCAGATACCTTAGAATGGAATGGTTAATAAGGTTTTTATTAAGGTTTTAATGTTTAATTGGCAGTAAAATTTTTTCAATTTATATTGTTTTATAAATTACAATGGCAATGTATTTCAATTTAGTAAATAGTTAAAATTTAATTACTCAATAAGCAAAGGGACAAAATAGGACAAGAGGAAAAATTTCTTTCTACCAACTGTGACTTTTTCGTAAACAAATATTTTTAAAATGTAATAACGAACTATTTGCGTTTGTTGACAAAAATTTAAAAATGTTGAAAGTATAAAATTATAGACAAATATTTGGAAGAAATGTTCAGAAACAGTTTAGTCGATATTAAATCACGATGTCTAAAAGACATTTTTTTATATATTTTAATATGATTAACATATTCAATTCTTAAAAAAGAATTTGGTAATATAAATAATTTTTGTGTTTAACATCAGCATCGGAAGACGCAAAATCCCAAGACGGATATCAAAAAGTACGCCAAATTTCCCAATTTTTGAGCCTATTTGGTCAAAAACTTTGAACATAAATTTATGTCAAAAAACGATATTTTTCCAACTTGGACCGCTTCTTGCCAACTGCAGTTCCACTACGTAAATTCTCCCACAATCAGCTCTTTAGTGGCGTTAGGCAAGAATTCCGACACAAAATTCAAAAGTTTCTAATTTTCGGGACACCTAATATACATAATATTTTTTCATTACCTGAATTTAAATAAAACTTTGTTTGTTGGTTTTCATATGTTTATTAAAAAAATACTTTGCGTTAAACAATATATATTTTCAAAATGGAGTTTTTTGTTTATGATTTTTTTACCATGTTGGAAAATTAAATTTCCAAATAATATTAACCTATCTTAAAGATTAAATTCAAAATTATACGATAAACTTAAAACGAAGTCAATAGCATGTCGCGTTCTTATTTTATTCGTTTTTGAAAAGGGCCAAAAAAGCAGTTTTTCAACATTTTAACCGCGATTTACACAAAATCTAGATGTGATAGAAAAATTTGGGTTGCAGATTTGGATTCAGTGCATCAAATATTATACCTTTTAGTTTCAATAATTCAAAACGCTGCGACAAACCTTACATTTGTAGAGCTGTGTTATTTGTGACTGATTATACCGTATAATTTTACAGAAGTACAGTTTTTGTAGTTTGTTATTCAAAAAAAAATATTTTTACTCCACAAAATATCTTCATGAAATATCATTTGAAGGGCTCACTGCAAGAACTTGATAAGCAACATATTGTTTTTTGTGTTTTTTGCCTTCTACTGATGATCCTTTGACAGATTTTTTGCCGAATTTTTTCTTAACCCCTTCGTACAAGTATCTTGTGTACGAAAGTTCTTCAAAAGATCTATTTTCTACATAATTTCAAAAGTTTTAAGGCAAAACCCACCATAAAATGAAATGTTGCTTATCAAGTTGATACACTAAGCCTTTCGTTTGTTTTTACGGACTATCTAGTCATTTATTAACGTTTAAAAATAACTAAAAAAGTATGTTGTTTCAAATAAATTATAAGTATTCCGTTTTTTAAAAAGAAAAACGATTGTTTTAAAAGTTTTTTCAGTTGAATTTACTAACAAAATATTTTGTGTGTACTACAAGTAGCAAAAGGATTTAAATGACAAATCGTTAATGTTCAAACTAAAATATTAATACACACTCGACTTGTACCATCGTAGTAAGATCACGATCGTCAAATATTCTATGAGAATGACATAGTCTTAATTAGTAAAGGAAAAAATTACCTTGAGCTAGAATAAACCTACACTCAAAATAATTACTTTGTTAAATACTCTGTAAAATGACTGTAATCTCAATTCGACAGATATTTTACAAAGTTATCTGTCAAAATACAGATTTTAAGAAAATACTTTGTATTTTCTTGTGACCGAAAAACAAAATTTTATCAGTAATTTACTTTTTACAGATAATAAACTGAGTTTTTTGTTAAAATACGGATTTTAGAAAAATACTTTGTTTTTTTCTCGTAACCAAAATACTGTATTTCATTTGTAATTTTACTTATTGCTCTGTAATACAGTTTTCCAATAAAAATCACTTAAAAAACTTCCAAATATGATCGATAAACCCCTCTTTAAAAAGTGTCTTAAATTATAATAAAACTTGTAATATTCACAAAAATAAAAAAGTAAATTTACAATTTGGAAGCATTAAAGCGGGCAAATTTAACAAAATTTTAATTTTAAATAATTTAATTTTTTTTAATTTTAATTAATGTTTTTAATGCAAAGAAGTTTTACTCATAAAATGGATTTAACTAAAACTTTGTAAATTTACAGAGTTTTTTTTTTGTAAAATTTTGAACTCATAAAATGCATTTAACTAAAACTTTGTAAATTTACAGTGTTTTTGTGGTAAAATTCTTTTCGGTTTTATAAATTTTTTACAGATAATTCTATAAATTTACAGTTTTTTTTTAATCGAAATCATTTTACAGAGTTTTCTTCTTAAAATAACAAAAAATCCTGCTGGTTGGAAATCTATGGTATTTTCTGCTGGCTCAGCAGAGTATTTCTTTAATTTAACAGAGTGATTATTTGGAGTGTATGGATCGGAAGGTAACACTAGGGAGACTTCCCTTGTTAGTCAAATTTTCAATAGTTCAGTAGCGCAATTCACTAACTTTTTAACGACAAAAATTGGTAGTTATATTGTCAAAAATCGTTAATTATCGACAATTGTCTTTAAAAGCGATTCTATAACATTTTTCTACCGAATTTTGTCGTTATTGAAAATCGTTAACTTATCAACAAAAATTTTTTTGAAGTTAAAGTTAACGAAATTTTTCGGTTCTCAATACAATTTCAAAATAAACAAATTTCAAATTAACTATTTTTGTCGTTAATTATTGTCGTTAATTGAAAAATTTATAGAATCACATATTCGTTAAAACAACCGACAATTCTCGTTAATTAACGATATCGATAATTTCGTTAAAAAAGTTACTGAATCGCACTACAGGTGTCATTAAAGTATTTTTACCAAAATTAATCCCAGAAGTCTAGTAAATCGCCCAGAAAAATTTTCCGTTCCAATTAATTGGTTCCAGAACTCATCACACCGTCCGAAAAAAATGAAAAAAGTCGTTAAATACGAACCGGATAATTTACGTTTGAAACTAGAGACTAAATGTAGTAAAACTGCACTTACAGTTTTTCTTTTCATTATCCTGTTTCCTTTTAAAAGGACTTCAAAATTTAAGAGAATTACATTTTATAAAATATTTTTTTAATATTTGTACTTGTCCTAGGATGCCATTAATTCCCCTAATTTTCCTTTTTATTATTTTTACATATCAAGAAAAATGAGTTAAGAAACGTCCTTTAAAAAATGTATCCTTTAATATCATTCAAAATTTTCAACAAAATATTTTGATAAAGTTTTCAAATGACTTTATTCACATTCTTTTATCCTGATATGGCACAATAAAAAAATGGAAAAATTAGGGGAGATCCTCCTCTTTCATTTTCCATCCACCAGTGTCACCCTAGGATAAGTATAAATATCCCAAAAATATTTTACAAAACGTATTCTTTAAAATGTTGAAGTCCTCTTAAGAGGAAACAGGATCACGAAATGAAAAACTGTAAATGCAGTTTTACTTCATTTGATCTCTTCTTTGAGACGTATATCATCCGGTTCATGTTTAATATTGGCTATCGGACGGTGTTATATTATGCAGCAATCGATTCTTCTTATCATTCCAGAATCGATATTATATCCTACACCACTCTGTGGTACAGAATATAATGAATTTTTGCTGAAAATATTGGTTCTAGACCAACCTTTAAGTATAAGCGATCGACTTAAAATTACTTTTTAAGTCAATTTAGCTATGTCCGTCCGTCTGTCCATATAAACGGTCGATTGACTTTAAACTGTCGATTGACTTGGAAATCTAAAATTTTTCTAAAGAAATAATGTCTCAGATTCTGAAAATTTTTCTAGAGGAAAATGTATCAGAAACGTCGCTGTATTTTATTTTATACAAAAAAAGAATCAAAACGTAAGACTTTTTCTAAAAAAAAATATCTTAAAATCTGAGATTTTCAATTAAAATGTGTAACATAATTCAGTGCCGCCCAAATATCTTTACTGTGTAATGTTTATATGAATAATACATGTAAGTACTTACTCACACACACACTTGTTTTTGATTGTATCGGTAAAATAAACTAGCTTTAAACAATGTTGTATACAAAATTACACAAGTAACTATTCATGGTAGTTAACCATTTCATGTTGCATTTAACTAAAACTATGTTAATATGTACTTTTGAACTATTTTGTTACATTTAAAATCGGATAAGGTGTTTTTTTTTGTGGTTTTCCAAACAAACGCCTTCGAAATAAATACTTTATTGCAACATTTTAAAGAAGAAATATTTAGTATTTAACCTAGAACGAATTTCAGAAAACTAGTTGTGACAACCGAATTCGCTAAAAAAATTTTTGGGTTAAGTTTTATCATTTTTCTTCAGAAAATCCTGCACTAGATGTTCCAATTTGTCGATAACACTTCACTCAAAATAATAACTCTGTAAAATACTCTGTAAAATTAATGTAATCTCAATTCAACAGATATTTGACAGAGTTTTCTGTCAAAATACAGATTTAAAGAAAATACTTTGTATTTTGTTGTGACAAAAAAACAAAGTTTCATCTGTTAAATTACTTTTAACTTTGTAATCTTACAGATAATTAACAGAGTTTTCTGCTAAAATACAGATTTAAGCAAAATACTTCGTATTTTTTTAATAAACAAAAAACTAAGTTTTATATATATTTTTACTTATTTCTATGTAATCTTAATTTCATAGTTAAAAACAGAGTTTTTTCTAAAAACACTGTAATTTTTTTTTGAGAAAATGTTCAAAAAAAAACTTTTGAAAAATCTTATAAAAATTTTACAAAATAACATGAATTTTACTAAACTCTGTAAATTAACAGAGTTTTATGCTGTAAAATTTTGGTTGCATCAAATGCATTTTACAAATATATGTAAATTTACAGAGTTTTTCTTTGCTAAATGGTGTTTTATTTAACCAATATTTTACTATAAACTCTGTAAATTAACAGTTTTTTTTTTGTCAAAATCATTTTACAGAGTTTTATAGTAAAATTACCAAGAAATGTTGCTAGCTGGAAAAGTATGGTGTACTCTGTTAAATTAGCAGAGTTTTTCTGTAATTTAACAGAGTTATTATTTTGAGTGTAGTTTACATAGATTTTGACCCACAACATTTTGCATTTATGTTCCATGTTGAATCTTTCACTTTCTTTGAAAATAAGGTCCAAAGTTTAAACAGTTTTCGAAGATCCTGCAAACTTTTCAAATTTCCAGCTTTCTAAAAATATCTCTCTTTAATAAAAATATCTCCCAAAACAATTTACCGTTTTCCTTTGATTTGATTTAAATTAAGGGTAATTTAATGCTTTATCAATTCTGCAGTCAACATTTTATACATCGACAATTTTGCTTTAATTTTATCGGAATTTTGGAAAAAAAAGTTATGTAATTCTATTTTAAATTTCAAAAAAAAAAAAAATTTCTAAAATTCATTTCTCTGTTTGCAGTTAAAGTCTAATCCTTAACGAAGAAGATAACAGCATTTCTAAGAAAATACGTTAAAAATGATAAAATTTCATTAAAAATGCAGAAATTTAGATTTTATAATTTTAAAGTTTATTAAGTCAAATTACTCGGAAAAGTCCCGTAATCCCATTTTACCAATATTTGGCAGTATTCCTTGTTTTTTAACAAATCGAAATTTACATTTTTTTTTGTAATTTTACATTTTTTTTTTGTAATTTTACCAATTTCCAAGATAATTTTACAAAAAAAATTCAGTAAATTCACTAGAATTCCTTGTACAATTTTATTGGTAAAAAGCTTGTAAAATTACAAAATTATTGGTAAGAAGCTTGTAAAATTACTAGGAATTCTCTTAAAATAGGAGGTAGAAAAAGATATAGTAAAATTACGAAACCTCCTTGTAAATTTTATCTTGTCGAAAAATTAGCAAATTTACAATTTTATTGGTAAAAAGCTTGTAAAATTACAAAATTATTGGTAAAAAGGTTGTAAAATTACTAGGAATTTTTGTCAAATAGGAGGTAGCAAAAAAAAAGTTACTAGTTTTTCTTGTAATTTTGCAAGTTTTTTTTTTTTTTAGTGCAAACCTGAAAGGTTTTACAAATTGGGAAAATCGAAATCACAGCTTTTAAGTTAAATCATTAAAAAACTTCAAGATTCTAATAGTAGATGCCTTAAAGCGCTATCTTATTTTAAAACCTTTCTTAGAAAAATGTTGACGGTAATCCCATTACAACTTATATATTTATGTCTCATTTACATAAAATAAATAAACTTCAATAAAAAAAAACACTCTTATCTACCATTAAGTAATGTTTTAAAATGTATTTTTCTTCATTTTCTACTAATATTCATACTTTACCCATATTTATCTAATGGATGTTCTCTTTTCTACAACATTTAACACTCCATTATCTGAGTCGAGTTTAATTTCCCCCAGGAAGTCGACAGTAAACGAATATTTTTTTAGTAAGTAACTATAGCAATATGCAATGTTTCTATTAAATTCCATAACAAAGTGCATAACGAGGGTTTATATTGAAAAGGTACTATCTCCAATTTTATCAAAAAATAATTTTCTATGCACTAAAAAAAATATTGTAAAATTACCAAAAAAAAATCCTCGTTCTGCATGCTGAGGTAGGCAATCTTTGGTCGTCGGGATATCCCTCGGAGTCGTTCCGGAACATAGATCCAATCGCCAGTGGGAACGATAAAATTGTAAATTTACAATTGACTTAACTCGATTTTGTGCTACCTCCAATTTCACAAAAATTTTTAGTCAAATTTTCGAAATTTTTTGTAATTTTACAAGTCTTTTACCAATAAAATTGTAAATTTACAACTTTTTTACTGCGATAAGACATACAAGGAATTCTCGTGACTTAACTAGAACTAGATTTTTTTTGTAAAATTACCTTGGAAATTTGTACATTTACGAAAAAGATTGTAAAATTACAAAGAAAAATTTTAATTTCGATCGAAAATTTTTTGTTAAAAAACAAAGAGCACTATCAAATATTGGTAAAATGGGATTACGGACTTTATCGAGTAATTTCACAAGGTTTTTTTTGAGTGTAGCAATATTTTCAACGATTTAGTTGTCATTACTTATATTTCGTTTAACAGAAATAACATTAATAAAAATAAACTTATTTATAAAACTAATTTACTAAGCTCAATTGTGTTTTAACGTCCTAAAAAAATTCACTTTGTAGATAGCACTATTTGAATATAAGCCCTCAATATACACATACTCGTAGATAGTTAGTAAACAGAGAAAAAATTTCACTTATGTAAATATGAGGCATTCCACACCAAATGTCCAGCGAAAAAAAACATGTGTCCCGTAAATTTCTGAATAGGTTGTTTGGATAGCCCTATATGTAACTAAGAAAATTGCGTTTTTGGTTTTTCAAATTTTCGAAAACTGGGCTTAGGAGGCGTGGTCAAATATTGAAAAAATGGTAAAATTTGTGGCGAGTTGCCTTGATTAAATATTTATCACATTAAAACGGAATGCACCACAATGTCAAAAATTTACGTTCTTATATAGTTTTGTATGGGCTATCGATTAAAATTTTTTTTTTTTTGGAAAATTTTCAGAACCCGTTCTGAAATTTTCCATTTTTTAAAAAAGTCAATTTATCAAAAATCCGGCCACTTTTTTTTTCTTTTTTATTTTTTTTTTTTTAAAGTTTAGATGTTTGTCCATCCACACAAAAAAAATCAGAAACACGTTCATCTTTTTTTTCGAGAAAATCGCATTTGAACTTTAAATTTCATAACAATTTTGTTATTTGCTTGTATTTCTTTGTATCAACAGAGCGTATGACGAATATTTATGCAATTAATATTGCTCATTCGCAACTTTAAAACAAAGAAATACAAGCAAATAACAAAATTGTTATGAAATTTAGAGTTCAAATGCGATTTTCTCGAAAAAAAAGATGAACGTGTTTCTGATTTTTTTTGTGTGGATGGACAAACATCTAAACTTTTAAAAAATAAATAAAAAAGAAAAAAAAAAAGTGGCCGGATTTTTGATAAATTGACTTTTTTAAAAAATGGAAAATTTCAGAACGGGTTCTGAAAATTTTCCAAAAAAATAATTTTTAATCGATAGCCCATACAGAACTATATAAGAACGTAAATTTTTGACATTGTGGTGCATTCCGTTTTAATGTGATAAATATTTAATCAAGGCAACTCGCCACAAATTTTACCATTTTTTCAATATTTGACCACGCCTCCTAAGCCCAGTTTTCGAAAATTTGAAAAACCAAAAACGCAATTTTCTTAGTTACATATAGGGCAAACCTGTAAAAAAACTTGAATTCAAGTATTTTCAAGTAAGTATACAAATACTTGTACTTGAGATTTTCAAGTATAAATATTTTTTACTTACTTGAATAATTTTTCAAGTAAGTAAAAAAAACTTGTACTTGAAATGTTCAAGTACAAGTATTTTCAAGTATTTTTTATTTGAACAAATTTTCATCAAGTAAAAATACTTGATAAACATTTTGTTGAAATAAAAAACTTAAGCAACAATTTTTGGAAAATTTGTTTATGTGATTGTCAATAAATAAATAAATTAAAATAAATTTTTGTTATGTACCTAATTTTGGTTTTATTTTGTTATTGGCTTGATGGACTTGGGAATAAAAATAGAGAGGATAAGTGGACACTTAGAAGAGTAAGATTTAAAAGGTGGTTGAGGACCTGGAACAGTGGCGAGTTATGGAAGGAATGCTGAATGGTGGTTTGGAGGAGTGGAAGATAAACATGCAAAAATGTTGATGTGGTTTGGAATGCGGTGCATATAATTTCGTCCAATTTGGTGTTGGGGGTTGGTGCTATTATGGTCTGTCCGGATTTGTAGGCACCGAGAGAAAGTCTAAAGACTATAGGGAGTAAAATGATAAGGGTCCCAGTCGGCAAAAAAAATCACACCTGACATACTGCTGACTCGCCCTTTATAAAATTGCTGACATCTTCATACAATTTTTCAAAATGTCATCAATGACATGTCAGCAGTTGGTCAGCGGTTACTTAAACGAATTGTTAGTGGCCACTGATACTGGTGGACACTGCTGACCACCTGCTGACATGTCATTGATGACATTTTGAAAAATTGTATGAAGATGTCAGCGATTTCATAAAGGGAGTGTCAGCAGTATGTCAGGTGTGATTTTATTTTTCCAACTGGGGTGTGACCGATTCAGTGTATCTTTAGGCCCAATTTGAGGATTTGGGGTAGAGACGAGTAGATCTTGGGAATCATGTGAGGCAATGCCCAACGTAGAAGTAGTTGTGTCGATGATATGGCTTTTGGAGATAATTCAATAAAACATCTTAAGGTTGTAATGCCATTTTACTCCCGTGTAAGTCATGCGCGTGTACAGTAATTTTATACAACACGTATGAAAGTTCCTCCTAATTCTAATTAATTTTTATTAAAAAAATTCCTCCTAATATTAATTGCAGTACGCGCATTGTCTTATTGTTAGTAGTGGTTTAAACTTGTGTTGCTCAAATATTTTATTTGGAAACATTTTGTTTAAGAAATTTATTTAAAAACACTTTTTAGTTATTTTTTACTTGAAGAAAATGTTTTCAAGTATTTTACTTGAACAAATTTGTGTTCAAGTATTTTATTTGAACACAAATTGGTGCAAGTAAAAATATACTTACTTACTTGAACTTTTCGTCAAGTAAATAAAAAATATTTATACTTACTTGAAAATTTTTTCAAGTAAGTAAAAAATATTTGTACTTGAATTTTTCAAGTATAAGTACAAGAATACTTGAAAAAAATTAATATAAGTAAATAAATACTTAAGTACTTTACAGGTTTGATATAGGGCTATCCAAACAACCTATTCAGAAATTTACGGGACACATGTTTTTCTGTAGCGGGACATTTGGTGTGGAATGCCCCATATGTTTTAGTATTTGTTTTCCAATGCAATTTTCGATAATTTAGAAGTAGAAAATGTCTTCAATATTATACAGTAGGATTTACTAATGTAGTAAGAAAACAATACTTCCAATTATATACAGTATACTCTGTGTAGCTACATTTAAAAAACTGCATAAATAACACTGCGTGACAAAACTAACCACTATTTTAGAAAACAAGAGGTACGACCATCATTTCAATATATTTCGGACATGCTGAATCGAATGGCGTACTCCGTTTTTCGATGTATGGTACAGTTTTCTTGTAAAATGTCATTAAAGATTGGCTGATTTTCAGTTGCTTTTTTAACCAAAAAAATTCCAAAGCTAATGATTTTTAAATGTTATGGCATGGAAAACAAAGATATAACTTGTAGCAATATTTCTAATATAAATTTGGTTTAAAGCTTTTCATCTTAAGCCCTTAAATTCGCGGATTTCTTCATTTTTTTAAGTTTTCGCGAAATTAACCGCTAAATTGGTCTCTGATAACAAATTTGCATTTTGTGGATCATAAAGGCGTCCATGACACTACGAATAGTGGACAAAAAACATCTATGTTATATGGACCATAATGATGAAAATCGCGAAAAACCGTTTTTTTGTATATGGCAGCATCACTTTAGGAGATGATTTGAGGCTTCATCTTTTAGTATATAATGTAAGAACCTTAAACAATGAACTGATCCAAAATTTGTCCAAAAAAGTTTTCATTTGCAAAAGTTATCTTAACAAAAACTATAATTATTGTATCGCAAACACTGAAATAATAGTTTTTGTTAAGATAACTTTTGCAAATGAAAACTTTTTTGGCCGAATTTTTGGTCAGTTAGTTGTTTAAGGTTCCCACATTATATACTAAAAGATGGAACCTTAAATCATCTCGTAAAGTGATGCTGGCATATACAAAAAAACGGTTTTTCGCGATTTTCATCATGATGGTCCATATAACATAGTTGTTTTTTGTCCACTATTCGTATTGTTAGGGATGCATTTTTGATTCATTAAAAGCAAGTTTTTTATTAAAGACCAACTTGGCGGTTAATTTCGCGAAAACCTTTTAAAATTAAGAAATTCGCGAATTTAAGTGCTTAAATTGAAAAGCTTTATACCAAATTTACATAAGAAATGTTGCTACAAGTCATATCTTTGTTTTCCATTTCATAAAATTTATAAACCATTTACTTTGCAAATTTTTTTGTTAAAAAACTGGATCGAAATCAGCAAATCTTTAACGACATTTTGCAAGAAAACTGTACCATATATCGAAAAACGGAGTACGCCATTCGAATCAGCATGTCCGAAATATATAGAAATGATGATCGTAACTCTTGTTTATTTTTAGTGTTCCGCAGTGTAATATCGCGGGTTTATATTCAAAATAAGCTATCTGCTATGTTATTACACTGCTTATAGCAAGTTTTGAATATTTGCCCTCAATATGTTTTCTAATGATTTTAACTTGTCATACTACATCATTCCTTTTAGAAACATTAAAAACAATTTTGGATTTCCATATGAAGAGGAAATTGTAACCCACAATTATAAACACAAAAAAAAACTTGTCAAAATACTAGAAAAAGTCTCGTTATCCTATTCTATCAATATTTGACAGTTTTCCTTATTTTTTAACAAAAAATGTTCGATAGAAATTTAAATTTTTTTGTAATTTTACAATTTTTTTTTTGTAATTTTACAAATTTCCAAAGTTTTTTTACAAAAAAAAATCTAGTAAATTCACGAGAAATCCTTTTAAGTTTTATTGCGCCAAAAAAAAATGTAAATTTACTATTTTATTGGTAAAAAGATTGTAAAATTACAAAAAAGCTCGTAAAAAATCTCGTAATTTTTACTAAGAATTCTCGCAAAATAGGAGGTAGCATAAAATCTAGTTAAGTTACGATACTTGTATCAAAAAAATTGTAAATTTAATTTTTTTTTTTTGTAAAAAGCTTGTCAAATTACAAAATTATTATTATATAAATGTTTAAAAAAACCGGCAGTTTTTGGAATTTAGAAAAACTGTAAATGCAGTTGTGTAAACAAGACCTTGAACCATCACCGAGCAATGTTTAAGGATTACCCCACTTTATCCGTAAAAGTTACAGAGGGTTAAATCGATAAAAATGGCTTGAAATAATCGATAGTTTTTACCTTCTTTAGCTTTTTTTTAAGTTCTCCTTATATTTCAATCTTTTCCGGCATAACACAAAGTCAGTACATATAAGAGATTATTTAAATGTTGGTTTGATAGATGCTTCATCGCTTGGTAAGAAGTTATAAGACGGTTAAGTTTTGAAACCAAAAATTAAGAGTTTTAAAATTTTCGAGGTTTTTGATCAGGAATTTCGGCCCCCTCTATAAAATGAAAAAAGTTGAACTAGAGTTGGTAGCTGTTGTAAGTCTTAACATTTTGGAATTAATCCCGTTAATGTGCCACGAATAGTTAAGGAGTTTCAGCAGATCAAAGTTCAAAAGAAAAAACGTAATTTTTTTAAAATACCAGTTTTTCGCGAGGCACATTCGCGGTTTCATTCGAAATTTGGTTGACTCTTGCGTAAACCGAGTTTTTTGTGAGTTTACATAAAAAAATCACTGGCGGGTTTATAAAAAATAAAATGGCAAAAATTTTATGGCATTTTTGAAAATTGTGCGAAATTTGCAAATCTGTTTTCTATTTTTTTTAGTAGCAATTAATGCATCATATTCATTTTAATATACCAAAAGACGTGCCTTAACGAGTAGAACTGATTTGCATTTTGGCTTTTTACTTTAAGCCATTCTGAGAGGAAAGCGCGATTATTTTATCTAAACATGTTTTGATCTGGCACATCCAAGGCTTTACACGAAATCGGATGAATTTTTTTTTTAAATGAAAGCCCACTTGATGTGTCATCATAAAATCAGAGGCGGGTTAAAAAATTTTGATGATTATAGATTTTTTGGACCATATTAAATTTTCTTGTTATAAAAAAGCATCACCGATTTTTTTTTAAACTAGTGGTACAATGATACGATTTTCCGTGATTTTTTTTCAGTAATACCGACGCGCATTGCCTAAATATGTTATAAAAAATTGTGAAACTTTGCTTTTACCGCGAATTAATCGCGATTTTGGGTACTTAGATATTTTTTTTTTAAATCGTTTGGTCATTAAAGAGTTAAATTCATATCATATATTTTAGAAGAAATGATATATGCTGGCATCTTTTAATAACGCATGCAACAAATGTGTAGAAAAAAAAATCTTTAAAATATTTTTAAGATTTTTAAAACCGCTAAATCTTAAAATCGCCATAACTTTTGACCCCTTGCACAGTGGGAAAAATTGCCAATCTAGCGGGAAATAATTCAAAATATAACTAACAGATTTTAACAAAGTTATAATGCGATTTTAAAGTGGGATAGTGACTGCGTTTTAATCCGTTAAGAACTTAAAGTTTAGTTAACCCATTAGGGAATTGCACACTATCAAATGTTGACAATTTATTGGGCTCTCACAGTTAGTTGTTTATTATAGTAAACTTGTCATCGCCGTGTATCGGAAGGGGTAAGCCGTTACCTACCAAGTGTTTGATTTCTTTTAAAGGGTGCTATTAGGTATATTATGTATAAATTTCCATACGTTATCTGTTTTGCGAAGGCTCCCCCGTAACGAATTACATAAACAACATTTTTTTTTAACTTTTTTAAATTCTTATGGAGCTACAAAAAAAACGCTGTCAGATGCTGCTTAATCTTTAATTATGGATTATTCTACATATAATGAAGTATTACTATTCAAATAATTAGCTGCGTAGGCCTGCGTAGCGATTTTTTAAAATTATTTTTGTAGGTTTGGTCTTTCAATAATTATAATTCTAAACCTAGGCAGCGATGAACGCGACTCACGCATATGTTGAGAATCGCAAAGGATTGTTAGTAATTTGTTTTTAACATAGTAGAGCGTGGAAATCTTGAAAAAAGTTCATGCTGAATTAAAATTATTTTTGATATTATGATTTTTAAATAACCGATTTAAGTCGCATTCAGTTGGTGAAAAAATTCTTAATAAAAATATTGTTATAAATAATAATAAATTTAATACTATCATTTGAATTGGTTAATAAACTCTTTGGTTTTTTTTAAATTTGTTTGACATGTCATTTCAACGGAGAAAGATATTTGAAGTTTGGCGTAAATGCGACAGTGCTTCTGATCGGAACTCAACAGTTATCAATTATATCTTGTCCAAACTTGGAAATAACATCTGCAACGAGAATGATAGCTATAAAAAACTAACTGTTAGTGTGCGAGATTTATGTAGTAAATTCAAATGTAGATGGGCCAGTGTTTCTCGCAATTTATATAGTTTTGAAAATCATTACAATATATGGTTGAATGAAAATATAGATTTTCTAGTAGAAGACGAAGAACCAGGACCTTCACAACCTCGAGGGCGTTCTTTGAAGACTTTTTTGGAAACGACAAAAAATCCAAGAGGAGTCGTGTTTCGGATCTTGTACAAAATAACATCAAGGAATAATTATTGGTCGCTACGAAAGTAAGTCTGTACAAATCTGGAAAGAGAGATGCAGCCCAATTATTAGATGAAATTAAAAAAAACACCAAAAAGGGCTACAAAGATGAAAAAAGCCGTATTTTACCCCTCTGAAGCACCGACATAATACACACCAGAAGAGGCAATGGCACTATACATTGACAAAAGGTTAACTAAAAATTCGTAAATGCTTATGCAATCAGATGCTAGGACTCCTATTTTAGTAATATGCTGGATGTAGGGTATATGTCCAAATGTTATCAGATTTCACTTACAATATTTGATAACCCCATTTACTTTTCAAAAAGTATAAAATTCTTATTTTAAACATAATTTTCCACAGCTAACAGGTAGAAAAAAAAATACTCCTGAGGTAGTCGTATATAACACCTTTTGGGGCACCCTGTATTGAAAAACAGTTTCTTATTATTCATTATACAAAAAGCTCATATCCTTAGCTATAAAATCTCCAAGTATTGTTATCGGATCAGACCAATAGTTTAGAAGATATGATTTTTTTCCTGCCAGATTGGTGTTTTTTCCCACTGTGCCTTGCGCGATTTAATTGACGCGAACGAATTTCTTATTCTTAAATAGCTTCTAATATTTATGCCAACTTTCATTGATGTGCCATCAAAACAAAAATCACATCTTTTTTTCCTCAAAATTTAAGTCTAAGACGGAACTCCTCATATACTAGAGTTGTCAATTATTCGCCTTTCAACTTTGTTCGAATAATTCAAATAATTAGTTTTGTTCGTTCAATCAAACGATTAAATCTTAAAAATTATTCGATTAATCGAGGAGAAATATTTGTATTAACAAAAAAATTAACAATTCATACAAAAAAATTAAAAATAAAATAATTAATATTTTTTAACAAAAAATAAGTAAAAAATAAATTGAATAGCTGAATTTACATTTTTATGTAAAAAATGCATAAAAAACTTAAAATTTTAATAATTTTAAGATTATAGTTGGTTGGACTCGGCGGGGGAAGTTGGAGAACACCTTTTCCATTTTCATAAATGTTTACAAATTCCTTTTTACGATATTGGTCCAAATGCAGGTCAATGAACTTCATATGGCATAAAAATATTTTATTTGTAAAACAAATATACAAAAAAACTTGTAAACAAATTTAGTTTTTCCGGCAGTGTTGTAGTTCTTTGAGGGGGAAATTCCCCTCGTCTGATTTTGCCTTCGAAGTTCGAACTTAACCTGCCTATGACCATAAGACATAATCGTGCCAAACTTCAAGAGAATAGCCCTTTTATTTTTAACTGTATCGTGCCCTTCACAGACGGATATCGCTCGAATGTCTTAGAATCGATCGCTGATTAACAATATATATACTTTATGGGGTCCTAGACCGATATTTTGATACTGTAGTTGGAGGGTATAATAAAAATATTTGTTCGATTAATTGACATAAATTAATCGATTTATTCGTTATTCGAAAATCGTCGTTTTTAAATTAATCGAACAAGAGTTGGGATTTGTTTGATCGATTAATCGAATTATTCTTAATCGGTTGACAACTCTAGCATATACCCAAGCAGAAATTGACGACGGTTCTAAAAAAAAGCGTTCTGAAAGCACTTTAACTAAAAAGAAGCATTCTCAAAACGCTATTTTTAAACGTTTTGCAAAAGTTTTTGAAAAGCGTTCTGAAAGCGCTATAACAAATAAAAAATCAATCCTAAAACGTTTTTTTCGAACGCTTTGCGAGCGTATTCGAAAAGCTTTTAAAGAGTTCTTTTGATTTTTTTTTTTTGAAAAATTTTCTAAGTTCCGAAACTGTTTTTGAAAAAAAAAAAATTTGTCAATTTTTGTTTGTTTTTTAAGTAAACAAATCATAAAAAATATTTTTAGAATTTTTTATTTTTTTAATTTTCTAAGTTTCGAAAATTTTTTTGAAAAGTTTTCTTGGACACGGTGAGCCTCAGCGATGTTTAGGTTGAACTTTAGTGTCGACGAAAAGTGTAAACGCAGTTTGATTTCTACAAGATTAAATGTCACAAATCTGTTAACAGCGAAATCGTAGCTGCTCACATTCGCGAGATAACGCGAAATTAGTGTTTTTGTATTTTTTAAAATTTTGACATTGAAGTTTTTTAAATATTTTCAAAAACAGAGTATACAGTTTTAATTGTACTTACATATTTAAAGGTCACAAAACAGTAAACATCAAAATCCTATCTTCTTTAGTTCGCGAGAAATCGCGAAATTATTTTTTTTTTTTTTAAACCGATTCGTTTAAGGATTTCTGAATTTCGATAAGAATTTCCGAATTTAAATTTATCTTTTCTGTTTATTTTTTTTTAATTACACAAACTGTATTATTAACTTTTAACATTATGGTATAAAAGAAAATTTACCTTCCTTGTAGACAAAACAAAAAAAAAACTTATATGCCAATCAGCGGACACACATCCCTTCATTCGCATTTGGCAAAGAAAATAAAACACGCGGATTTCTGGTTTATTAAATTTTTGTACACGCAATCAGGCGTAGCTTATCCAAACTTTCAATAACCCCAGGTTATCGTAAAACCAAATGAATTACATACAATTCATATAAAACAAGAACATTAACAATTTGTTTAATCATACTGATGAAAATTGTTATATATATAAATTTATTACACCCAGTTACAAGTTAACAAAATCAAACAAACAGAAAAAAAAATCATGCACTTTATTGTTTTTTTATATAAATTGTTTTATTACAACTGTTCTGTTGCGCCAACATTGAGATACGAGTTTAACACAAACAAGTAGAAAAGTTAAATTCAACTTGGCCGAAACCATGAATACCCTTCACAATGCCCTTTGAAGTGATACATTTTCTAAAGTAAAAAAAAACAGAAAAATAACACTCCCGAGTAAAAAAGTTTATATATAATTATATATAATTTGATATAAACACTTTTATCTAATTATATATAATTTGATATAATTATATATAATTCTATCCAGGAATTGGTGGATAAAATTTTATAAAATTAGATAAAATTATATCAAATTATATATAATTTGATAAAATTATATATAATTTTATAAAATTATATCCGAAAAATTTTTTTATCTAATTTTATATAATTTGATAAAATTTTATAAAAAAAGATATGATTTTACAAAATTAGATATGAAGGACCCACATGTTTTTGATTTTTTTTTAATTAAAATTTCAGCAATTAATTTTATTTTTTTATTTATTCAAAGTTAAATATTAAAAAAATTTACATAAAAAATAACATGGAAGAAATTTGCTTAAATATTCAATTAACAAATTACACAGTAAAGTTCAAAGAATTTTAAAATAACAAATTTTTTATATTGTAAATGTAAAAAACAGTGATCTAACATGGAAAGGTTCTAAAGTAGTTGCTGTTCTTTTAATATGAGGATCAAAAAAATAAAAAAGAAGTTTTTTACGTTCCAATTACATATTTAGTACATCAAATTGGGCAAGGCACTACACAAACAAATTAAAATTATGTTTTCCTCTTAAATGTGAGAGTTACCACCAAAATGAGATTTTGTTATTTGAACTTCCATGTTAGACCACCGTTAAAAAAAAAATCACGTCACTAAATATACATACAAAATTACCCATGAAATCTCTAAATTATTCTCCAACCAGGACACCCCAAGGACAGGTTGTGATTTCCACATTCTTGTTCTTGATACAAAAATATTCCCGTTGTTGAAAACGAAAAACCTGCAATCAAGAAACGAAATTTAATCAATATTTATACCATTTAATATTGGTAAAACTTTATACTTACATTTTTTTTTGCAAATTTTCCATGTGTTTCTTGAGTTTTCCATGTATTTTCGATAAATTTTCACGTTTTCATCAAAATTTTAAATTAAAATGTTTAAATGTTTATTTCATGAAAATTTTTTTGACAGAATTTTTTGAAAAGTAATTTAAAATAAAAACATTTCGGGGAAGTATAACTAGGTAAAGGGAAGTATATATACACATTCCACTCTAATGGACTAAATTTTGTATGAAATAAATTGCAATATTCTTTAAACATTGCAATTTAACCTAAAAAAAAAAACACAAAAGGACAAAATAATAAAGATTTCTGATTCTTCAAAAAATAAAAAAACGATATATATAGATATTAATAAAAATATACCATTTTTTATGTGTGTTTCCTATAATAAATTTTGGTTTTCGATTTTTAAAGGGTAGATCTGCAATTACTTACGAAGCATGTCTTTCACAGGGCACCCACCGATTGTCCTGAAACTTGGGAAAAATGGGAGGAAAATAAGAGTTACCTGTTTTATATTAACTGCCCAATCTCAAATTTAGGGGGCCAAAGTGGAGGGGAAAATATTATTTTTTTTTTAGTTTTTTTGAGAATTTTTTACATTTCTTTAAAAGAAACTATATAAACATTTTATACAGATTGAAAGGTTTTTTCAAGGCCTAAGCAATGGTGTATCGGTGTGGTTCGAATTCGGTTTTGTTAATTCCTTATTTTCAAAAATGTAAAAACTTTGGGGTAGTTTATATAGAGAGGTATATATGGAGAGGTATAATAATCTTTATTAAAATTAAGCTGACCCGTATTTTGGCGTTTGGTGAAATTCCTGCTAGTTCGGGTTGATTTTCCTAATTTTCCCGAAATACCACATTTTTTAAAAGGTGGCAACCCTTTTTGTAATTTGAGATTGTTAACTTCACTAAAATTGTTTCCTTATTATTAACAGAATTGAGCAAAAATATAAATATCTAATAAAAATATGATTACCATGGTTTTTGGTATCACAATCATGGATTAATAGAATAAATACTTTATGGGATCCTATACCGTTATTTAAATGCGTTACTCACGGATTGACAAAGTGAGTATACCCCCATAATGCTGTTGTAGGGTAGAAAAAATATAGCATTTGCATATACGTTATTGTATTTTTTTGCATTAAAAAATATTTTTATAAAATTATATATAATTTTATAAGGCAGATCTAATTATATATAATTATATATAATGATATTTTAATAAAAATAAATTTATATATAATTATATATAATTTTATATAAATTTATATAATTTTATCAAATTATATATAATTATATATAACCTTTTTTACTTTTTGAAAAAAAAAAAACTTGATGGACTGGAACTCAACCTTACAACTGTGTAACAGATGTAAGAACAATTGCAATTAACTGTAATTGCAATTGTTCTGGTGATTACAAACCTGGTCTTCTAATTTTTCCATCACATTAGGTTTTTGAAAAAAATGAGGTCAAAGTTCAAAAAATCGTCGTTTTAAGCATTTTCGACAACTCATACATAGCCTTAAACATAGCTCTCAATGATTCTGAACCAATTTTGTCTACATGATGTCTTATTCCCAAAAAACAAATTTTTCCGCTAAAAATTATATGAAAACCAAGTAAAAAAGTAAAATTGGACTTGGCCGAATTTATGAATACCCTCCACAATGCCCTTTTTAAAGAATAGTAAATTTTTTAACGGTAAAAAACTAACGATTTTGATTAGAATTGTTTTATTTTGAGTAAAAAAACTTGTTTTGTCATTTTTGTAAAAAAGAAAAATTACTAATTTTTTTTTTTTTTTGAGTGTAAATTTTTTTTTTTTGGTAAAAAATATTTCTGAGTGACAAAAATAAGTTGTAAATTAATTTTGTGGCTTACCAATGTTTTTAAAGCTTGTTTTTTTAAAGTTCGGTTTTTTTAACAGGTGAATTTAAGGTAAAACCATTCTGAATTTTACTGTTTTCCTAATAACTTTTGAACTACTGGACCGATTTGGCTGAAACTCAAAACGAAACAGATTAGGGAAACGACAAATATATATGCCAAGCTTCAGCGCCATCAGAATTTTCGAAAGTTAGCGTGTTTCTTATCTCGTAAATTCGCGAAAATCTCTTGCTAAAATTCACTCTTTTGCTTATAACTTTTGAACCACAGAGTCAATTTTGCTGAATTGCAATACCAACCTGACCAGATAGATAAATGGTCAACATACATGCCAAACTGCATGAGCCTCTGTAAAGTCTTTCTAAAGTTTCAACAGACAGACGGACGGACATCGCTAGATCGACTTAAAATCGATCGATCATGAATATATATATATATGGGGCATTCCATGTCAAATCGGACACTTTGAAAATTTTTTTTTTTAGATTTTCCCAATTTGGTAACAGTTTTTAGTACCCTTCGAAAACTCATTCGTGGTAAATTTTCAGATTTTTTTGATGACCCGTTCAAAAGATATCGAATTTTTAAAAATTGGTAGTTTGTTCCTTTACCCAAACTTCTTTTACTCATAACTTCTTCAATAATGGTCCAAATTTCAATTTTTTTTTTCAAAATTTTTGTTTTTTTACGTACTTTTAAAAAAAAACCCAAAAAATTCTTAAAAGCGCTCTAGTATGCGATTTTTAAGTTTTAAAATTTAAATCTCATTTTTGAAAATGTTTGTACTCCTTGATTTTTTTGAAATTTTTTTGTGTAAAACTTCTATTAATCCTACAATTTTTTTGCCCAGGAGGATCGTGGGATAACGATTATTACTATTTTTTAACATTTTTTTGAAAAAAATTTATTGTAATTTTCCAATCTTAAAATCATTCCTACTGCTCGAATGGTGCGTCGTAGTGGGGTCCTTTATAAGACCGACCCCCATTAATTTTTTCGTCTTAACATTTCTTTGGAACAAACTAATACCCTATCTCCAATTTCTAAGGGGGCTCCCAAACAAAACGACATTTTTTAAAATTTGCTAGAACCGCTCTAACTGCCCTAATAGTGCCCTTAGAGCAACAAAATGTATGACCGACCCACAATATTTTTTTAGTCTAAACATTTTCTCTGAACACACCTACCCTCTATCTTTAACTGTTAAGGCGGTCCCCATACAATTTTTTTATTTTTTGTTAAATATATTCTGTTCCAATGGTGCGTCCGAGAGGGGTCATTAGTGAGACCGACCCCCCTTTATTTTTATCCTACAACATTTTTTTAAAATATACCTACGCCCTATCTCCACTCCCTAAGTAGGCTCTCATACAAAATTACATTTTTATAAAATTTGCTGCAACTGCTATTTGTATGGGAGCCTACTTAGGGAGTGGAAATAGGGAGTAGGTATGTTTTAAAAAAATGTTGTAGGGTAAAAATAAATGGGGGTCGGTCTCACTAATGACCCCTCTCGGACGCACCATTGGACCGGTAGATGCTGATTAAATAAAACAAATTTACAAAAAATAAAAAAAATTGTATGAGGACCGCCTTAACAGTTAAAGATAGAGGGTAGGTGTGTTCAGATAAAATGTTTGGACTAAAAAAATAATGAGAGTCGGTCATACATTTTGTTGCTCTAAGGGCACTATTAGGGCAGTTAGAGCGGTTGGAGCAAATTTTAAAAAATGACGTCTTGTGTGGAGCCCCCTTAGAAATTGGAGATAGGGTATTAGTTTGTTCCAAAGAAATTTTAAGACGTAAAAATTAATGGGGGTCGGTTTCATAAAGGACCCCTCTATGACGCACCATTGTAGCAGTAGAAATGATTTTAAGATTGGAAAATTACAATAACAGTTTTTCAAAAAATTTTAAAAAATAGTAATAATCGTTATCCCACAATCCTCCTGGGCAAAAAATTTGTAGAATCGATAGATGTTTTACACAAAAAAATTTCAAAGAAATCAAAGAGTACAAACATTTTCAAAAATGAGATTTAAATTTTAAAACTTAAAAATCGCATACTACAGCGTTTTTAAGAATTTTTTTGGATTTTTTTTTAAAGTACATAAAAAAATAAAATTTTGAAAAAAAAAATTGCAATTTGGATTATTATTGAAGAAGTTATGAGTAAAAGAAGTTTGAGTAAAGGAACAAACTACCAATTTTTAAAAATTCGATATCTTTTGAACGGGTCATCAAAAAATCTGAAAATTTACCACGAAGGAGTTTTCGAAGGGTACTAAAAACTGTAAACAAATTGGGAAAATCAAAAAAAAAAAATCAAAGTGTTCGAGTCGACATGGAATGCCCCATATACTTAATGGGGACATTAACCAATATTTCTTGGTGTTACAAACGGAATGACAAACTTATATATACCCACTATCACTAGAGTGGAGTGTATAAAAATAATATATAAAATTGTTACAGAATACGGTAAATTTGCTATAAATAAAGTAAAATCATTAACCCAATAACCAAAAAATACAGTTTATTTTTCTTTTGTTTTTTATAATAATTCTACTCCAGCACCGGCAATAATATTGTGTAATAAATGGTAAATTTGTTCATGTATATTTAGTACGATATTTTTTTTACATATTAACAAACCATTTAAACTTATACCAACAATGCAATTTAATATCCTTAAATATATTTTACTTATTTAGCACAGAGAGTAGGCGGTAAATTGTTTAAATTTAAAGTATTCTAAAAAAAATAAAAAAATTCTGATTAATTTTTATTAAAAAATAAAAATTGTTTTATTCGACCTTTAAAATATTATATTTTGAGGATGTTTATTCTGGCTCGAGGTCATTATTTTCTTTACTAATTAAAACCATGATATTCTCATAGCATAATTTACAAGAAAATATTTTTTTTTTTTTTAATTTATTTATGTTGGTAATTTTAGCAAGACTTAATCGACACGTGTTTCGGAATTTTTCAAATTCCATTGTCAAGATTATTTAGCAAAAAATAAAAACGATTTACTACAAAGTAGCAAACGAGTCTAATGACAAATCGTTTGTGCACAAACTAAAATATTAATACATATTCGCCTCTATTCACAATGAGAATTAGAAAGACGAAGAAATTGTACCATACTAATAAGGCAACGATTGTCAATAACCAACAAAAATATTTAAAACAATTTTACATATGATAGTCCATTGGACTACAACAATATGTTATTTGTGTTGTTGTGAGTTAATAATCCATATTAGGGTTATTCATCACTATGGCGTGCCAACCATTATGTTCAAATTCTGATTAATTTTTATTAAAAAAATAAAAATTGTTTTATTCGACCTTTAAAATATTATATTTTGAGGATGTTTGTTCTGGCTCGAGGTAATAATTTTCTTTACTAATTAAAACCATGATATTCTCATAGCATAATTTTCAAGAAAATTATTATGAATAGAGGCGAATATGTATTAATATTTTAGTTTGTGCACAAACGATTTGTCATTAGACTCGTTTGCTACTTTGTAGTATATCATGGTTTTAATTAGTAAAGAAAATAATGACCTCGAGCCAGAATGAACATCCCCAAAATAAACAATTGGAAAAGTTAAATTCGACTTTGCCGAATCTATGAATACCCTCCACAATGCATTTTTTAAGGATAGTAAATTTTTAAAGTGAAAAAATTAACAATTTTGATTAGAAATATTTTATTTTGAGGAAAAAACTCTTTTTTTGTTATTTAAAAAAAAAGAAAAGAAAAATTACTATTTTTTATTTTGAGTGTAAAATTGTTTTCGAGTGTAATGTTTTTTTTACTGTAAAAATATTCCTGAGTGAATCATTTTTGTAAACAAAAAAAATAAATTTTTTTTTTGAGTGTAAAATTTTTTTTGAGTGTAAAACTTTTTTTGAGTGTAAAACTTTTTTTGAGTGTAAAATTTTTTTCGAGTGTAATTTTTGAGTAACCAATGCTTTTAAAACTAAACAAGTTTAAAAAGCATTGCTTTAAAACTAAACAAGTTTGAAAATCATTGTTAAGTTACCACCAATGCTTTTAAAACTTCCCAGCAAAAATTGGCATTACTAGTAATGGGTTTTGTAATCCGAAACAGATGTTAATAAGTAGTTACTTATTGAATGAAACACTAATTATTTTAACAAGGGCGTGAGACAAAAATAACTAGTAAAGAGTATGGAGATAAATAAGTAGTTACTGCTTCGGATTACAAATAAGGAGTAAAATTCCATTACCAATAAGAAGTAAAATAATTAGTTAATTAAAACTTTGAAAATTTAACTTTTTTTTACTAATTGTGTAATTTTTATTAAGTTTTTAAATACTTTTTAAGTTAATTGAATTGCAAAGGTTAAAAACTGCAAGTGCAAGAAGATATTATTGCTTAGAGGTGCTTTTATAACATATTACTGAGAAGTAGTTTCTTTTGGGCTTAAAATAATGTAAATGGTAATGGGTACTCATTGTAAATAATGTACTTGGTAATGATTACTTTTCACAACTCATTACCATGTTTTTGCTGGGTTGTTAAACACTTGGCATTTAAGATGAAACTAATCTGAAATTTAGGGTTTTGCTTATAACTTTTGAACCACTGGACCGATTGAGCTGAAATTTAATACCAAACAGCCCTGGGGAACGGCAAAGATACATGTCAAGCTTCAGCAATCTCATTATCGTCTTTCGAAAGTTATCGTGTTTTTTATCTCGTAAATTCGCGAAACGCCAATGCCGAAATTTACTATTTTGCTCATAACTTTGAACCACTGTACCGATTTGGCTGGATTGCAATACCAACCTGACCAGGTAAATGACCAACATATATGCCAAACTTCAGTAAAGTCTTTCAAAAGTTAGCGTGTTTTCTACGGACGGACAGACAGACAGACAGACAGACGGACGGACGGAGGACGAACGGACGGACGGACATCGCTAGATCGACTTAAAATCGATCGAGGATCATGAATATATCGTCGAACTATATTCAATAAACGCCAACTCGAAAAAGCTTACTGTTCAGGAGAGCTAAAAAACTAGTTATTTCGCTAATTATTGTAAAAATTAACAATGTACCTTCCATAACATGGTTTAAATATTCTAAACAATTTTTACCTATGCAAAAATTTTCATATTTTGCACTTGTTTGCGTATTTTTCAGAGATGGCATTTATTACTATATCAAAAAACAAATATTTTTTTAGAGTTGGCATATTTTGTCGGAAAATAAAAATAATTTTTTTTTGGAAAAATTTTTAAAATTTTTTTTTTTTTTGGTTTTTGTTATCCTTAGTACGGTAATTGCAAAAACTGAACAAAAAATTAAAAATCTTTGCATATTTTTAAAAGTTAGTAGCTCCGAAAGCCTTTTAATCTCAGGGTGGTCAACTTTGGCACTCTGTAACTCACGCTGTATTGCAATAGGGTCACTCCAAACTAGCTATTTTGAAAGCTTATATCATTGACTTTATTTGCCCCATTCATAATGTTTCAATCTGATAAATAGTTTGAAAGTTACATAAATATAAGCAATTTTTTTTTTGCAAACACTATTTACCGATATTTTCAAAATGGCAATATCTCGAGAACCAGTCATTAGATATCAAAATCTTTACAAGATTCGTGTTTAGCATGGCAAATGCAATAAGATACGTGGTCTAATTTTTTTAAAAAAAATTTTGAAAAATTTTTGGAAATTTACAATGGGGGTTGGCATTTATTTTCACCAAAAAAATATGTACTTTGAGTTAGCAGAATAACAAAAATGGATGTAAAACGACAACAAATTATTTTTTTGCTCTGAAATTTTTATGGCAGATAGGTATTACATAGGGGAGCTATTTGCCATCGGAAACTCATTTCCGTCAAATTTGAGTTGGCATATTTTGAATATAGGTTCACGATATATACTTTATGGGGTCCTAGACCAATATTTCGATGTTTTACAAACGGAATGACAAACTTATATATACCCTCTATCACTAGAGTGGAGGGTATAAAAATTAAAAATTTTCAAAGTCTGGGAAAACTAATCTACAGAGTTGAAATGCAAACTGTAAGTTTTGTGAGCTATAGCAAAAATGGTTTGATTCGGAGAATTTTGTTTTAAGAAAAATTCTCTGATTTTTTAAAAATTTTTCATGTTTAAAAATTCTCAAATTCTGAGAAATAATTTGCAAAAAAATAATTCTTGGATTTTAAGAATTTTTCCCTACCAGAAAATTCTCAGATAAGACTTTTTCAGAAAGTTGTTCCTCTATAAATTTATCCTTAAGAAAACCTTTTATTTTTTGAAACATTTTTCGTTCAGGAAAATTTTCAAATCATAAGATATTTTACATTTTTCCTAAAATAAAAATTAGGTTATAAGATATTTCCCTGTAAAAAAAACTCTTAGACTCTTTGTAATTTTTTCTATATAAAGAATCCTAGAGCCCAAAATATTTTTCCTAAGAAAAAATCTATGAGTCATTTTTTATAGACAAATGTCTCAAAATTTTCTTATCCAATTTAATATTTTTGCTTAAACTTTATTTTTGGGGATGAAATTATCCCCAGTTGCCTTTGCCTTCATGAATCCGCTCCTGACAATTATGGTTGTGTTACAGACATGGGCGTTAATGATTACGTTGTGTAATTGATTACAGTTTCAATTACAATTACATAAAAGGTCGGTCATACATTTGGCTCCCCTAGGGGCACTTTAGGGTAAGTTACAGACATGGGCGTTAATGATTACATTATGTAATTGATTACAGTTTCAATTACAATTAGATGTAATTAGTAATTGAAAATTTTCAATTTTACTTGTAATTGTAATTGTAATTGAAAAAACTCAATTACTAATTACATGTAATTGTAATTGAAACTGTAATCAATTACACAATTGTAATCATAAACGCCCATGTCTGTTGTGTTATTGCATGCTTTTTAAAAATAATTAAATTAATCATACGCCACGTATTTCAGATAAATGTAATTTGAAATAAATGTTGATCATACGCCACATATGCATACAATTTTAACTGCTTCAGGTAAGTTGCTTGGGTTTCAAGTGAAAATCTGTCAAACTTCATATAAAAAAAATCTCAAATTTACACTGGCTTTACAAAATTGTAAAAATTTCGCTACATTGCACTATAGGAAATTTTACCCATTTTTTTTTGGCCAAAAGTCAAAATTAAAATTTTTGCAAACATTATTTTTTTTTACATTAATATAAAAAAACTTAACAAAGTAAACAATTCTTTCTCAATTTTTCGACAGAATTGATGTACTGTCACTTTATCAGTAGTTTTTCTTGCAATTTCTTAATTAACAAGAGTTTTTATATTAAGAATTTATAGTTTTTAAAAACTAAAAAATGGAAAATAATGTTGAAGGTGAGTACTTTAATGATAAATAGTGAATTGTTGGTGAACTCATCTATTAGACCGATTTAATTATTGAAGTATGAATTGGAATTTTATTTTGACTTTAAAAAAAATGATAGCAGATGTTAGCTATAAAACCATAAAAGTTCTCTAGGACAATCAATTACCTTCCGAATTTAATAAATTTCAAGGTCGGATATGTGCAAACTTTTTTTAAAAACGATTTTTTCCAGGTGACTACTGAGTGCCAAATTCAGAGTTATTTAATACATGGCGAGAGAAATAAAATAAAGGTGGATAAGGAGCCGCTATTTCTGGCCATTTCTTTTCATATATTGCTGAGAGTGATTGTTTCGAAAACTTTAAACAATATATAAAGGAGGAATTAGAAATATTTTGTTCAAAAATTTATATGAAAAGGCTTAAAAGTTGTAGAGTTTGAAAGTTTTTGAAAAACAGCATGCTGTTTGGCTTAAAGGCAATAATCCGATAAGAAAACGTGAAACGCAGCCTGCCTCAACTAAATCGAAACCTGGGCGACCGAAATTAACTTTTTTGTCAAAATCTGCGAGAACAAAAAGACGAGTTACAACAGAAATATCTAAAGATCTAAATAGGGAAGTTGAGCCCCAAGCTCTTGCTTCATCTGCGGCTACTCGTAGTGGCATTTGAAATGTAGTTGACGTCATGGAACTCGAAAATCAAATTTTTGAATTAAATCCTTATTAAAAAGTAGCTTTGTTTGACACTTCTTAAAATTGTTAAAATAAATTTCTACTGTTATCTTCGAAAATTAGTGTACACTCAAAAAAAAAAATAGTAAAAAAACAGTTTAGAAAACCAGATAATCTATCAAAGATCTAAAAAATCTTAGATGCGGAAACTTATAACTCGGGAAACCTGTTTGGAACTAATTATTAGTTAATTTTTTAGGTAACTTTACTAATTTTTTTTTTTTTTTGAGTGTATGAAAAACTTTAAGAGTCACTCCCTCCCTCTAAAGAGTCTTCCAAAAGTCAAATAAAAAAAAATCATTCAAATCGGTCCAGCCGTTTGGCTGTAAATAATTTTGGTCAAAAAAGGGGTAAAATTTCCTATAGTGCATTGGTAGTTTGTCCGCTGGTAAAATAAATAACCCTGTAAATGTTGCATCAATACTAGGGTATTCAATTAATCGAGGTTCTTGCTTAATCGGTTAACCGAGCAAATAATTAATCGGGGTTGAGATTTAATCGGTTAATAATCGGTTAAATTTGAATTATTCGATTAACCGAATAATATCAATTTAAATTTTAAATTGAATACAAAACCACGAATTGTTTGTACTTTTAAAAATCTTATTATAAACAAGTAAGAAATTTTTATCCGCTATGACAAAGCTTCAAATACCCCCAACAATCTCAGCCCAAGTAAAGAATTTTTGTATGTCATCCTGAAAAATTACCCCAATCCAAAATGACACCACCGTGAAAAATATCACCTCATGATTAAATGACAAATTTGGAAACAATACAATGTGCAAAAATGCCAAAAAATTAAGCTATTTTTATAAAAAAGAAAAATTGCCCTTTTATCTTTTAGTGCTAAAATTGCAATAATTTCATCGGTCAATATCTTCGTGATTAAAAAAGATATCTGAAGGATTCCAAAAGTATTTTTTTAAGATGTGCTAAACTATTTGTCACATCAAAAAATATTTCGCTGTTTTGTAGAGGACATTGCAAAAATCTGAGTTGATTCACACTCTAATTAAAATTATTTCAGAATTCTACTATAAATTGGGTAAATTAACCCCAATTGCTTAATTCTACCTAAAATTATTGAAAAATTACACAATTTATAGTAGTAAATTATTTGAATTTGTTTAAATTTACCCAATTTATAGTTGGAAACTGGAATCACTTTTTTAGAGTGCAGTATTGTAAATAAAAATTCTAAATATCTCAAGATGAGATAGATCAGTTCTAAAGCCAGATTCGGATTACGCACATAAAAAACTATTAGAAATTCTATTAAGCTGGAAATGTATAACAAATTGGCTAGGGTCAACAAGTTAATTTTTTTTAAGCCGAAATAAATTTTTAGGACTTCGATAAAATATTTTCTTAACGACAATTTTACACATTGATAAAAGCAAGTTTGATTAATTTTTTTATACCTAAACTTCTTTAAGCAGAACCGTAATTTGCAGAACCTTAAACAGCAAATTACAACCAAAAGTACTAAAAAAATTGAAATTTCGGTTAATCGGTTAATCGACACAAATTAATCGGTTTATTTGTTATTTGAAAATTGGCAATTTCAAATTATTCGAACAGTTAATCGAACAAAATTAATCGGTTAACCGATTAACGGTTAATCGATTGAATACCCTAATCAATACACATCAACACTATTTGCAATTTTTTTTTTAATTGTACAGACCATTTAAAATGCGGTGAAATTTGGCATTCAGAAATATAATGAAGCAATTATAATTCGAAGATTCCAATTAAAATTCTAAACATATCAACTGAATTTTCAACAATCTTCTTCGAATTAGAATTGGAGTCTTCAAACTACAATTGATCTTTTTTGAATTACAATTCGCTCATTTACTTGTATAGTGTCATAACTAGGGATGAGATTTTCATGCACTAAAAAATTGAAAATATGCGGAAAGATAATTGGTCGATATCGTTCTTAGACTATCAACAAAAAACATGCAATTACATGGAAATCTCATCCCTAGTCATAACGCAAAATGTTTGATTTTACAGAAAATCTGTTTAAAGTTTACAATTACAACTTGTTTTACATTGCAAAAGGCCCTTACATAGAAAATGTTATAATGGCGTGTTCTCTTCCCAAATGGTGAGTTAAGAAGATATTAATACGGATTTTTAACACAATATAAAGCAAATTGATCTCTTTCGAACTACAATTGAACTTTTTCGAGTTTCAATTGAGCTTTTTCAAATAACAATTGGAATCTACGAACTACAATTGATCTTTTTCGAATTACAATTGATCTTTTTCTAATTACAATTGATCTTTTTTGAATTACAATTGATCTACACACAAAAAAAAAACTTTGTCAAATTACTCGGAAAAGTATCGTAATCCCATTTGACCAATATTTGACAGTTTTCCTTGTTTTTTTACAAATCGAAATTTACATTTTTTTGTAATTTTACATTTTCTTTTTGTAATTTTACAAATTTTCAAGATTAATTTACAAAAAAAAATCTAGTATATTCACGAGAATTCCTTGTAATTTTAGTTGTGCCAAAAAACTTAAAAATTTATAATTTCATTGGTAAAAAGCTTGTAAAATTACAAAATTATTGGTAAAAAGCTTTTAAAATTACTAGGAATTTCTCGTAAAATAGGAGGTAGTAAAAAATCTAGTAAAATTACGAAAATTATCGTGTCAAAATATTTGTAAATTTACAATTTTATTGGTAAAAACCTTGTAAAATTACAAAATTATTGGTAAAAATCTTCTAAAATTACTAGGAATTTTTGTCAAATAGGAGGTAGCAAACAAAAAAGAGTTACAAGTTTTTCTTGTAATTTTACATGGTTTTTTTTGAGTGTATTTCAAATTACAATTGCTCTATTTCGAATTACAATTGAAGGGCTTATTGTAAAAACTCGATAAGCAACATTTAATTTTATGGTGGTTTTTGCCTTAAAACTTTTAAAATAATGTAGAAAATATTATTTTTGTAGAACTTTTATTCTCAATATACTTGTATGAAGCGTTAAAGCAAGACTTCTGCCAAAAATCTGTCAATGGAACATCAGCAGAAGGTGAAAAACACGAAAAAATAAAATGTTGCTTATCAAGTTTTAAAAACATTAGTAAGTCACAACAAGTAGAAAAATTAAATTCGACTTGGCCGAATCTATGAATACCCTCCACAATGCCCATTTTAAGTGATAGTAAATTTTCTAACGTGAAAAAAATAACAGTTATGGTTAGAAATATTTTATTTTGTGTAAAAAAATTTTTTTTTAGTAATTTTTGAAAAAAAAAATACCAATTTTTTTTTTTGAGTGTAAATTTTTTTCGAATTTTACATTCAAAAAAAAATTACTAATTTTTTTTTGAGTGTAAAATTTTTTCGAATTTTACGTTCAAAAAAAAATTTACTAATTTTTTTTTTGAGTGTAAAATTTTTTTTGTGTGTAAAATTTTTTTCGAGTGTATTTGTTTTTTGTTTTGGTATAAAAATATTTTTGAGTGACAAAAATACGTTTTAAAATATTTTTGTGACTTACCAATGGTTTTAAAATAGGTTTAACGGGGTTTCACCACGTGAATTTAAGGTGAAGCTAATCTGATATTCACGGTTTTGCTAATAACTTTTGAACCACTGGACCGATTTGGGTGAAATTCAATACGAACTAGACTGGAGGAACGAAAAACATATATGCCAAGCTTCAGCATCCTCAGAATTGATTTTCGAAAGTTATAGTGCTTTTTATCTCATAAATTCACGAAAAACCCTTGCCGAAATTCAGTCTTTTGCTCATAACTTTTGAACCACTGGACCGATTTCGCTGGATTGCAATACCAACCTGACCAGGTAAATGCCCAACATATATGCAAAATTTCAGGAGCCTCCGTAAAGTCTTTCAAAAGTTAGCATGTTTTCAACAGACAGACGGACAGACGGACAGACGGACAGACGTACAGACGGACAGACGGACAGACGGACAGACGGACAGACGGACAGACGGACAGACGGACAGACGGACAGACGGACAGACGGACAGACGGACAGACGGACAGACGGACAGACGGACAGACGGACAGACGGACAGACGGACAGACGGACAGACGGACAGACGGACAGACGGACAGACGGACAGACGGACAGACGGACAGACGGACAGACGGACAGACGGACAGACGGACAGACGGACAGACGGACAGACGGACAGACGGACAGACGGACAGACGGACGGACGGACATCGCTAGATCGTCTTAAAATCGATCGAGGATCATGAATATATATACTTTATGGGGTCCTAGACCAATATTTCGAGGTGTTACAAACGGAATGACAAACTTATATATACCCTCTATCACTAGAGTGGAGGGTATAAAAATATTTACAACGCATTTTTGTCACTCAAAAATATTTTTACACTAAAAGAAAAAAAAAATACACTCGAAAAAAATTTTACACTCAAAAAAAATTTAGTAAATTATTCTTTTTTTTCAAAAATTAGTTAAAAAAAAGTTTTTTTACACAAAAAAAACTATTTCTAATCAAAAATGTTATTTTTTCACTCTAGAAAATTTACTATAACTTTAAAAGGGCATTGTGGAGGGTATTCATAGATTCGGCCAAGTCGAATTTAACTTTTCTATTTGTTTCAAACTGCAATTAATGTTTTTCGAATTACAATTTATCTTTTTTCAAATTACAATCGATCTTTTTCGAATTACAATTGATCTTTTCGAAAA
>OY992540.1:160504388-160880571 GCA_963921195.1 Pegoplata infirma
CGAAGCCCATTAGAAAGCTTGACATTTTTTTTAATTTCGGTTTTTTAAAAAAAAATGGTATGTATGATACTTTATGAGAAATCAATTTTTAAGGAGTATATAACACTCAAATTGTACTGAAATCGCTTTAATCTGCATATAATAACAACAACAAAAATCAATGCTTAGATAAAGTGTGCGTTGTAAACACACACAACAAACGTTGCACGCATAAAAAATAAAGAAATCAGTACAGTTTGGGTGTTATGTACTCGTAAAAAAATTGATTTCTTATAAAGTATCATACATACCATTTTTAAAAAAAAAAACCGAAATTAAAAAAAATTTCAACCTTTCTAGTGGGCTTAGTGAAAAAAATTGAAAAGTGCGACCCTTATAAGATAATTACAATTTAATATTTTGACCTTGAATTTTAAGGTCAAATTAATTTTTTTCAAAAAAAACACAAATGCCATTTTAAAGGCCGTCAAAAATACTTTAAAAGTCGTTTTTAAAATTATAATTTTTGTTTCATCAAAATGTTAATTAAAATTCACCAAAATATGTTCTTTTCAAAAACATCAAAACTTTCCAACCCTGTAACTCTGCCAATATTTCATCAAAAAATTTTTTATTTGTAATTTAGAATACCTATCATTAACCTACTATTTTACCAAAATTATACTTAAATTGGACAACATTTGTTTTTTGGTGTGGACCTTTGACGCGTTTTGCCCCATATATAAAAGAGTAACGTGACTGACTGACTGACTTATCATCGCCCAGCCCAAACCGCTGAAGCTAGAGACTTGAAATTTGGACTGTAGATTCACCTCCCGGAATATAGATCCACTAAGGCTGGATTTTTGCCAATGTTGATTCTAAGGGGGTAAAAAGGGTAAAAAACTGTACTTTTGGTACTTTTTATATCTCATGAAATAATAGCCATAGAGACTTGAAATTTGGACTGTATGTTCACCTCCCGGAATGTAGATCCTGTAAGGCTGGACTTTTACCAATGTTGATTCTAAGGGGGTAAAAAGGGTAAAAAACTGTACTTTTGGTACTTTTTATATCTCATGAAATAATGGTCATAGAGACTTGAAATTTGGACTGTATGTTCACCTCCCGGAATGTAGATCCTGTAAGGCTTGATTTTTTTCCAATGTTGATCCTAAGGGGGTAAAAAGGGTAAAAAAACTGTTCTTTTGGTACTTTTTATATCTCATTAAATAATGGTCATAGAAACTTGAAATTTGGACTCTATGTTAACCTCCCGGAATATAGATCCATTAAGGCTGGATTTTTGCCAATGTTGATTCTAAGGGGGTAAAAAGGGTAAAAAACTGTACTTTTGGTACTTTTTATATCTCATGAAATAATGGTCATACAGACTTGAAATTTGGACTGTATATTCACCTCCCGGAGTGTAGATCCTGTAAGGCTGGACTTTTGCCAATGTTGATTCCACGGGGCTAAAATGGGTAAAAAAGCGTACTTTTGGTACTTTTTTTTATTTACTGAAATAATGGTTATACAAACTTGAAATTTGGAATGTAGGATCCTCTGCTGAAAAAAACTAATTTTGAAAATTTGGATTCTAAGGGGAGTCAAAGGGGTAAAAAGTGTACTTTTAGTACCTTTTGTTATTTCTTGAAATAATGGGCATTGAAACTTAAAATTTGGAATGTAGAATCCGTCAACGAAAAAAACATTCTGGAAAACATACCGTTTATAAAAAGTACCTTTTATAAAAAGTACCTTTTATAAAAAGTACCTTTTATAAAAAGTACCTTTTATAAAAAGTACCTTTTATAAAAAGTACCTTTTATAAAAGTACCTTTTATAAAAAGTATCTTTTATAAAAAGTACCTTTTATAAAAAGTACCTTTTATAAAAAGTACCTTTTATAAAAAGTACCTTTTATAAAAAGTACCTTTTATAAAAAGTACCTTTTACAAAAAGTACCTTTTATAAAAAGTACCTTTTATAAAAAGTACCTTTTATAAAAAGTACTTTTTATAAAAAGTACCTTTTATAAAAAGTACCTTTTATAAAAAGTACCTTTTATAAAAAGTACCTTTTATAAAAAGTACCTTTTATAAAAAGTACCTTTTATAAAAAGTACCTTTTATAAAAAGTACCTTTTATAAAAAGTACCTTTTATAAAAAGTACCTTTTATAAAAAGTACCTTTTATAAAAAGTACCTTTTATAAAAAGTACCTTTTATAAAAAGTACCTTTTATAAAAAGTACCTTTTATAAAAAGTACCTTTTATAAAAAGTACCTTTTATAAAAATTACCTTTTATAAAAAGTACCTTTTATAAAAAGTACCTTTTATAAAAAGTACCTTTTATAAAAAGTACCTTTTTTAAAAAGTACCTTTTATAAAAAGTACCTTTTATAAAAAGTACCTTTAATAAAAAGTACCTTTTATAAAAAGTACCTTTTATAAAAAGTACCTTTTATTAAAAGTACCTTTTATAAAAAGTACCTTTTTTAAAAAGTACCATTTATAAAAGGTACCTTTTATAAAAAGTACCTTTTATAAAAAGTACCTTTTATAAAAAGTACCTTTTATAAAAAGTACCTTTTATAAAAAGTACCTTTTATAAAAAGTACCTTTTATAAATAGTACCTTTTATAAAAAGTACCTTTTATAAAAAGGACCTTTTATAAAAAGTACCTTTTATAAAAAGTATCTTTTATAAAAAGTACCTTTTATAAAAAGAAGTTTTTATAAAGAGAACCTTTAATAAAAAGTACCTTTAATATAAAGAACCTCTTATAAAAAGTACCGAAAGTACACTTTGTTACTTTTTTATTTTCTGAAATAGTAATCATAGAAACTTTTTATATTTCCTAAAAAAATGGTCGTAGAATCTTAAAATTTGTAATGTAGTAGAATTCGGTAAAAAAACATTGTGGCAAAAATACGGTTTGAGGTAAAATGGCTAAAAATTGTTTTTTCGGTACCTTTTAAAATTGAAATATGGAATGTAGGATTTTTCGATGAAGCAAAAAACATTACGGGTGTACTTTTTGAAATTTTCGTTTCTAACGGAGGTAACAAAGTCTATTTTTGGTACTTTTTTTCTGTTCCTATAATAATGACCTTAGAAGCTTGAATTTTGGAATGTAGGGGCCTTCGGTGAAAAAAACATTCTGCTAAAGTACTTTTTAAAAAATACGTTTCTAGAGGTGTAAAAAAGTGTTTTTTGATACTTTATATATTTTATGAAGTAATGATTCTAGGCACCGAAATTTTGAATGCTGGAAGAAGCTATTTTTGGAAATTCTGTTTCTAAGGGTCGCGACCGATCGTAAAGGGGATAAAAAAGTGAAAATTTGGTTATTCTTTATATATTTTATATATAGGATCACCTTCCACAAAAAAAAAAAAGTTTTTGGAATTTAATTTAAATCCCCAGAAAAAACACCCAAGAGAAGTTTAAAATTTTAGAGTAAAAAGGGGTACCTGGTAAGAGTGGTGTAAAATGGTACTTTTAATATCTATAAGATAAAGACAATAGAACTTTTTATGTCTTTAACGCATATTATACGGAGAGGAATGAAACTTACATGGAACGAAAGGAGATGGAATTGGAAATAAAATGGATTAAAACGGGGAACGAAATGGAATGGAGCAGGGAACAATATGGGATGATACTTTTTACTCAATTTTTTCGTATTTAACTTTTTTACTCCATATTTTTTCTCTCTATATGTTTTTTCACTCAAACTTTTTTTTGTTCCAATTTCTTTTTTCACTGAAATATTTACTCACTCAAAATCCAAAAACCCGATATAAGGGCTGGAAAATTGTCAATATCTTTATTCACCGGAACAAACACGATAACGTACCAGCGAAGTTATTCAAATTTTATTGTTTAAATTATTCATTGAAATATTATTTTATGAAAGACTTAAACGTCCACAAGTAAACAAAACAAAGACTTCGTAGGGGTATTTTTTTGAAATCGATAGAGTAATCCTGACTTTTCTATTATTCGGTATTCAATACCACCGGTAACGAAGTACCGGGATAGTAAGCTAGATTTATTATATTTAATAAAAATATAAAAGCCGGCATACAATGGGGAATATTTGCCCTGTGGGTCATCTTCGACCCGGGTTTACAAGGGTTAATGCTGTCCTGCAAAAATTATTTACTTACTAAAATTTATGAGTCAATTAAATCAGTTGCAAAGCCAATTTCGTCAATTTTGTTTAAAACGTAATAATAAGTTCAAAATTAAAGAAAAAACGGCAAAAAATCAATTTTCCTTGAAATCCGCTAACTTCAAGTCGCTATAAAAGAAAAACTGCCGAACGGATATTTATAATATTTCACATTTTTTATCTTTATAATATATATAAAAAACTGGTGGAGAGCGATTTTAATTTTTAAAATTTTTTTTTAATAAAATTTTCAAAAATGTAAAAATGTTACTTTTGGGTACCCCTAAAAATAACTGCCCTTTTTTGTATCGCAAGTTAAAATGGGTAAGCGATGTAGTGGAGAGCTTATATTTTTTTTTGTGAGTAGTTCTTATTAAACCTTATACAAAAATTTTTTTTTTGGCGAAATTGAATAACAACAAAAAAAAATTTTTTTTTTTTATCTAATGGTCAAATTTGACATATTTCTCCATTTTCAAGGCGTTTGAGGCACCCTTTCCGCTCAAGCGATCGCCATAATTTTTTGCATAGTGTATTTTGATACCAAAACCAATATTTCTAGGGGGAGTGACGGTATAAAATCGAAAGTTGACATTTTTGGCGCACCCTACTGTACATATAATAAAGATATGTATTGATTTTTTCAACAATATCTAATTTTTTGTTATTTTTTTGAAAATTTTTTGAGTTTATCGATTTTTTTCTGTTATAGTTCGTTCAACAACATTTATATTTATAAACGTATTCTTAAAGAAAATTTAATTGTGAATACGATGAGCTTTATGGTAAAAAAATCGGATAACAATTGACAGAGTTGTGATAATTTTTCTAAAAAAGAAAATTAAGATTTTGCATGAAATTGCCGTTCGGATAACCCAGGCAAAAAAGATAAAAAAATAAACCAACATACTGCGAGGTCGCGTATCATTATTTTAAAGGTTTTTCGCCTCCTGAATTCGAATTTGACCTTGAAATTGCGCTATCTTATTAAGTTTTTGATATATCAGTTTATGTTAAATATCTCAAAAACCTGACGCGATAGAGCAATTTAAAGGCCAGATTCGGATTCAGCGCGCCAAAAACCTTTAAAAATTTTGTACATGACCTCTTATGATAAACTTATTTTTTTTTGCTTGGGTTATCTGAACGGCGATTTCCAAAAAAAAATAATTTTCTTTTTTAGAAAAATTATCACAACTCTTTTAATTGTTATCCGATTTTTTCAAAATAAAGCTTATCGTATTCAGAATTAAATTTTCTTTAAAAATACGTTTAAAAATATAAAGGTTGTTTAACAAACTATAGCAGAAAAAAAACCATAAACTCGAAAAATTTTCAAAAAATCACAAAAAAAATAGATATTATAGAAAAAATCGATAGATATCTTTCTTATATGTGTAGACCAATTCACACACATGGAAAACCCTATCCCTCTTCTATCCAAAACAGTTGAAAAATTAAAAATCGGTTGAAAATTTTCTGAATTACACAAGGTTTAGTGAGAAAAGTCCCAAAAAAACGTTTTTTGACAATAACTTTAAAATTTGAGGGTGTCCGGCAAGTTTAATGGTCATTTTTATGATCTACTCGACAAGACCAACAACCTATACTATGTCACATCAGAAGTATTTTTTCACTGTAGCACAGTGTTATCATTCTATATCTTATATCGAAAAAAGTTGGTCCTAAATTAAATAAATACCCAATCAGAAATTGCCAACCGTACAAAAAATATTGTACTGGCGGAGCACTGGATTTATTGGAAATGCCAACAGCGTTTCAACGTTGGCAATTACAAACAGAATTGTACTCTGCCAGTACATTTAATACAACATTTACGACCATTTATTTTTTTATTAATTATTTTTAAGCGGTTGGATTTCGATTAAATATTGTTTTTATTACACCTTTTATTATATTAACAAAGAGTTATTAAATAATTTACATATATATTATTAAAATTAGTGTAATAGAGTAATAGCAATTGTTTTATCATCACATGTAGTAAGAATACACTTGAATTCTACCATACTTATGTTAATTTCAGTGTTATTTTCATCTAATTTTCTAACATCATACAATCCTATTTCACTTGATGGAAGTGGATATTCCACAAAATCAGTAACTTCAAGAAAAACGTTGCCTTTAAAAAAAATATCATCACATTTGAAATTCGACACTTTCCTACTAAAAATTTCGTTAACCGTAATAACATTTCCATTTCTTAGTAAGCATACGTTATCAGGAGGAAGTGGTGAAATTTTATTGCCTTCGATAATAACAAAGCTAAAAGTAACTCCTATTTCCGAGGTTTCTAAAATTTGTCCAAGAGAATATTTTAAGCTTCTATTGATACGATAAAGCAATGGAAAATTATTTGATGAATCGTTTGATCGAAAAATATGAAATTTTCTTTGAACTTCTTCGATGGGGTTGGTTGGAGAATTTATAATACTTTTTATAAAACCTAGGCTATTTTCGAAATCAAACGCGGAAAATTGAGATAGCGGCGCCCCTATATTAACAACGTCATCTGCGATATGAATAAGGTTGTGAATATTCATTGTATGTGATTTTGGTCCATAAAAATATGACATAAGTTCAACAAATTTCCTTAATAACTGCTTAGCATAATCAGCTTTCAATGTAGCTAATTTGCTAGATGACAAAATTCGACAAGCTGTAAAAAGAAGTAAAAAATGTCTGTACTGATTAGATTTCAATACATTTTTCAAAACTATCCCTCCGCCATATAATAAAAAAAACGATATTGTGTAGCTTTCCAATTTCCTGTATCCATTAAATCAAACGTTTTTCTTTGGAACTCAGCTGTAATATCTTTAGATATTTTTGAAAAATTTTGTTGCATAATTGCTACGTTTTCTTCGGAAATATAAGAATCTGGATTCTTAAAAATAAGTTTCTGAAGTAACGTTTTCCCAATTCCAAGGTACAACATATGCATTTCATCCAAAACGACGCACAGAGGGGTGAAATGCATCCAAAGTGGCGATTAATTCAATAGATGAACATTAACTTTCACAACCGTGTTTGGTACCAGGTTAAAGTAGATAAAATTCAACATCAATAATGGCAAAAAACAAAGTTCTAAGTTGTATACTTTATTTGCAGTGTGTGTTTAAAGTTCAATTATTTTTATTATTTTTGCGCGCATTGATTTAAAGTGAAAATTTTGATATTTCAAGTAATTATATTTTGTATAAAGACTTCTAAAATTGAAAGCTTCATAATGGATCAGTCTACTTTAGGTATTTGAGCATATAAAAAAATTTTTTTGGTTTAGTTAAATGTTTTGGAAATATTAAAAAAAAAAAATAATAAAAATGCTCTAAAAATAGGGTATTTTTGATATAAATATTGAGTTTCAACAACTTTGTCTGTGAAAGAGTGAAAATCCGCCTATATGGTCTTTAAATATATGATTTCATCTAATAAATCCCTGAATGTCCGTTTGCGGTTTTTTGCGGTTTTTGACTTATCAATTTTTTTGTGAAAGAACTCCAGTTGCTAAAAATCTATTTGAAAAAAAAAAGACTAAAAATCAAGTTGTTTTCATAATATTTTGTCCTTATATTCCGTATGGTAGTTGTAACTGCAGCTCATGAGTGTACTGTTTATAAGAGATGGGTGCGTGAGTTATTTTAAATCACGCACACGCACGCCCGCCCCCTTTTTGGGGCGTGGTTATAAAAAAATATGTAATAATAATGTAATTGTATTACTTAAGTGCAAAAACCAATAAAAATTAATTTGCAATGATTAATCGCAAGGGTGAAAGTGCCCCCTACGTCCCCCTCCGAGCCCCTATCAAAAATGCCCCCCAAATTTTTTTGTAGTTTTGTAACGTTTTGGATTTTATAGAAGATTCGGCACATCACTCTTACTTGTTGTGTTAAAATACTCTCAATTTCCATATTTTTGGTATTTTGTTGTTTTTTGTTTTGTGAGAGATGAGTGCGTGAGTGATTTTGATGAAGATACACCATACATAATTTCATCAACTAGACCTTAAATTATTCTGTTCTGATCCTTTAAAAATTTTCGTCTGTAAATTTTTGAGATAAATGTTCACATTAACTGAATTAAGTGAAAAATAAAAACTTGATTAAAATTGAATTAATACTAATAAGAATACATATGTATTTTATTTTAAGTAGATTTATTCTAGCTCGAGGTCATTATTTCATTTACCAACTAAAACTATGATATTCTCATATTTTTTTTTTTTTGCTAAATAATCTTGACAATGGGATCTGACAAATCCCGAAACACGTGTCGATTAAGTCTTGAACAAAAAATTACCAACATAAATAAATTTAAAAACGGAAAAATTAATTTCTTGAAAATTATTCTATGAGAATATCATAGTTTTAATTAGTAAAGGAAATAATGACCTCGAGCTAGAATAAACCCACTCAAAACATAATATTTTAAAGGTCGAATAAAACAATTTTTATTTTTTAATAAAAATTAATCAGAATTTGAATACACATTTTATTTATTTTATATTTATTTACTTATTCTTTTGATGTCAAAGTTACAGCGAAAATTGTGAATTTGGCTTTTTCCGAAAAACAGAAAAAAAAGTTTAACAGGTAAAAATATTTTTTCCAATTTTTCTTCTGAAATGCTGCGTTTTATTAAATTATGATTATCCATTAATAAAAATTTTTTAATCTTCTGTTTCGGGACTTTTTGAGATAAATTTGTACATTAATGAGATTTAGTGAAAAACAAAAATCGAATTTTAAATTAAAATTATACTAATAAAAACACATACGATATATTTACTTTTTTAGGTTTTTAATAGCACATTAAGTTCGCTATAATGTGCCATTTTATTTATAAATGTAAAGCTTTTTGTTCCAAAGTTACAGCAAAAATTGTGAAATAAGATATTATATCCGAAAAACAATAAAGCGCCTAACAGGTTAAAAAAAAATTTTTTCCAATGTTTTTTTTTTCGAAAATGCTGTGTTTTTATGTGTTTAAGATTACTCATCAATAAAAAATTATAATATTTTAAAATTAAGTCTTCTATGTATTAATCGCCATTTTAGGTATCATCCACCCCACTGTGCGACGGATTTTATTAAGTCAAAGTTAGGAATATCGAGAAGTGGACTGGTTTCTTTAGCTAAATGGTGCTCAGCGTTAGCCTTTTCTCTAAACGACTGGAGCGTACGTTGTTCACAATTTATTTCTTTAAAAATGCGTGTTTTATTTACTGTTTCTCCTTTTACGGTGCATCTTTCACAAGAAAAAAAACCTGTGTGACCCTTGGTACACTTGATAAACGCTCGGGCAGGCATATCACAGCAAAAAGCTAATATTTTAAATGTTAATTGTTTTCCGTGGACCTCGACACCTAAAATAATATAAGTAAAAAAAATATTTAATTTTTTTTTTTGTTTCTAATTTTTGTGTGTACCTTCATTAGTTAAAGTATTAACTTCGGATACAAATTCAGATAAAAATTCTCCAGCAAAATACGGTTTTGAATTTCCAAAGTATAATGCTATTATAAATGGCTTAGTGGTGTAATTTCTTGCAAAAACTCTTCCCATTAATGTCCAAAAACCTTTTTTGGACTTATTAAATATGTCCATTCCGTCTACGTGAATCAATAATTCAATATTATTTTCCGTATAAAGATTTGGATGTATGATAACATCTAGATTAGATTTTACTCCAAAGTATTGAAATGTTCCCAGAGTGCCGTCAGAACATTTCATTATTTCAGTTTCTCCTCTTATACGAGAAGTGTGCAATAATGTTTTACAGCATTTTGGGAGAGACAGGTGCCCTTCCGATCTAAGTATCAATAATAGTCCGTCTATACATTTTTGTGTAAGGGTTCTGATATTTTGAAAAATCCAATTCTTTATTTTTGTATCAATATTCCCATTTAAAATTGAAGTTTTTTCATTTTCTGTGAATTCCAGAACGGGATCATCTTCACTGGTTTCTTCATAAGGGCAAAATTCTTCTTCCTCATGTGTTGATTCCGAATCGTTTGTATTAAAAAGTTCACTAAATTGTTCTTCAGTGTTGTATTACAGTATTACTTTTAAATCGATACTGGCAATGTACAGCATTTTTTATTTTGCCAGCAGTCTGCCAACACCAGAAAAAACAATTGGCCCGAGCCCCATCTGGCGTTATCAATCCAACAATAGCACTGTACAGTATTTTTTGTAAATCCGACTTTGGCACAGCGTAGTATTACTTAAAAATATGACACTGGTGATGTGCAGTGTTTTTTGTTTTGCCAACAGTCTGCCAACACCAGAAAAAACAATTGGCGGAGCTACATCTGGCGTTATCAATCCAACAATGCCACTGTACAGTATTAGTTGCAAACCGTGTTATCGGCCAACGTTGGTAATACTGGCACCAACGCTTTGCCAACCTTGGCCCTTTTGTATTTTTCTGACTGGGTACATTCACGAACTAAAGCGGATGTTGCTGCATCACATTATTAAAGATTGTTTAAGCTTTTTAGAAACTGGTGAATCGATTCGCCGTGAATTTACAATTACTCCTTTTTTTAATTTGAAGTATATACGTTTAATTATCAATGAAATTAGTTTTTCTATCACGTAAAGTTTTTAAGATATTCGCGTTTGAATATTGAAATATTTGGGTCTCCTCTGTAACGTATTCTAAAGTTGCTCAAACACAATAGTACTCGATTAAGTAAAAATAATACATCTTTATTTCAAATATGGTATCCAAATTTTTCTATCGCGTACTGTTTTTGAAGTATTGGTGTTTGAAAACTCAATTCCACTGTTGCGCACTTATATCTATATATATAATTTCCCTATTTGTGTGTTCCTCTTTTTTTGTCTATCCAGAGCTTTTTGAAGCCCAGTGATGAGCTACAAAGCTGAAAATTGGCATGCATATAGTAAAACACCTGGGGCAGATCCTAACGTAGCCGGATTTTCGGAGAAATAAGTGGAAAAGTGGGCGTGGCAAAATTCAATTTTTTGACATTTTTGCTTAATTTAAAGCCCCCTAATGACTTAGGAAGCTGAAAATTTCCCAAAATATAGTCCTAACGATGGCGCATATCCCCAAGTCGGATGTAAAATTTTCGCAATGTGGGCGGAGAATTGAGGGGAAAAGTGTCGTGGCAAAATTGGTATTTTTTAACATTTTTACTTCTTTTGAAGACCCCGAAATGACTTAGGAAGCGCAAAATTGCATAACATTTAGTTCTAACAATGAAGCATATCCCGAAGTAATCGGATTTAAATTTTTTAGACTGTGGAAGCAAAATTAAGAGAAAAATGGGGCCTGGCAAAATTGTGTTTTTTTATATTTTAACTAATTTAAAGACCCCCAATGACCTATGAAGATGAAAATCGACACTTTTACTTATTTTAAAGACCTCTAATGACTTTGGAAGCTAAAAATTTCATAGCATATAGTCCTAACGATGAAGCATATCCTGAAGTAGTCGAATTTTTAATTTTTGGACTATGGGCGGAGAAATGAAAGGAAAATGGGTAGTGACAAAATTGGGATTTTTAACATTATAACTTCTTTTGAAGCCCCCAAAGGAAGCGGAAATGCATAGCGTATAGTCTTAACAATGTAGAATATCCTGGAGTAATCGGATTAAAAATTTCTCGACTGTGGACAGAGAATTAAAAGATAAAAGAGCGTGGAAAAATTGGGGTTTTTAATATTTTAACTAATTTGAAGACCCCCAATGACTTAGGAAGATGAAAAGTGGCATGTATATTAAGGCGGAGTAATTTTTTTTCGACAAAATCGTCTAGCATATTCGGATTCTGCATAAAATTCTAAGAAAAAATTCCGAACAAACCATGTCTCAAAAATCAGTTTTGACCCTCCCCCCAATTTTCAAAAATAGTTTTGCACGATATACGACTTTTTTAGCTGGGGTATTGTTTTACTAATAAATTTTGCTTTTATTTTGTATTAAGAGGTGTACCTGGTATTTTTGGGTACGGGGAATCCATATTTGATATTTATTTTGCTCTAAACCGCCGCTGGAGGGCGCTAAAACAAAAAACTGGACTTGGGTCTTTAGATTTTTTTTTTATTATGAAGCCAGATACTCTAAGGAGCCATTTATACATTCCCATTTACAGTTTAATTAAATTCCAAAAACTCGCGATTTTATTCGCGATTTTAATTTTAAAAAAATCCACAAAAAATTAAAAAGTGGTAAACTTCACCATTCTTTTATTGCCACAATTTTTTAAAACACTTTCGTTTAAAGTAGAGGATTTTAGCTTTCAATTTCAATTTTGATTATCAAAATCCGATGTTTACTTAAGGAGTTATAGATCTTCAAAGTACATCGATAAACGATTTTAAAATCATTTATTAACAAAATTATTATTTTTTTTTTATATGGGCATAATTTAAAAAAATATATTAAAAATAGATGACTTTTGTGTCCTATTAAAATGATGACTGATTTATTTTTGTAAAAATGTCATACTTTCATAATGTGTTAATTAAAAAAAATCAAAAGAGCTGAAAGTTGACGAAAATGCACTAAAAAAATGCATTTGCATTTAAAATGCATTTTTAAATAACACATTTTTTTTTTAATTCAAGTTTAATGTAGAGGACTTAAGCTTTTAATTTTAATTTTGATTTTAAAAATTGGATATTTACTTATGAAGTTATCGCTTATCAAACTATACTACTTTTTCATATTTTGTGATTTTTAAAAAATTAAATCGCGAATAAAATCGCGGGATTTTGGAATTTAATAAAACTGTAAATGGGAATGTCTAAATGGCTCCATAGTGTATTTACGTACAAAACTATTTTTGAAAATTGGGGGGGTCAAAACTAATTTTTGAGACATGGTTTGTTCGGCATCTTTTCTTAGAATTTTATGCAGAATCCAAATATCCTAGACCAATGGTTCCCAAACTTTTTTGCGCCGTTCCCCACTTTTAAGTTAAAAAATCTACAATGTCCCCCCTACACTTAAGAAAAATTTGAAAATTTTTGAAATTTGTTTTAAAATTCAAAATTTACTTGTGGTTAAGCAAACTTTTTGTTAAAATCATCATTTAAACAAAGTTTTTAGAAAAATCTTTCAACAATCAACTTAATAATTTAACTAAAATTATGTTTTTTTAGTTTATTTAACAAAAAAAATCTTTAAAATTTGCTCGTTGCTCCCTTGAAGCATTCAAATTGCCCCCCAGCGGGGCGAGAATCAAAGGTTGGGAACCATTGTCCTAGACGATTTTGTCAAAAATTTTGCTCCGAACAATTCACTCCGCTCTTATATACTGGGTTATTTTTTTGGGGGTTTTACCAGCGAACAAATTACCAATGCAGTGAAATTTTTACAATTTTGTAAAGCCAGTGTAAATTTGATTTTTTTTATATGAAATTTGACAGATTTTCATTTGAAACCCAAGCAACTAACCTAAAGCAGTTAAAATTGTATGCATATGAGGTGTATGATCAACATTTATTTCAAATTAAATTTATTTGAAATACGTGGCGTATGATTAATTTAATTATTTTCCTGTAGGAAAAAATTCTCAAAATCCGAGAATTATTCTTTGGAAACTATTTCTCAGAATTTGAGAATTTTTAAATAGAAAAAAATATTGAGAATCAGAATATTTTTTTAAAAACAAAATTCTCCAAATCGGACGAATTTTCCTATAGCTCACAAAACTTGGACTTCAACTTTGAAATTTTCTGTTTTTTTTCAAAAATTATTAAAATTTAAACAATTTACCGCCTACTTTCTGTGCTAAATAAGTAAAATATATTTAAGGATATTAAATTGCATTGTTGGTATAAGTTTAAATGGTTTGTTAATATGTAAAAAAAAATATCGTACTAAATATACATGAACAAATTTACCATTTATTACACAATATTATTGCCGGTGCTGGAGTAGAATTATTATAAAAAACAGGAGAAAAATAAACTGTTTTTTTTGGTTATTGGGTTAATGATTTTACTTTATTTATAGCAAATTTACCGTATTCTGTAACAATTTTATATATTATTTTTATACTCTCCACTCTAGTGATAGAGGATATATATAAGTTTGTCATTTCGTTTGTAATACCTCGAAATATTGGTCTATGTCTCCATAAAGTATATATATTCATGATACTCGATCGATTTAAAGACGATCTAGCGATGTCTGTCCGTCTGTCTGTCTGTTGAAAACACGCTAACTTTTGAAAGACTCTACGGAGGCTCATGAAGTTTGGCATGTATGTTGATCTTTTTTATGGTCAGGTTGGTATTGCAATTCAGCAAAATCGGCTCTGTGGTTCAAAAGTTATAAGCAAAAGAGTGAATTTCAGCAAGAGTTTTTCGCGAATTTACGAGATAAAAAACACGCTAACTTTCGAAAATTCTGATGGCGCTGTAGCTTGGCATATATACTTGTCGTTTCCCTGAACTGTTTCGTTTTGAATTTCAGCCAAATCGGTCCAGTAGTTCAAAAGTTATTAGGAAAACAGTAAAATTCAGAATGGTTTTACCTTAAATTCACGTGTTAAAAAACCGAACTTTAAAAAAACAAGCTTTAAAAACATTGGTAAGCCACAAAATTAGTTTACAACGTATTTTTGTCACTCAGAAATATTTTATACCAAAAAAAAAAAAAATTTACACTCGAAAAAAATTTTACACTCAAAAAAAAAAATTAGTAATTTTTCTTTTTAACAAAAATGACAAAAAAAAGTTTTTTCACTCAAAATAAAACATTTCTAATCAAAATCGTTAGTTTTTTACTGTTTAAAAATTTACTATTCTTTAAAAAGGGCATTGTGGAGGGTATTCATAAATTCGGCCAAGTCCAATTTTACTTTTCTACTTGATTTTCATATAATTTTTAGCGGAAAAATTTGTTTTTTGGGTATAAGACATCATGGAGACAAAATTGGTATGTTTAAGGCTATGTATGAGTTGTCAAAAATGCCCAAAACGACGATTTTTTGAACATTGACCTCAATTTCCTCAAAAACCTGATGGGAGGGATAAATTTGGAGACCAGATTTGTAATCACTAGAACAATTGCAATTAATTGTGTAAGGTCGCGTTCCAGTCGTATCAAGTTTTTTTTTAATGTTTAGTAGTGTTATTTTTCTGTTTTTTTTCAATTTCGAAAATTTATTACAGAAAGGGCACTGTGGAGGGTATTCGTGGTTTCGGCCAAATTGAATTTAACTTTTCTACTTGTTTGTGTTAAACTCGTATCTCAATGTTGGCTCAACAGAACAGTTGTAATAAAACAATTTATATAAAAAAACAATAAAGTGCAAGATTTTTTTTTTCTGTTTGTTTGATTTTGTTAACTTGTAACTGGGTGTAATAAATTTATATATAACAATTTTCATCAGTATGATTAAACAAATTGTTAATGTTCTTGTTTTATATGAATTTTATGTAATTCATTTGGTTTTACGATAACCTGGGGTTATTGAAAGTTTGGATAAGCTACGCCTGATTGCGTGTACAAAAATTTAATAATCCAGAAATCCGTGTGCATTATTTCTTTTGCTTAATGCTAATGAAAGGATGTGTGTCCGCTGATTGGCGTATCAGGGGTTTTTTTTTTTGTTCCGTCTACAAGGAAGGTGAATTTTCTTTTATACCATAATGTTAAAAATTAATAACACGGTTTGCCCTTAATGCATTAAAATAAATAAAAAAAAATAAACAGAAAAGCTTAATTTAAATTCGGAAATACTTTTTAAAGTTCAGAAAACCTTAAACGAATCGGTTGTAAACCATATATCGCAGTCAGTGTTGCGGTTAGTGTGCTTCGTAAAGCATTTGTAATGTAGAGATCCGCCAGTTTTTGCATGTTCCATAAACGCTATCTGTTAAGGTTTTTCACACATATTACACTATCCAACACAATTTTGTACACATGGACCAGACCGATAAATTTTGAAAGTAGGGCCGAAAATAAAATACATGTGTCACCCAGTTTTTCTATATCAATTCGCGTTTTCACAAAAAACGTCATTAAAAAAAAGTTGTGATTCTCCAAAGTAATGTGAAATGAGTCGAAAAATGTATTAAATCTACTTCTGAGCTAAATAATAATTATACACGGCTTTAGTGAAACTTGAAGGTGGTTCTTTTCGTAAAACATATTAATCTTCTATCTCCCATTTTTATACCCTCCACTCAAGTGATAGAGGGTATATATAAGTTTGTCATTCCGTTTGTAACTCATCGAAATATCGGTCTGGGATCCCATAAAGAATATATATTCATAATCCCCGATCGATTTTAAGACATTCTAGCAATGTCCGTCTGTCTGTGGAAATGGTGATCACGGCCAAAATATTACACGGAGATGACTGAAACTAAACATATTTATTGGGAGTTCTCCCAAAAAGTTTGGTATTGCATTTGAGCGATATCGGTTCAGCGGTTCAAAAGTTATGAACGAAAATATAAGGACACCTCAAAAAATTTAGTACATTCAATATAACCTAAAAATACAAAATGCTTTAATTCGGCTGTTGGTCGACATATGTCAACATAATTAAACACTAAAAGGTATTTAAAGAAGTACGAACATATTTTTTGACAAAAAAAGAAAAAATCGAGGATTTTTTTTAGCAAATTTTTTTTTCACGGAAATTTAAAAAAAAAAAATTTTTTTCTAAAGTACTTTTCTTTGAAATAAAGTTTTTGCAAAAATCTTTTAGAAATTGTGGAGGGTATCAACACATTCGGCAAGGCCGAATTTAACTTTTTTTACTTGTTAGGGTTCATTTTAGTCCTTTTTCAACTATTCCCATTGAACACCAACAAAACGTGCGTTAAAAGGGTTAACATGTTCAACAAAAATATTTTGCTTTAAATTCCACTAGGTGTTGTTAAAAGCCAAAAGTTCGTGCAATATAAGCAAAATGCATAAAAAAGTAAAATTGTCAAGAATCTTTGGTGAAAATCAATTTAATAAAATATGATACCTACTTTGCAATTTTACTTTTTCAAGCATTTTTCTAATATCGCACGAGCTATTACCTTTAAACAACCCCTAATTAAATATGATTCAGACTTCATAACCTTTCAAACGCACGATTTAATGGTTTTACATAAAATGGGAAATAGAGGGTAAATATGTTCTAAGATAAGAACCGCCATCAAATTTCACTGAAGACTGAAGAATTATTTTTCTCAGAAGTATATTTAATGCAGTTTTTGATTGTTTTCACACTTCTTTTGTGAAATACAACTTAACAAAATTTTTTTTTTGTGAAATACAACTTAACAAAAAATTTTTTTTTTTTTGCATTTTTCGCGAAAAACGCGAATTCATTTTAATAACATGAGAGACTCGGGAATGTTATTTTTATCCCCACTTTCTGATTAGAGTGAATTTTTTCTATAGTGTATTTTTTTTTGTATTTTTAGCAAAGACACGGATATTTTATTTACGGACCTTATCTCAGAATTTCCACATGTGCTGGTGGCAAAAACTTTTTTAGAAAAAAAAAGAATTTTGTAAAAAAAATTTTTGTAAAATTTTTTTCGATTATAATTTTTTTTTTAGTGTAAACATTTTTTTGAGTTACAAAAGTACTTCTTAAATCGTGTTAAGCGATTTTTAACACATGAATTTAAGGTGAAACCAATCTGAAATTCACGGTTTTGCTCATAACTTTTGAACTACTAAACCCACTTTGCTGAAATTCAATTCAAACCTGAGGTAGAATATGATAATTATATGTGCCAAGCAATAGCACCTTCCAATAGTATTTAGTATGTTAGCAAAAAAAAGAAACATTGTAAAATGACAAGAAAAACTTGTTATTTCTATTTTTTGCTACCTCCAATTTGACAAGAATTCCTTGTAATTTTACAGGCTTTTTAAAAATAATTTTGTAATTTGACAAGCTTTTTAAAAAAAAAAAAAAAAAAATTTACAATTTTTTTGATACAAGTATCGTAACTTAACTAGATTTTATGCTACCTCCAATTTTGCGAGAATTCTTAGTAAGAATTACGAGATTTTTTACGAGCTTTTTTGTAATTTTACAATCTTTTTACCAATAAAATAGTAAATTTACAATTTTTTTTGCGCAATAAAACTTATTAGGAATTCTCTTGATTTTGCTATATTTTTTTTGGTGAAAAAACCTTGGAAATTTGTAAAATTACAAAAAAAAAATTAAATTTCTATCAAACATTTTTTGTTAAAAAATAAGGAAAACTGTCAAATATTGGTAAAATGGGATAACGAGACTTTCTCTAGTATTTTGACATGGTGTTTTTCTGTGTAAAACTTAAGAGCTTACTCTATTTGATCGATAAGTGCAATCTCAAATGATTTGCCGGTTGTGTGCAAGGTACTATTGTAGGTTCCAATCTCCTCTTCATATGGAAATTCAAAATTGTTTTCAAGGTTTCTAAAAGGAATGACGTATGACAAATTAAAATTATTATGGTGCGTTTACACGGGAGAGAAAACTGTTAGACAAATATTAAAAAACGACCCTGTGTAGCTGTGAATTTGTTTTTTTCATTAGTTGTAATATTGACGATCTAGCGATATCCGTCCGTCTGTCTGTATGTCTGTCTGTATGTATGTCTGTCTGTATGTAAGTATGTCTGTCTGTTGAAAACACGCTAACTTTCAAAAGACTTTACGGAGGCTCCTGAAGTTTGGCATAATGTTGGGCATTTACCTGGTCAGGTTGGTATTGCAATTCACCGAAATCGGTCTAGTGGTTCAAAAATTATGAGCAAAATACTGAATTTCGGCAAGGGTTTTTCGTGAATTTACGAGATAAAAAACACGCTATTCTGAGGATGCTGAAGCTTGGCATATATATTTGCCGTTCCTCTGGCCTGGTTCGTATTGAATTTCAGACAAATCGGTCCAGTGGCTCAAAAGTAATTAGCAAAACCGTGAATTTCACATTAGTTTCACCTTAAATTCACGTGCTTAAAACCCGTTAAACATGTTTTAAAAGCATTGGTAAGTCACAAAAATATTTTACAACGTATTTTTGTTCTTTAAAAATATTTTTACACTACAAAAAAAAAACAAAATACACTCGAAAAATATTTTGCACTCAAAAAAAAAAAAATTTTACACTCAAAAAAACAATTTAGTAAATTATTATTTTTTTTCAAAAATTTCAGCCAAATCGGACAACGTTAACACGAGGCTCATCGAGGTCAAAGGTCAAAGGTCAAAAAATAGCCATATTTTGATTAAAAACATTAACTAAATGGTGTTGTTTTTTGAATATATTGTTAAAAAGTGGTACACGAGTTGTTTTTAGTATAAGAAGATAAATTAAAAATTTTTGGGTTTTCAAAAATTAACCCTTGTAAGTCTTTCGGGGTCAAAATGACACAATTTTCACAAAATGACCCCTAAAACACGAAAATCAGCCCCAATTTTCTAAATTTATTGAAAAATACCAATGTAAACCCATATTTATATTCTATTCTATCATAAATACTCAGATATGAAATACTGTCTTTCTAGTATGGCATTCACCCGTTTCACGGTAAGGCCAAAAATATGCATTTTATTTGGCGTGGTTCTCAAAACTGATATTTTGGTTTTTTCAAAATTTTCTTAAACAAAATTAGGAAAAATGCTGAAAAAACCACAGAATCTTATAAAATATATGTTAACATATAAAAAAAAATTTTTTTGGGGGATATCCCTCGGATAGTTTGGCGGGGGCATCGATTTAAACTCAGCGGATTTCGAGAAAAATGCCTTTTTTGCCCACAATTTATTCAATATGGAAAAAATTTGGTAAATATTTTAAAATTTGACAAAGTCAGGGCCATTAATTATTAAAAACTATGTTAGACATTAACCCTCAACGTTTTAGGAAAATGGAATAATATTAACCCGGTTTTTATTCGGGTCAAAGGTCAAATTTAGGGATATTTGGAATTTTTTTAGAAAAAGGCATCTAAATATGAAATTTTTATTGCGATTTTTTATAAAACTTGGTATAATTATTGTACGAGCTCAGAAATATAATTATTTAATTTTTTTAAAATTAACCCATAAATGAACATGGGGTCAAAATGGCCCAGCACATTAAAATTTCTTTATATAGATTTTTATATTTTCTTTCGATTTTTATAAAACTTGTTATGATTATGTGCGAGGTCAGAAAATAAATTATTTGATTTTTTAATTAACCCATAAATGAACATGGGGTCAAAATGGCCCAGCAAGTAAAAAATTCTTAATATATATTTTTTTATTTTTTCTATTTCTATAAAACTTGTTATAATTTTTATGCGACGTCTGAAAAAATAATTATTTGATTTTCGTAAATTAACCCATAAACGAACAAGGGGTCAAAATTACCCAGCACGAAAAATTCTTAATATATATTTTTTTTATTTCTATAAAACTTGGTATAAACATTGTGCAAGGTCAGAAAACTAATTATTTGATTTTTTTAATTAACCCATAAATGAACATGGGGGCACGTTAAAAATGCTTAATGATTTTTTTTTTTTCGATTTCGATAAAACTTGGTATAACCGTTGTTCGAGGTCAGATATTTTTTTTAATTAACTCATAAATGAACAATGAAAATCAAATAATTATTTTTTCAGACGTTGCATAAAAGTAATAACAAGTTTTATAGAAATAGAGAAAAAAATAAAAAAAAAATATATTAAGAATTTTTAACGTGCTGGGCCATTTTGACCCCATGTTCATTTATGGGTTAATTAAAAAATCAAATAATTTATTTTCTGACCTCGCACATAATCATAACAAGTTTTATAAAAATCGAAAGAAAATATAAAAATCTATATAAAGAAATTTTAATATGCTGGGCCATTTTGACCCCATGTTCATTTATGGGTTAATTTTAAAAAAATTAAATAATTATTTTTCTGAGCTCGTACAATAATTATACCAAGTTTTATAAAAAATCGCAATAAAAATTTCATATTTAGATGCCTTTTTCTAAAAAAAATCCAAATATCCCTAAATTTGACCTTTGACCCGAATAAAAACCGGGTTAATATTATTCTATTTTCCTAAAACGTTAAGGGTTAATGTCTAACATAGTTTTGAATAATTAATGGCCCTGACTTTGTCAAATTTTAAAATATTTACCAAATTTTTTCCATATTGAATAAATTGTGGGCAAAAAAGGCTTTTTCCTCGAAATCCGCTGAGTTTAAATCGATGCCCCGCCAAACTATCCGAGAGATATCCCCCAAAAATTTTTTTTTTTTTATATGTTAACATATATTTTATAAGATTCTGTGGTTTTTTCAGCATTTTTCCTAATTTTGTTTAAGAAAATTTTGAAAAAACCAAAATATCAGTTTTGAGAACCACGCCAAATAAAATGCATATTTTTGGCCTTACCGTGAAACGGGTGAATGGCATCATAGAAAGACTGTATTTCATATCTGAGTATTTATGATAGAATAGAATATAAATATGGGTTTACATTGGCTTCTTTCAATAAATTTAGAAAATTGGGGCTGATTTTCGTGTTGTAGGGGTCATTTTGTGAAAATTGGGTCATTTTGACCCCGAAAGACTTACAAGGGTTAATTTTTGAAAACCCAAAAATTTTTAATTTATCTTCTTATACTAAAAACAACTCGTGTACCACTTTTTAACAATATATTCAAAAATCAACACCATTTATTTAATGTTTTTAATCAAAATATGGCTATTTTTTGACCTTTGACCACTGACCTCGATGAGCCTCGTGTTAACGTTGTCCGATTTGGCTGAAATTTTTAGCATAGCATTTTTAGACCAAATGTAATAAAACTTAGGGGTGCACTCCTTGAAATTCGAAGTTTTGCAAAATAGCTGCCACCCTACTGTACAGAGTCTACTGTATATAATTGGAAGTATTGTTTTCTTACTACATTAGTAAATCCTACTGTATAATATTGAAGACATTTTCTACTTCTAAATTATCGAAAATTGCAGTGGAAAACAAATACTAAAACATATTTACATAAGTGAAATTTTTTCTCTGTTTACTAACTATCTACGAGTATGTGTATATCAAGGGCTTATATTCAAATAGTGCTATCTACAAAGTGAATTTTTTTAGGATGTCAAAAAACTATTGAGTAAATTCTAAGTGTAATAAAAAAATATATTTTCTTAAGGGGGGGTTTAAAAAAAAATAAACATAAATTATTGTAATATTTTTAAAATTTTATAACACAAAATTTGGTGAACTGAAATTGCCACTCAATTGTAGAATTCTTTTTTTAAAGGACAAAATCGGCTGCAGTTGTACAGTAAAAAGTACTGGACCGAGTTTGATGATTTTTTTTTGATTTGTAGATTATTAAATTCTCTAGTACCTACTTACCGTGGCCATTTTTTGAAATTTTGACATAATTATATTTTTTATGAAAGATGAAAAGTAAATTTTTTACTAGAGAATTTAATAATCTACAAATCAAAAATAAAAATTTCATCAAAATCGGTTCAGTTGTTTTTGCTGAACAACTGCATCCGATTTTGCCTTTAAAAAAAAAGAATTCTACAATTGAGTGGCAATTCTTGTTGACCAAATTTTGATTTTTAAAAAATATTATAATAACCTTTCAAATAAAAAAACAGAATTAAAAAATATCGCGTAATTATATTTTATAGCTGTTTGAAAATTTCTCACATTAGGACTATTTTTTTTTCCTTTAAACTCCCCTTAAAAAATGGTTTTTTCTTACAAGGGAAGTCTCCCTTGTAAGAAAAAGTGTCACCCGCGGATCTTTATGAAATTGGTTTTATTTTGTAGATCAGAAATAATAAAGGGACACGTATTTTTTTTGGCGGCCCAAATTCAAATTCAGGGGTTAAAAGGAGGGGAAAGACAAGGACATTTTTCAGATTTTTTCGTTTATCTCCTATATTATGCAAAGAAACCTAGTCATGTTACATACCAAATGAAAGGTCTTTGAAAAACCTATTTAATTCTGCTAAGAACGTGTCCAAAAATTCACAACTTTTCGTCATATTGAGTAAAATACCAAAATTTTAGGACATTTTTGTTAATAAGTCGAAAAATATTAACTTCTTTGGCCCGTTGTTAAAACCACGAGATAGGTATTTTTAATACCTTTAATCTGATACCACACATACCTATATTAATTTTGTTTAAATATGCGTAAATCGTAAAGATCTGAAAAAGGTCAATTTCCCCCCATACAAATCGACCCCCCTAAAAATGAGTTTGGGCTGCTAAAAAAAATACGTGTCGAATTAATTTTCGTTCTTAACAACATATCCAAAATTTTATGAAGATCGGAGGGTGACACCAGGGAGACTTCCCTTGTTAGTTGTTTTATTAATGTTATTTCTAAATATAATTAATGACAACTAAATTGTTGAACAGATTGCTATCGAAAACTTATTTTTGATAAAAATGGATATAGTACTTTTTCAATATAAACCCTCGATATGCACTTTGTTATGGAATTTAATAGAAACATTGCATATTGCTATGGTTACTTACTAAAAAAATATTCGTTTACTGTCGACTTCCTGGGGGAAATTAAACTCGACTCAGATAATGGAGTGTTAAATGTTGTAGAAAAGAGAACATCCATTAGATAAATATGGGTAAAGTATGAATATTTGTAGAAAATGAAGAAAAATACATTTTAAAACATTACTTAATGGTAGATAAGAGTGTTTTTTTTTATTGAAGTTTATTTATTTTATGTAAATGAGATATAAATATATAAGTAGTAAGGGGATTTACCGTCAAAATTTTTCTAGGAAAGATATTAAAATAAGATTGCGCTCTAAGGCATCCGTTATTGGAATCTTGAAGTTTTTTAATGATTTAGCTCAAAAGCTGCGATTTCGATTTTCGCAATTTGTAAAACCGTTCGGTTTTGCACTAAAAAAAAAAACTTGCAAAATTACAAGAAAAACTAGTAACTTTTTTTTTGCTACCTCCTATTTGACAAAAATTCCTAGTAATTTTACAAGTTTTTTACCAATAATTTTGTAATTTTACAAGCTTTTTACCAATAAAATTGCAAATTTGCTAATTTTTCGACAAGATAAAATTTACAAGGAGGTTTCGTAATTTTACTATATCTTTTGCTACCTCTTATTTTACGAAATTTCCTAGTAATTTTACAAGCTTCTTACCAATAATTTTATAATTTTACTAGCCTTTTACCAATAAAATTGTACAAGGAATTCTAGTGAATTTACTAGATTTGTTTTTGTAAAATTATCTTGGAAATTTGTAAAATTACAAAAAAAAAAAAATGTAAAATTACAAAAAAAAATGTGAATTTCGATTTGTTAAAAAACAAGGAATACTGCCAAATATTGGTAAAATGGGATTACGGGACTTTTCCGAGTAAAAAAAAAAATCTCATTTTCTGCATTTTTAATGAAATGCGTGTACCTTGTATAATTTTTATCGTATTTTCTTAGAAATGCTGTTATTTTCTTCGTTAAGGATTAGACTTTAACTGCAAACAGAGAAATGCATTTTAGAAATTCCTTTTTTTTACATTTAAAATAGAATTACATAACTTTTTTTTCCAAAATTCCGATAAAATTAAAGCAAAATTGTCGATATATAAAATGTTGACTGCAGAATTGATAAAGCATTAAATTACCCTTAATTTAAATCAAATCATAGGAAATCGGTAAGTTTTTTTGGGAGATATTTTTATTAAAGAGAGATATTTTTAGAAAGCTGGAAATTTGAAAAGTTAGCAGTATCTTCGAAAACTGTTCTACTTTTGAAACCTTGGACTTTATTTTCGGAGAAAGTGAGAGATTTATCATGGAACATAAATGCAAAATGTTGGGGTTCAAAATCTATGTAAACTAGTATTATCGACAAATAAGAACATCTAGTGCAGGATTTTCTGAAGAAAAATGATAAAACTTAACCCAAAAAAAATTTTCAGCGAATTCGGTTGTCACAACTAGTTTTCTGTAATTTGTTCTAGGTTAAATACTAAATATTTCTTCTTTAAAATGTTGCAATAAAGTATTTATTTCGAAGGCGTTTGTTTGGAAAACCACAAAAAAAAAAAACACCTTATCCGATTTTAAATGTAACAAAATAGTTCAAAAGTACATATTAACATAGTTTTAGTTAAATGCAACATGAAATGGTTAACTACCATGAATAGTTACTTGTGTTATTTTGTATACAACATTGTTTAAAGCTAGTTTATTTTACCGATACAATCAAAAACAAGTGTGTGTGTGAGTAAGTACTTACATGTATTATTCATATAAACATTACACATTAAAGATATTTGGGCGGCACTGACTTCTATTAAACATTTTAATTGAAAATCACAGATTTTAAGATATTTTTAAAAAAAAAAAAAGCTTTACGTTTTAATTTTTTTCGGATAAAATAAGATACAGCGACGTTTCTGAGACATTTTCCTCTAGAAGAATTTTCAGAATCTGAGACATTATTTGTTTAGAAAAATTTTAGATTTCCAAGTCAATCGACCATTTAAAGTCAATCGACCGTTTATATGGACAGACGGACGGACATAGTTAAATTGACTTAAAAAGTAATTTTAAGTCGATCGCTTATACTTAAAGGTTGGTCTAGAACCAATATTTTCAGCAAAAATTCATTATACCCTGTACCACAGAGTGGTGTAGGATATAATATCGATTCTGGAATGATAAGAAGAATCTATTGCTGCATAATAAAACACCGTCCGACAGACAATAATAAACCGAGTGATATACGTCTCAAAGAAGAGATAAAATGAAGTAAAACTGCATTTACAGTTTTTCATTTCGTGATCCTGTTTCCTTTTAAAAGGACTTCAAAGTTTTAAAGGATACGTTTTGTAAAATATTTTTGAGATATTGTACTTCTGCTAGGACGACACTGGTGATGGCAAATGAAACAGGAGGATCTCTTTTAATTTTTCCATTTTTTTTATTTTTCCATATCAGGATAAAAGGATGTGAATAAAGTTCTTTGAAAACTTTATCCAAAAAATTTGTTGAAAATTTGCAATGTTATTTAAGAATACATTTTTGAAAGGACGTAACATAACTCCTTTTTCCTGATATGTAAAAATAATAAAATGGGAAAAATTGGGGAAATCCTCCTCTTTCATTTGCTATCACTAGTGGTATCCTAGGACAACCCAGCAAAACTTAAATTACCAAATAAGGTATAAAATAAGGTATAGGATCTCTTATTTTATACATTGCAGCATTGATGATTTTAACAGGCGATGAGACTCAAAGTAATGCATACACATTATCACAAAGAATACCAGTAAGGTATAAAATAAGTCATAAATTTATAACGAAGAATACGAGTAAGGTGTAAAATATATGATATTTTATAGGTTACCAGAAATGAAATAATATAGCATACCAGAAGATAATATATAAGGTGTTACGAGTAGTGAAAAAGTAATTTTGTATTAAATTTACTCACGTGATTGTAAGTGAGTGTAAGTAGATAAAATATGCTCGTGAGTGTGTGTCGTTAGAAATTTCCTGTCGTGAGCCCATCTCTAGTTTAAACTTATGCATTTTTTTATAAAATAGTTATTTTTTATGTTATTGTAATGCATTATGCATCCAATTATAAATAATGCATTATTTCAAACTTTCAAATAATGCACAACGTTACCAAATATAAGTCATCCATGATTTAATGTTTATAAATAATAAATATGAAATACATTTTTTCCAATAATCATGCATTACGTAGCAAATTATTAGTAATGCATTATTTTTCACTTTAAAATAATACGTTGTGGAACAAATGTTTGGTAAGACATCCTAAAATAATGCTACAAATAAGTTATATGCATTACCTGGTAATGTGTTATATAATCACTTCCCATTACCAAAGTTTTGCTGGGAAGTACAAATATTAAAAAAATATTTTATAAAATTTAATTCTCTAAAATTTTGAAGTGCTTTTAAAAGGAAACAGGATCATGGAAAGGAAAACTGTAAATGCAGTTTTACTACATTTAGTCTCTAGTTTCAAACGTATATTATCCGGTTTGTGTTTAAAGACTTTTATCACTTTTATCGGACGTTGTGATGAGTTCTGGAACCGATTATTTGGAACGGAAAATTTGTCTGTGCGATTTACAAGACTTCTGTGATTAATTTTGGTAACGTTTCTTCCCCCTAAAAAAAAATTATGCGTCCTTTTTTTCCTGCTCTACAAAATGAAACCAATTCCACAAGGATCAGAGGGTGACACTTAGAAGACTTCCCTCGTAAGTTAACATTTTTTTTTAATTTTATTTATGTATTTAAAGTTCAAGTCTGATTTATTATGAAGAAAAAAGGAGGTTTTTTAATAAAATCCATAAAAAAATTGTAGAAGTTACATGCATTTGAACAAAAAATAATAAATTCCGTTTTGTACTAAAACTATTGTATTTGTTAATTTCGGGTGTGCCGAATGTAAAAACACGCAAAATTTAACTGTATTCGTATGAAAACTGATTTTTTGCATTTTTACTCAAATGCATGTAATTTTTACAACTTTTAAAACCCTCTTATTTTCCTCGTAATGGACTTGAACTATAAAGTTAGAAATGAATAAAAATGAGTACACTCAAAATAATCACTCTGTTAAATTAAAGAAATACTCTGCTGAGCCAGCAGAAAATACCATAGATTTCCAACCAGCAAGATTTTTTGTTATTTTAAGAAGAAAACTCTGTAAAATGATTTCGATTAAAAAAAAACTGTAAATTTATAGAATTATCTGTAAAAAATTTATAAAACCGAAAAGAATTTTACCACAAAAACACTGTAAATTTACAAAGTTTTAGTTAAATGCATTTTATGAGTTCAAAATTTTACAAAAAAAAAACTCTGTAAATTTACAAAGTTTTAGTTAAATCCATTTTATGAGTAAAACTTCTTTGCATTAAAACCATTAATTAAAATTAAAAAAAATTAAATTATTTAAAATTAAAATTTTGTTAAATTTGCCGCTTTAATGCTTCCAAATTGTAAATTTACTTTTTTATTTTTGTGAATATTACAAGTTTTTTTTTATAATTTAAGACACTTTTTAAAGAGGGGTTTATCGGTCATATTTGGAAGTTTTTTAAGTGATTTTTATTTGAAAACTGTATTACAGAGCAATAAGTAAAATTACAAATGAAATACAGTATTTTGGTTACGAGAAAAAAACAATGTATTTTTCTAAAATTCGTATTTTAACAAAAACCTCAGTTTATTATCTGTAAAAAGTAAATTACTGATAAAATTTTGTTTATCGGTCACAAGAAAATACAAAGTATTTTCTTAAAATCTGTATTTCGACAGATAACTTTGTAAAATATCTGTCGAATTGAGATTACAGTCATTTTTCAGAGTATTTAACAAAGTAATTATTTTGAGTGTCCCGAGTAAAAATTTTTATATGATGCAATATATGATGATCAGAGACTGGAACTTCATGCATCTAAAAACATTGTTTTAAGCGCTTAAAATATGCATTAAAAATCCTAAAATATGCAACAAAAATTTAAAAAAATTTTTTTTAAATAAAAACAGCAGAATGTATTCCTTTTTCTTACAGATTTAAAAAAAAATAAATAAAAATTATTTACTTTAGTTAATCATAAAAAAAAATTATTTACCGATCCTACATCTATTCGATCTATAAAAATTTGAAAACGATCGTTCTTCAGCTACGGATGTGATTGGAGCACAGGGCTGCCAGAATTTTTTTCCAAAAAGCGGCACAACGGCAAACAATTTTAGAAAATGGCGGGATTTTAAAATTTTATGCGGGACAAAAACTATTAGTTTATATGCAGTTTGAAACAATATTTTTGATATAAAGGGATTTAAATTTAAAGGTTTTTATAATATTGTTGGCAGGACAAAATAATGCATTTATCAATGATTTGGATGACTATCTTCTGAAATTGTCATTGATAAAATAACATTAACTGTAAGATCCTGTCGAGGTTAAAAATGAAGTACCAAAATGTACACACATTTACTGCAGAAAAATCTGCTGGAAATAAACCCATTTTGAGCCATATGAGAAAATCTGTCTTGACAGAAAAATCTGCTAGTTTTAGCTGAAAAATCTGCTGATTTTAGCTGAAAAATTAGCTGAGTTCAGCAGAAAAATCTGCTGACTTCAGGTGTATAATCTAAACATCTAACGTGCACTTTATTTATTCAAAAAAGACTTAGCGATTGTATTTTTTTTAAGAAAATTGTTTAAGTTTTTTTTTCAAAATATTTTTCAAATTTTTTTTTATTAATTTCTAATTGCTCCGTCTAACTTTCTGACGCTATCAAAAGCGGGAATTCGAAATCCAGCGCGGTCCGCGGGAAACATTGACATAAAGCGGGATAATCCCGCCAAATGCGGGAGGTCCAAAAGCGTCAAAATGGCATCATTGATAGAAAATAAAATTCGAAAAATGTATTTATTTAAAAACAATTGCGAAAAATTATAACAAACATTTTTTACAAAACTTGAATTTTTACTTAAATATAACAAAATATCACTAAATAATGCCATTATTGCAAAAATATGCAAATATATGCATTTTTACCAAAATATGCAAAAATATGCACTAACAAATCAATGCCACTTTAATGCAAATTTGTTGATTCGAAAAGATATCTCATTAACAATGTTCTCAGACTTACGAGAAAAAACATGCATTTGCATGAAGTTCCAGTCTCTGATGATGATATATGACACAATATATATTAATACACAATTTGATCCGAATAATGGTGGATGTTTTTGCATTAAAAAAGATCAACTTGTATAAAATATGATTTGATTTCATCCGAGTTTTGACCAGACATTGCCTTATATTGGTGGATCTAATTAGATCTAATTGCACAAAAACATATAAAATCCTGGTGTTTTTTGGTTGGGGTTGAGATACACCACAGGTCAACGATACATTTACCAAACACATAATTTTCAAAAAAAAAAAATGTTTGGGTACGCTTCGAACCAGATAGGTGATATACATAACCCCAACAAGGAAATGTTTAGGAACATTTTAAAAAGTTTCTTATACTTTGCCTAAAAACCTTAGAAAATTTTTGGTTAATTGGAAACATGTATAGTTTTATATGGAACAGAATAAGCTGTATATAATGTTATGTTAAATTATACAGAAAACTAATTTTGTATTGACCCTCATATAATTTTATATAATTATATCAACCGTACACCTTTTAATCCGAATCATGATTAAATTATATATTACTACATATGACTGCATTAAAAAAATTTAGAAAATATCTCAGGGATGTATAATTATATACAATTTATTATGTTTGTATCAAGTTATATATTGTAATATATGTCTATTTTTACTCGGGGTAGGTTTATTCTAGCTCAAGGTCATTTTTTCCTTTACTAATTAAGACTATGTCATTCTCATAGAATATTTGACGATCGTGATCTTACTACGATGGTACAAGTCGAGTGTGTATTAATATTTAAGTTTGAACATTAACGATTTGTCATTTAAATCCTTTTGCTACTTGTAGTACACACAAAATATTTTGTAAATAAATTCAACTGAAAAAACTTTTAAAACAATCGTTTTTCTTTTTAAAAAACGGAATATTTATAATTTATTTGAAACAACATACTTTTTTAGTTATTTTTAAACGTTAATAAATGACTAGATAGTCCGTAAAAACAAACGAAAGGCTTATTGTAGCAACTTGATAAGCAACATTTCATTTTATGGTGGTTTTTGCCTTAAAACTTTTGAAATTATGTAGAAAATATATCTTTTGAAGAACTTTCATACACAAGATACTTGTACGAAGGGTTTAAGAAAAAATTCGGCAAAAAATCTGTCAAAGGATCATCAGTAGAAGGCAAAAACACAAAAAACAATATGTTGTTGCAGTAAGCCCTTCAAATGATATTTCATGAAGATATTTTGTGGAGTAAAAATATTTTTTTTTTTAATAACAAACTACAAAAACTGTACTTCTGTAAAATTATACGGTATAATCAGTAACAAATAATTGAACTGATAAAAATATTATTCCGTAAATTTTGTAGTTTATTTTTTTAACAACTGTATAAATCATTCAATATTTCAGTTTCCTTGAAAAACAAATTATAAAACGTTTAAAACAACGTTAACTAAAAACTTTTTGAATAACCGTAAATAGTCACTGTAAAACTTTTCTGGATGTATAGGCTCTTTATATTTGCTTAATAATTTTGACAATGAAATCTGAAAAATTCCGGAACACGTGCCGATTAAGTATTGCAAAAAAGACCAACATAAATTAATTTAGAACAGAAAAATAATTTTCTTAAAAATTATTCTATGAGAACATCATAGTTTTATTTAGTAAAGTAAAAATGACCTCGAGCTAGAATAAACCTACAAATTTTTATTTTTTAATAAACAAAATCAGAATTTGCATAGAAATAAATTAAAAAAAAAATTTTTTTTTCAAAATTTTGCAATAGATTTTTTTCTTAAATTTCAAAAAAAAATTATGCACGATTGTCCATATATCAATTAATAGCTTCTAAGGCGATCAAAATATTGAAAACTTTTGTAAATAGAAATGATAAAGCATTTTTTATTTAATTTATTTTATGTTTATTTAAGAAATCCACTTTTTTGAAGAGTTGGAAATTTAAAAAAAATTAGCCCTATTTTGAAAACTTTACTACTTTTCATCCTTTAGACTTTATGTTCGGACTCAGCGTAAATTTTTACATGGAAAATAAATGCAAAGTGCACTCTAATCAAAATTTGTTGAAATTTACCCAATTTATAGTAGGAAACTGGACTCCTACTATAAATTGGGTAATTTTACTCTGAATGTGTAAATTGAAAATATTGACCACTAGTGGTCAATTTAAATAAAAACGAGGTGAATAAATATAACAAAAAAACAAAAAAAAAAAAAACATTCGGCGCCAGCCAGCATCAAACTCGCAACCTTCCGATTTGAAAGTACACTTCTTCATTTTGTGCTTATATTAACACCAAATGCGTGTTATTCAACAAAAATTTACCCGATTTATAATAGTAAGTTTACATGCGTTTTTTAGAGTGTGTTGTAGATCACATATTTTTTTTAAATTTTTAAAACTAGTGATATTATTTCTTTTTTTGCGCTCTCATTTGTTAATTTAAATTAAGAGATTATAAATCGGGTAAGTTAAAACCCCAATTAATTATTTGCTTGATTAACCGATTAAAATTTAAACCCGAATTTTATGTGTAAATACCCTAATAAATTCTAATGTTTGACTACACATAAAATACTTAATAAACAAATGCATTGTATATGTATTTGTATGTATAAACATTGTATGCTTCTTCTTTTTACTACTTAATCTTAAACCCATAACAATTGTTACAAACTACTACATACTTGCATTTAAAGTCCATGGTCATGCATGTATGTGTATTAGGGTAGCACGAGCAATGACTTTATTTTTAATTTCGTCCTTTGAATCTAAAATCTCTGTGTTTAAGTTTTTAGCCAAATAGGAAAATATGAACCCGTGTCGGTTGGGGGTTAAAGTTTTGCCCAAAAATGTTTTTTTCCCATACAAACCAATTTTTTTTTGATCTTAATTCCCTCCAACTACACTCAAAATAAATTCTCTGTCCAATCAGCAGAAAAATCTGCTGAAAATACACCCATTTTGAGCCATATGAGAAATCTGCTGATTTTAGCAGACTCGGTTTGCTAAATATCTGTCATAAGAGGTGAATAAATATAACAAAAAAAAAAAAAAAAAACATACGCCGCCAGCCAGAACTCGAACTCGTCACCTTCCGATTTGAAAGTACACTTCTTAACCACTACGCTACGGAAGCTTATACTTTTATCTGGCGTTTTAGCTATTAAACATGTGTGTTGTTCGACAGCAGAGAAATCTGATTTTAGCAGAAATATCTGCTGATTTTAGCAGAAAAATCTGCTGATTTTAGCAGAACAATCTGCTGATTTCAGCAGAATAATCTGCTGATATCAGCAGAACAATCTGCTGATTTCAGCAGAGCAATCTGCTGACAATCTGTTCTGCTTTTTTTCATATAAAAAAATTTCTTGAAAAAATAATGAAATTCAGCAAACAAAATCAGTATAAACATAGTAAAATGTCTGTTATTTTCTTAAACTGACAGAGATTTTACTAAAAATATCCTTCTCAGCAGAACAATCTGCTAAAAGATTGCTAATTCAAATTGAAAGTCGTTTTACAGATTTTTTGACAGAGTTTTTCTTTTGAGTGTACAGTATAAGGGTATACTCACTTTGTCATCGAAATATCAGTCGGGGACCCCATTAAGTATGTATATATGAGGCATTCCATGTCAAATCGGACATTTTTAATTTTTTTTTAGATTTTCGCAATTTGTTTACAGTTTTTAGCACCTTTCGAAAACTTCTTCGCGGTAAGTTTTCAGATTTTTTTGATGACCCGTTCAAAAGATATCGAATTTTTATAAATTGGTAGTTTGTTCTTTACTCAAATTTCTTTTACTCATAACTTCTTCAATAATGGTCCAAACTGTAATTTTTTTTTTTTTTTTAAATTTTTGTTTTTTTACGTACTTTGAAAAAAAAAAATCCAAAAAAAATCTTAAAAGTGCTCTAGTATGCGATTTTTAAGTTTTAAAATTTAAATCTCAGTAATTTTCCAATCTTAAAATCATTTCTACTGCTCCAATGGTGCGTCATAGAGGGGTCATTTCCAAGACCGACCCCCATTAATTTTTACGTTTAAACATTTCTTTGGAACAAACTAATACCCTATCTCCAACACCCACACAAAACAACATTTTTTAATATTTGCTACAACCTCTCTTACTGCCCTAAGAGTGCCCTTAGAGCAATCAAATGTATGACCGACCCACAATATTTTTTGAGTCCAAACATTTTCTCTGAAAACGCCTACCCTCTATCGTTAACTCTTATTTTTTGTAAATTTGTTTTATTTAATCAGCTTCTACCGGTCCAACGGTGCGTCCGAGAGGGGTCATTAGTGAGACCGACCCCCATTTATTTTTACCCTTCAACATTTTTTTAAAACATACCTACAATTTTTTTTTTTAAAATTTTGAAAAAAAAATTGCAATTTGGACCATTATTGAAGAAGTTATGAGTAAAAGAAGTTTGAACTACCAATTTTTAAAAATTCGATATCTTTTAAACGGGTCATCAAAAAAATCTGAAAATTAATCACGAAAGAGTTTTCGAAGTGTACTAAAAACTGTAAATAAATTGGGAAAATCTAAAAAAAAAATATTTAAAGTGTCCGATTTGACATGGAATGCCCCATAAATTATTCGATTCTAAGACATTTCTAGACTGTCCATCCGTCCGTCGGTATAAGATACGATTCAGTCAAAAAAAAAAATACTAGCCTCCTGAAGTTTGGCACGAATATGTATTATAGTCCTAGGCAGGTTAAGTTCGTAAATGGGCAAAATCAGACCAAGGGGAATAAAGTTTTTCCTTGAAGAACTAAGCCAACCACTGAAAAACACCATTTTTACATGTTTTTTGTATTTTTGTTAAACAAATGAAACATTTGTATGCTAGAAGAAGTTCAAAGTCCTTTACTTGGACCCGGGGGATTAGGAAATGTTTTTTTTGGCCCACCCATATTTAAGGGCGTGGTTATAAAATAAATGGTATAAACAATGATAAAATTGTACAATTTAGTAAACATTATCACGAGGAGGAGTAGTGTCCCCCCAAAAATGTCTTCGGAAAAAAATGTTGGGTCCGTTGGAGCTCTTCTAAAAAGTTTTTAATATTTTTTTTTTAGTTTTTTTTTTTAGTCTTAACAGAATCTGAAACTTTTTCTATACGAAAATTGTCTTAGAATCTGAGACTTTTTCTATATGAAAATTGTTTCAGAATCTGAGACTTTGCATATGATAAGTGTCTTAAAACCTGAGACATTTTATTTTGGCAAAACTTCTATGAACTTTAGACAGAATCTGAAACTTTTTCTGTACGAAAAATATTTCATAATCTGAAAATTTTTGTATAGGAAACATTTCTATGAATTTGAGACTTTTGATGAACAAATTTCTTCTACAGAAAAAGTCAAATTTGTATACTGGATTCGGTTAGATTCTGAGAATTTTTCTGAAAGAAATGTGAATTTTTCTTTAAAAACAAATTAAAAAAAATTTGCTATATTTTCGTATAAGCGATTTTATTGGTATTTCGGTACCCCCTTAGGTCGGGGACGGGGCAAGTCTGCCCTAATGTTTACAACGGTACTTATCACGAAAAATTACTTTATTGGAGTTTCGTCAATTGCCGGACAAATTGTGGTTTCCCGTAGTCTAAAAACTCTATTTTTAAATTTTTAGCCAAATTAGACAACTTTAACCAGTGCCGTTGGGGGTTTAAAGTTTGGCCCTGAAAAAAAATTTGATTTGCACGAAAAAGTTTAACCCCCCAGCGGCACGGGAGCAAAATTTTCTGATTTCGCCAAAAAATTAAACAGAGAGTTTTTAAACAAAAATTAACTATAATTTGTAAAAGGGATCCAAAGCAACGGCCCTCAGAATATTTTTTCGAAAACAAATTTTAAGCGGAAGGGTCTATCCCACCAAAATTAAAATTTTTGTCGCTACTAAAAAAATTTTTGTAAAAAAAAATCCGCGATTTTTTTCTTTTTTTGTCAAAAAATATGTTTGTACCTGTTTAAATACCATTTGGTGTTCAATTATGTTCACATATGTCAACCAGAAGCCGAATTAAAGCATTTTGTATTTTTAGGTTATGTTGAATGTACTGAAATTTTTCAGGTGTGCTTACATTTTCGTTCATAACTTTTGGACCGCTGAACCGATATCGCTCAAATGCAATACCAAACTTTTCGGGAAAACTTCCAATAAATATGTTAAGTTTCAGTCATCTCTGTGCAATATTTTGTCCGCGACAGCATTTTCCACAGACAGACAGACGGACGGACAGACGGACGGACAGACGGACATCGCTAGAATGTCTTAAAATCGATCGGGCATCATGAATATATATACTTTATGGGGTCACAGATCGATATTTCGATGAGTTACAAACGGAATGACAAACTTATATATACCCTCTATCACTAACAATAAGTGGAGGGTATAAAAAGTTAAAAAATCTCTTTTTTTATACCCTCCACTCTAGTGATAGAGGGTATATATAAGTTTGTCATTCCGTTTGTAACACATCGAAATATTGGTCTAGGACCCCATAAAGTGTGTATATTCATGATCCTTGATCGATTTTAAGTCGATCTAGCGATGTCCGTCCGTCCTTCCGTCTGTCTGTCTGTCTGTCCGTTGAAAACACGCTAACTTTTGAAAGACTTTACGGAGGCTCCTGAAGTTCGACATATATGTTCTCCATTTACCGGGTCAGGTTGGTATTGCAATCCAGCGAAATCGGTCAAGTGGTTCAAAAGTTATGAGCAAAAGAGTAAATTTCGGCAAGGTTATTTTTCGAATTTACAAGATTAAAACCACTATAACTTTCGAAAGACAATTCTGAGGGGGCTGAAGCTTAGCATATTTATTTCTCGTTCCCCAAGGCTATTTGGTTTTGAATTTCAGCAAAATCGGTTCAGTGGTTCAAAAGTTATAAGCAAAGCACTGAATTTCAGATTTGTTTCACCTTAAACTGTTGAAAACTCGTTAAACAAGTTTTAAAAGCATGGTGAAATACCAGTTTTTTAAAACTTGTTGTTGTTTGTTTTCTTGTCGTGGGGTGCAGTTTAGTTGTTAGACAAGTAAATATTTGTTATTGTTTTGTTATTGTAACTGTATGTAACGGTGTATAGTAAGAATTTTTGGAAAAAAAATCAAATGAAGTAAAATAAAAAGTGGGAAATATGTGAAATATTTTTTTTGTATTGCATGTAGGTACAAAACAACAAAAATATTTTACAAAGTAATTTTGTTACTCAAAGAAATTGTACACTAAAAAAATATTTACACTAAAAAAATGTTACACTCAAAAAAAAAATGTATACATATTTTTTTTTTAATGAAATGTCACACTCAAAAAAATGCTGACAGTCAAAAAAATTTTACACTCAAAAAAAATATGATTGATTAAAAAAAAGTTTTTCTCAATATAATATATGTATTTCTAATAAAAAATTTGTGATGCAATTTTTGGAAATTTTTTTTAGAAAATTACTATCAGATGACATTGTGGAGGGTATTCATAGATTCGACCAAGTCGAACTTAATTTTTCTACTTGTTTTTTTTTTTTTGATTTTAAGAGAAAACACACTTAAGATCCAGATTACGTTAGTTATAACCGGTATGAATTTCGCTGCAATCGGTACAGTACCTTTTTACTGAATAGCCAAATTTTTAAAAATAAACCATTATGCACCGTTGTGTATGATTGCTATTTAAAGGCAATTACAAAATTAAGTATACGCCACTTATGCAGTTATCAAGTTATTATTATTATAATTTATAATTGTGGAACAGCAGAACAAAACGTACATTTTCGAATTTTTAAATTGGATGGTGTAATTTTCCCGGCAGTCGACGAAATTCGAAAAAAAGTAATTATCCGTGCCACCCTAGTGTGTATATGTAATAACACTAACATTTGTATGTGTAAGCATGTGTAATTATACTAACACTTTTACAAACTATTTAGCTAACACAACCAAAACTGGGATGATTCAAAGCCCCCAAAATAAAGTGGGTTGTTTGTCATAAATTTAAACACATCTTCTTAACAATGTCTAAGCACAAGTGTTTATTCTTTATTATAATCGCCATTTGTTTTACAAAACTGCTGCTATTTTGGCTTCGTTTCATTTTGTTCTATTCTAGCTGTCTCAGCAGCAACCATGAACATATATTGCCATTTTTTTGTTGTTGTTGTTTTTTGTGTTTTACTATAAAGTGGCAACATTAAATTATTTATACCAATTTTCAAAATCTTTTATGATTTCAACAGAAGCAAAAATATTTCGGGTAAACACAGAGATGTACAAAAAGGGATGCATTTGAGTTTAAAAATTTGAAAATCTACACTATTTACAGATGTAATTCGAAAAAGATTAATTGTTATTCGAAGTAGATCAATTGTAATTCGAAGATTTCAAATGATCTTTTTCGAATTACAATCGATCTTTTTCGAATTACAATTGATCTTTTTCGAATTACAATTAATCTATTTCAAATTACAAAGGATTTTTCTCGAATTACAATTGATCATTTTAGAATCACAACTGACATTTTTCGAATTACAATTGATCTTTTTAAAATTACAATTGATCTTTTTTAAATTACAAGTGATCTTTTTTAAATTACAATTAATCTATTTCTAATTACAATTAATATTTTTCGAATTACAATTGATATTTTTCAAATTATAAAGGATCTTTTTCGAAATACCTTTTTCGAATAACAATTGTTCTTCTTCGAACTACAATTGAAATCTTCGCCTTTAAAATGATCTTTTTCGAATTACAATTGATATTTTTCGCATAACAATTGATCTATTTCGAATTACAATTGATCTTTTTTTCTTCGAATTTCAAGTAGAATCGTCGAGTTACAAATTAAATTGTCGAATTGCAAATTGAATCTTCGAAAACAAGTAGAGTTTTCGAATTACAATTGATCTTTTTCGAATAATATCTATAAATGGTGTAGGTGATAAAAATGTAAGTTTAGTATCAGAGGAAATAGATATTAAAAAAAATACTACAACCCGGTTTCCTAATTGACTTTCATTTATTAATTAAAAAACAAATAACTTTTGTCGATACTTCAATATGTTAGTATTCTAATATCGTTTCAATTATAATCTTTCAACAATTCACGCTCCAATTCCAAAAAAGGTTGTACATCATTTTGATTCATATTAATAGCAAATATACACTATAGTCGTACTTATAAACTACAAATTCAAGTTGGTACTCACTAATAGAAGTTTACACTAAACTAAACTACAGAGTCATGATGTGGAAACTATAACAAATGAAATTATATGAGTGCGTGTAAAATTTAGTTGCGCAATTACAAGGTTATCCAATAGGGCGGAGCGAGAAATGCTTTAACGCGGAATTCATTTCTCCACTATTTTTTTTATACAAAAAGTCTTAGATTCTGAAACATTTTTGAAATAGAAAGGCTTAGATTCTTCAATTCTGTGACATATTTCCTATAGAGAAAAACTCAGATTCTATATTAAAAAAGTCTCAAATTCGAAGATATTTTTCTCTCAGATTGTGAGAAATTTTTCCGATAGGGAATGTCTTAGATTCTAAGTCCCCATTGTGCTTAATTGAAGATCGCAAAAAAATAAACTCTCGCTCCCTTCTATTATGCATGACCATAGAACTTTGGAATTGTGCTTAATCAGATTTTTAAAGAACTAATTCTTTAAGATTAAACGTGAACCAGAACATCTGTCCTGTTTAAGATTGTACAAAGATAATTTAACGGCGATACTTTGGATCGAATACTTCTCCTCTATGAAAAAATCTAAGCTTCTTTTAAATCTCCTGAAATGTGGTACTTTCAGCTTTATCTCCATCTATATATATAATTTCCCTATTTGTGTGTTCCTCTTTTTTTGTCTATCCAGAGCTTTTTGAAGCCCACTGATGAGCTACAAAGCTGAAAATTGGCACGCATATAGTAAAACACCTGGGGAAGATCCTAACGGATTTTCGATTTTTTGCCTGTGGGCGGAGAAATAAGCGGAAAAGTGGGCTTGGCAAAATTGAATTTTTTGACATTTTTGCTTAATTTAAAGCCCCTAATGACTTAGGAAGCTGAAAATTGCCCAGAATATAGTCCTAACGATGGCGCATATCCCCAAATAGTCGGATTTAAAATTTTCCCAATGTGGGCGAAGAATTGAGGGGAAAGGTGGCGTGGCAAAATTGGGATTTTTTTAACATTTTTACTTCTTTTGAAGCCTCCAAATGACTTAGGAAGCGGAAAATTGCATAGCATATAGTTCTAACACCGAAGCATATCCTGAAGTATTCGGATTTAATTTTTTTAGACTGTGGAAATAGAATTAAAAGAAAAAGGGGGCGTGGCAAAATTGTGTTTTTTAATATTTTAACTAATTTGAAGACCCCCAATGACCTATTAAGATGAAAATTCACATTTTTGCTTATTTTAAAGCCCTCTAATGACTTAGGAAGCTGAAATTTTCTAGCATATAGTCCTATCGATGAAGCATATCCTAAAGTAGTAGAATTTTAAATTTTTGGACTGTGGGCCGAGAATTGAAAGGAAAATGAGGAGTGACAAAATTGGGATTTTTAACATTTTAACTTCTTTAGAAGCCCCCAAAGGAAGCGGAAAATGCATAGCGTACAGTCCTAACGATGTAGTATATCCTGAAGTAATCAGATTTAAAATTTCTCTATTGCGGACGGAGAATTAAAACATAAAAGAGCGTGGAAAAAATGTGTTTTTTTAATATTTTAACTAATTTAAAGACCCCCAATGACTTAGGAAGATGCAAATTGGCATGTATATAGTAGGTTTCATGGGGAAGATCAACACGAACCTGGATTTTTGATATCCAGTGTATGTGTGGAGAATAAGAAAGGCAAATGGGCGTGGTAAATTTATTTCCATCTATTTTCTGTGTATATATTTATTTTTTTTTTGTGTGTTTCTCTTATTTTTTGTGCGCCTTTTGAATCTCATTGATGGACTAAAAGCTTAAATTTGGCATGTATAAAGTAAACCACCAGAGACAGATTCTTACGAAGGCGGAATTTTTGCCTGTGGGCGGTGAATTACGACAAAAAAGGGGACTTGGACAATTTTTTTTTAACATTTTAGAGTATTTTTAAGCTCCGCCCCAATGAATTAGGAAGCTGAAAATCCCTAACATGTAGTCCTAACTATGAAGCATATTCTAAAGTAGTCCGATAGACCTTGAAAGATGAAAATTGGGATGCATATGGTACGGACTATGGCAAAGATCAACACTGACCTGGATATCCAGTGAAAGTGCGGAGATACAAAAAAATTCGTTGTGAATTTTGTTCAGTTTATATAACCTGTAACGTAGCCGGATTTTCGGCCTTTAAGACAGGGGGAGTGGCGGAAGACGGCGAAATTTAGTTTTTAAACATTTAAACTATTTCTGAAACCCCTAATGACTAAGGAAGCTGAAAATTTTAAAGCATAAAGGATTGACAATGGATCATATCCTTATGAAGTCAGATTTAATATTTAAACTGTGTACGGAGAATTATAAGGAAACATTTACGAGAAAAAATTGTGTTTTTTAACATTTTATCTAATTTTAAAACCCTTCATGACTACGAAAGATAAAAATTGCCATGTATATCGGAGTGCCCATGGGGCAGATCTAACGATGGATTTTTGATATCCGGTTTAAGGGCGGAGAGATGAAATGGGCGTGCTAAATTTAGTTCTAAATTTTATCAATAAAACCCTTTATACTCATTAAATTTTTTTCCAGTTTGGGAAATATATTGATGTAACTCGATCTAGCAATATTAAATTTTTGAAGCACAAACATAATTTTTTATAAAGTTTGGTAAAAAAATAGAATTATTGAGAAAAGTGAATTGGTGTTCCGCCTGGCAGGGACAGGCTATTCGACTAGTTTACATAGAAAATACTGCAAGAACTTTTCCTCTTCCACGATTATATCCGTTTTTGCTTCTTTCTGAGTAAAAATGTTTATAAATATTTTCTTATATATATCATCTGTCCGAGATTTGAAAGATCATTACAGATCCGACAAATGGATCGCTAAGATTAGATCAGTTTTAATCGGAATTATAAAATTTCATCCGAAAAATGGGAATATCTAGTTAGACAAACCCATTTTAAGGATGAAATTGTATCCGTCCGATTAAAAATAATCTAAAGCGATTTTTACTACGGTTTTTTGAAAAAAAAAAAAATTGGCTAAACGTCTGCCCTCGAATTGTAAGAACACTTTTCGTCCTCTTTGTATTTGGCAGGGAGCATAGGGTCCGCGATATACTCCACGTAGTCAGTGATATCCACCTATCGTTAATCTCCTTTCCAGCTATATCAGCAATTCTGTTCTTTGTCTCTGAGAGACGTAAAGCGTCAGCAGCCACTTACAACCAACCTCTATTACCCCTCAGCTCCACCTTCCATAATAATGTAAACATAAAACAACAAACACACACAAAACAATAACAAATTTTTGTTTGCTGTTATTGTTTTCTGTGTGTTTGTTGTTTTATGTTTACATAATTATGGAAGGTGGAGCTGAGGGGATAGAGGAGATAAGATGTTAGGTTTTACCTGCTTTAACCCGATTCAGAACCATGTCTTGCACATTCATCTGTCAATTCGTTCCTGCAACCCCACTTTGTCCAGAGACCCAGATTTGTTGAACTATGTGCTGGTGAAATTGAGAAAGGAATAGTATACAAATCCTATCGCATCTATTTCATCGTGTTGGATTTCACAACCTTCAGAGCTGCAATACTATCTACGTAAATGTTTATGCCACAAGAATGTAAGTCCCTTGCCATTATTATCTGCTTGACTTTATCAATTGTAAATAATTTTGACTGTAAATACTATACTTGTCTGGAAGCCTAAATGAGATCCTGAATTCAAAGGTATACCTTTGAATTCATACCTTTCTCCATCTTTGATTTAATCGTAAAACTAGAGATAGCCTTCTCTGTAATAAGAGAAAATGTTATGCCCAGTGTTCCCTAGTCGGCACTTGAATTTCTAAGCAACAATCATAATTTCCGTTCCGACCACCGTACGTGATATGGTCGAGTGTCTTCAACAGCGTTGCAAAAGCATTCTCGAATCTCATAACTAGACAACCGATTTATTTGCTATGATCCTGATGAAGTTATCCACGAGTAGAATCTTGAGAATCACTTTTAGCCCAGCTTGGGATGTTTATCTCATAGCACTATTGATTTCTACGTATGCAAGCCATTGTACCTTATGCAGATTAGGGAGACAAGACTTATTATCTACTGCTCTCCACTACACGAAGAAACAGAAGGTAAGAAATGGTACCATTATTACACGACAACTTCTTTCAAAAGCCCTCTTGCAAGTCTAAAAAGTAAATTAGGACTGTTTGTCACTTCCGGTGTGTACCATTTCCAAGCTTTGAGTTTAAGATGACACCTGGGTATTTCGCTTCATTTGATAGTTACAGAGTGATTCCATCTTCTTTGGGAATATCAAACCTCTCTATTTTAGTCTTCATGGTGAACAAAACGAGTTCGGTTTTCAGCAGGATTAACTCCTAAACCGTTCCCTTTTGTCCACGTTAAAAGAACCTTATGTGCTGAAGGTCATTAGTTCACTAGTCGTTGGTAAACATTTACCTTTGATAAAGAGTTTTATGCCATAAGGGTAGGAAGCCACCTTGCTGAGTGACTTGACGAACTTATCTATTACAAGACTCCACTGGATCTACCTTTTAGATATACGCCTGTTCTTTGTCCCTCCAGAGTTTTCAATAAAAACTATGACAGACTGATAGGCCTATAGACCTTTGTGGTGTTGTAGTTTCACATAAATAACAGCAACCACCTCCGATTAACACAAGGAAAAATATGTAGTACATCCATGTGCACGTCTCTAATTAGTCTCCATGGCAAATCAAAGCCATATATAATGCTTGTTAATTTCCAGAAGCATACCAACACATTCCAATTCTATTGGAACCTGTATGTTAGTTAACAGTCTTTTAAGCTCATCGGCTTTGCAGTTCCCTAAAATTTTTCTGTTCCCTAGGAACCACATGAGTCGTATGTAAAACTGCTTAGAAAGCTCGTTTAAATACATGCGCCAGTTATGGACAGATCTTGTTTTTAAAAACATTGACTCCAGGGTCCGCGGGTTGACTGTCGAAATAGATATTGAATGCGATTGTAGACAAGCCATTACATCTCAACCACTTCCTTTATTGCTATCATCTCTGCCTGGTAAACACTGCAATGATCTGGCAATCTTCGAGACAGGCTAAGCCAAAGCTCTTACGAATAGTCTCCGAGTCCTAATTTATCGTGTTGCATTGATACATCTGTGTAAAAATGGATAGAAGCCCCACTACCCGGAATGCTATCATAGGGGTAAAGTGCCGCTCAAAAGGGCTCGTATAGGGAGCCAGTCCGCATTTTGTATTGCTGTTATCCTTTAGAGGATCGCGCTATGTCCACAATAACTGCTCCTTCATTTCAGTGTACTATTAAGTCGATTTGCCGAAGTTGACGCATACTGCCTTCCCAATATGCTCAGTGGTATTAGGTAAAGGAGGGTTTCTAATGCATCCGTAGGTGTAGCACGAAGAGCTCAAGTGATATTCATCGACGCCATTCTTAGTATCTTCGTGATAAAGACACAGTTTCATTTTGTCTCTAAACCAGGCTCTAGGGCCAAAGCCCCGTCGTTTTCCAATGGCACTTTTACAGAAATATCAAGTAAACGTTGTTTTGCTTACCCGTTCCTCAATGTTACGCCTGAAATATAACTTTCTATCTGGAAATACTCGAATATACTTGGTTGAGAAGACGATGCCGTCCAGAGAAATAGGATCAAAAGCAGGAATCTCTTTTTTTCTTGTATTACCCAATTCACACCTGACGTGAAATACAGAACCATATGATCGAAATCTCATTCGAACGAGATTTCACCTTAGGTGTGAGTTGGGTATAAACAATAAAAGTTTAGGTTTACTATGATGTACTCCCAGACCACAGTCTCTTGTACATTAATACAGATCTTTCAGAGAACCCTGAAGAATGTCCCTTAATATTGATAGGAACTTTCCCTTTACCGGTACCGCGACATCTTCAGAATATGCGACAACATGAAAGCCACGTGCTTATAGGTGAGCAACATTGAATTCAGTGTAAGTTTCCAAAGAAGCGGCGAATGAGCATCTCCATGTGGTGTGGTCCTATGGGCAAATCGGGTATGACAGACGTTTCCAATTTAGACGTTATACGTCTATTGGTATGTACATTGTTCTCATTAAAAACGATCCCATGCTTCACTCCTAGACCAGACGATGCAACAATTATCGAGTCTGGTATGATATTATTAAACGCCTACTCTATATCAAGAAAGTCCATCTGAGGGTACTCCGTTACCAAAGACCATCTGTCGATGGTACCAGCGAGCTCATGAGGAGCTGTTTCCGTTGGTCTACCCTTGTTATATGCCTAGTCGAAAGCAACGTCATGTCGATCTCTCTACGCAAATATGAATCTATCATTCGTTCCATTGTCTTAAACAAAAATGATGACAGAAATGATGGTCTGAAATCCTGAAGCTTTTAGTCGCCCAGATTAATGTTGGCAAATTTATTATCTCCGAAGCAATTTCAGATGCTTGGGCGTCAAAGCTCTCCAAATCTTGCAACGGCGGAAATTAATAGCCTGGAAAATGCGTGTTGAGAAGTGACGCAACGACTTCCAACTAGAAGTAGCCAACAACCCAGTAGGATCTATAGGTATTTCAAACTGCAAGGAGAAGAAGCCAGAACTTTGCGCTGCCTGGATGCCTCAGAACGTCTTCTATGTTTCCACAGAAGGGTTTTCCATGAATAACATTTGGAAATTCTGATCACCTTCTTAAAACCCTAAATTAAGTTGCAGCCTATATGCACACCAGTCCTCGCTTTAAGCTTCCAAAATTGCACAGCTTCAAAGCTCTGTTTATAGTTATTCTAAGACATGCGCGGGTACAAGGGGGGGGAAAAAGGGGAAATTTCCCCCCCCCCAGACCAAATTTCGAAAAGAAAAAAAAAAGGAAAAAAAAGGAGAAAAAAAAAGAAAAAAGAAAGAAAAGGAAAGGAAAGAAAAAGAAGAAAAAAAGAAAGAAGGAAATTTTCTAAAAAAATTTCGAAGTCCAAAAATTTTTCATATAAAAAAAATCTGAAAATTTTAAAAGGGAAAATTTTTAAATTTTTTAAGGAAAAAGTGAATCAATCTGAAAATTTTCTGTAAAAAATATCTGTCAATATTATTATGAATTTTGGCAACAAATTACTTAGAATATGCTTTTTTGTTGAGAAAAATGTTACAGGATCTTAATTTGGTTTATATAAAAAGTGTTTGTCTTCTACATAGCAATAAAAAAAATATCTTAAAATCTTAAAAATGATGATAGTCGAACTTACATTTGTAAAACTATTTTAATTTTTTTTTTCTAAAGAATAAACTTTTTCCAAAGAAAAAATTCTCAGAATCTGAGACTTTTTTTTATGTGAAGAAGGTCTCAAATTTTTCTATGGGAAAAAAGTCTCAGAATTTTTGAATTTGAGATTTATTTTAAGAAAAAAGGTCTCAGAATCAGAGTCTTTTTTAAGAAGAAAAAAGTCTCAAAGTCTGAGACTTTTTATTGTTGAAAAATAGTCTCAGAAGTTGAAACTAACTGAATTGGTAGAGGGTCGCAGAATCTGAGACTTTTTCAACGGGAAAAAGGTCTTAGAATCTAAGACGTTTTTTATATGAATAAGGTCTCAGAATCTCAGAAAAATGTCTCAGAATCTCAGACTTTTTCTATAGGAAACAGGTCTCAGAATCTATTTTTCCAGAATTCTATAGGAAAAAGGTCTTAAAGTCTGAGATGTTTTGTATAGGAAAAACATTTCTGAATCTAGGACTTTTTCTATAGGAAAAGTGTCTTAGAATCAGAAAAGATTTCAGAATCAGAAAAAGGGCTCAGAATCTGTCACTTCTTCTTTAGAGAAAAAGTGCCAGAATTTTAAACTTTTTCTATATAAGAAAAAGCTGTCAGAATCTGAGACTTTTTCTTTACGAAAAATTTATGAGAATCTGAGCCTTATTCTTTAGGAATAAGATCTCAGAATTTGAAACTTTTTCTTAAGGAAAAAGGTCTTAGAATCAGAGACTTTTTCTATTGGAAAAAGGTCAAAGAATCTAAGACTTTTTTCTATAGAAAAAAGGTCTCAGAATCTAAAATTTTTTCAGTACGAAACAAATCTAATAATAGAGACCTCTCTATAGGAAAAATGTCTCAGTAATGCTTTAAAATATGAGACTTTTTTTATAGTAAAATATCTCAGAATCTGAGACTTTTTCTGTGGAAAAAATTCTTAGAATCTAAAAAATTTTTCTATACGAAAAAAGTCTCAGATTCTTAGACATTTTTCGTTAAGAAGAAGTCTTATATTCTGAGACATGTTCCCTATATCTGATATTTTCTATGTAGGAAGAATTTCTTCTATTAAATTCTCAGATTTAGACTCTTCTTATGTATACGAAAAATATACAATTTTCTTTTAAATTTCTTTTAAAAATCCGAAAATTTTTCTATACGAACATAGTCTCAGATTCTGAGACATTTAGTCTTATATTCTGAGACATTTTCCCTATAAAAAATAATTTTTTCACGAAAAATGTCTCAACATCTGATGTTTTCTATGTAGGGAGAATTTCTTCTATTAAAAAATTATCTTTTTATGTTTACGAAAAATATACAATTTTCTTTTAAAACAAATTAAAAAAAAATTTTCTAAAGGAAATATGATCATGATAAACAAACCTTATTCGGCAAAAAGTGATAAATTTGACGATTTTATAGCTTTCCCATCACTTTTTTTTTGTAGAAAAAACGTATCCCTTTTTTTTGCTCGTCAACAAAGAAGAATTTATGATTTTTTTTCGAAGTAAAAAAAATTTTCCCCCCCCCCCAAACCCAAAAGCTGTACCCGCCACTGTTCTAAGAGTATGTGAATATGTGTTTGTTAGACTGTGTGTGTTTGTGCGTGTGTAGTCAACTACTTCAAGTTGGATGGATAGTTGTTTATAGTCATTTGGTTTTTGTTTTCATTTTTTCTCTCACTTTGTTTTTTGTTTGTTTTTAGTTTAAGTTTATACTTCTACTTCTCCACATACATACATAAATGTTATATTTCATTGTTGTTATACTTGTCGGAATTAGTTATTGTTGTTGTTGAACATAGAAGTTTGCCATTTTGTACAAAACACACACATAAACATAAATTTCACACCAAGAACATAAAAATTAATTGTTTATCCACAAAAATTTATTCACAATGTGGTGGCGCAATGTATGTGTGTTGATTTTTATGTATGTGTCAGGGTAGGAAAAATCAAAATTTACAAAATGGTACTGTACCTAAACTTAAAAGGTACTTTTTTGAGCCCGTCGCGACGGTACTAAAAAATAGTTTTAGTTTATTCATTATAAAGTTTTTTAATCCATTTTTTTTATAATATGACAATGTTTTTAGGCTGGTGTCTAATTTAAAAAAAAAAGTTGCAGGACGTCACCTCAGTTTAACGAAAAAGAAAACAAGAATTACTATTTTCATTTTCTTAAAACCAAAAATTTTAATAACTTGGGTTTGTAACTTGGATAATAATTCACCTCGTGAAGAATAAAACCGTTTTTCACCAGCTGGTGAATAAAAAGTGAAATAATTATTTTTCAAAAAAAAAATTTTTTTTTACATCACATTTTTTTTTCATCAAATTTTTTTTTTTCATCAATTTTTTTTCCATCAAATTTTTTTTTTCATCAATTTTTTTTTTTCATCAAACTTGTTTTTTTTTTTATCAAATTTTTTTTTTATCAAACTTTTTTTTCATCAAATTTTTTTTTCATCAAATTTTTTTTTCATCAAATTTTTTTTTTCATCGATTTTTTTTTCATAAAATTTTTTTTTTTTTTTTCATTAATTTTTTTTTCATCAATTTTTTTTTTCTTTTCATAATTTTTTTTTTTTTTCATCAAATTTTTTTTTCATAAAATTTTTTTTTTTTCATCAAACTTTTTTTTCATCATTTTTTTATAATTTTTTTTTTATTTAAGCAATTTTTTTTTTCAGCAATTTTTTTTTCATCAAATTTTTTTTTTACCAAATTTTTTTTTATCAAATTTTATTTTTTCATAAAATTTTTTTTTTCAACAATTTTTTTTTATCATTTTTTTTTTTCATCAAATTTTTTTATCAAATTTTTTATTATCAATTTTTTTCTCACCAAAAATTTTTTTTTCATAATTTTTTTTTTACATCAAAAATTTTTTCTTTTCATCAAATAAATTCATCAAAAACTTTTTTCGTCAAAATCTTTTTTCACCAAAAATGTTGGGTTCATTAAATTTTTTTTAACACAATTTTGTTTTTCGTGAAAAAAAATGTTTTTTTTACCAAAACTACCCATTCACCAAGTCTAAGCTTTTCGCATAAAAATTTTCCGTTTGTTTATCAAATGTACATAAAATAGGTGAGAGTGTTATATTCTTTGGTGCCGAATCTTTCATACTTTCCAAAATGTAAAAACACTTTTTTGAACTTATTTTTGCACTCACTTACGAAATGTACTGCTCTTTTGGTTTTTTAATGGGGTCCTCGACTGATATTTCAATTCGTTTTGCATGGAATAGCAAAGTAATATATTATTTTTTCTAAAAAAACTTTGCTTTGGCAAGTACACCCAAATCTTCCGTAAAACATTATTATGATTTAATGTTTTGGGCAAGAGTACAAAATTCGCAGGCATTTTTTTGTTTTATGAGAAAATAACAAAAATACTCTTTTTAAAATTTTACGTTGCATTTTTTTTTAAAACTTGGTATGTCCAATAGGGATATAACCATTTGCATTTTTTTGCAAATATCAAAAAGAGCCTATCATAGTGAGATAGTGCATAAAAAAATATGAAGAAATGTGCCTTCCTTTTTTCGCGAGCGTTCAAAAAGGTTCGGCACCGATCGCGATGAAGTTTTAGCTTATAATTTTTTTCAGTTTTACAGGAAATCCATAATTCTAACGTCGAAAGCCATGCTGGTCTTTGCATTTCGTGTTTTTTTTTATGAAATGGCGATTCCTTGCATTCCAAAAAAAGAAACAAAAAAAACGGTACAAGGGAAGGATACCCACCATAAAAATTTATATTACAATTTATGCGACAAAAATATGAAGTAAAAATACATATGTTTTTATTAATATTAACTTCTTAGGTGTTCCCACAAATATTTTTTGGGGAAGGAATCCCACCAAAAAAAATCAATAGTCAAACTAAAAAAACAAACAATTTTATGTAATGTTATTGTACGTTTTCTCCGCGTTATCTGTTTCTGGAAACTAGAGAAAGGGAAGGATTCCCATTATAAAACATATACTTTAAAATATGTATTATTTTCATAGACATTTTTAATTATTTTTCTTTTTTTAATATAGCTCAGAATTAGTTAAGAAGTTTCTACTTGTTTGATTATTAAAATTGGCAAATTGTGTCTTACAGCAAAAACTGTCACATTTTTAAATTATGTAATATTATTTGATAAATATTTTCGTGTGTTGTAAGTTTTTTTCGAGATTTTATCGTGTTTTTTCCTTTTAAACCGTATTTGATCCATGTTTTTCGTTTTTATTTATAATAATGTCGTTTAAAAAAAGTAAAATATGTGTGCAAAAAAATGCAAATCTAATCAGACATATAACTGATCTCAAAAATAGCAAAGTTAAATTTGAAAATATTGAAAATATAGAAAAACCATTCAGCGAATGGAACAAAATGCCGAAAAAAAAAATATTGTTGGCCGATTTTATGGCCTAGCAAAAATAGAAAAGTCCAAAACTAAAAGATGTAAACTTATTTCAAAAGAGCTGATGGATTTGTGGAGTAAAATGAATGTTCCAAAAATATATTTTATATCGGTAGTACGGAAAGTAAAAGCGTTAATGCTTAAGTATAAAAAAATTGTAAAACGTCCTAAAGAAAATAATAATTTTGAAACAATCTTTGATATCACCAGTAAAAATGATAATATGAAGGTAGATTCAGATTCGGTTTCAGACATTATGTCCGATTCAGTGTCAATATTCGATGAAGATGAAGAGTCCATTGATACCGACTACGATACCGACTACAAGCATGTTACGAGACAACCGTATGTATCACCTTTAATTCCAGTGGTTAATTTGGTAACAAAAGTTAACGTAAGTACTAAAAAAGCTTCCAAAATTTGCAAACAGTTGGCGGATTCGGGTATTAATATTCCAACACCATCGCAACCCGCTATTTATAAAGCAGTGATTAAACAGGCAGAACAAAAGCTACAAGAATACAAAAGTACTCTAAAAAATGAAAGCTGGTGTTTACACTTTGATGGGAAAAAGATTGGCAAAAAAGAAATTCAGGTTATAGTTTTGAAAAATGAAACAAAAGAAATTAAATTAGCGGTTTTAGTTGTAGACGATGGAAAAGCATCGACGATTTTTAAAGGAATAAAAGAAACTCTAGATCAATTTGATTTATGGCAATCAATTAAAATGATAATAACTGATACCACAAACGTAAACACGGGGGAAAAAATGGAGTTATTACTCAAATTCAAAACTATTTTAAAACAATTGAACTTCCACCCCCACAATATATTGGTTGCCAACACCATGTACTCGATTTAGTGTTAAGGCATGTAATGGATGAGGTGCTAGACGGAAAAACATCATCCCCAAATATTTCATACAATTTTGTTGATGAATTAATTAGTGATTACGATCATTTAAAAATAAATTACAAGCAAAATGAAGAACGCATCGAATTTAAAAGTATAAAATGGCGTGATGACATGCAATATTTGTATGAGCTCGGCAAAGCATACAGATATTACAAAAAAAATAACATATTTCCATACATACATTTTAAATCTATACCTCCAATAAGCAATGCTCGTTGGAACTCTCGTGCTATACTAGCAATTTTAGCATATATACTTATTCCAAATTACCGAACTGAATTAAAACCAATTTGTGAATTTATTTGTGGAGCATGGTATGACGTTTGGTTTTCGGACCATTTTTATGATGAAAAAAACTTTGAAATTTTAAGTCAGTCATTGGAGGCATTTAATAACGCTCACAACTGTTTTCTTCGACACTGGGTTAAGGAGCCATCAAGAATTTTTAAACAGCAGCGCAGCAATATATGCGCTGAGCGGGCGGTGAAAGTTGTTCAAGACATTTTTCCGTTCTGTAAATCAACACGAACTCTCAATTTGAAGTTTATAATGTACAACAATAATGTATAAGTTATTTAATTAAGCTTGTTTTAATTTTTTTACTTTGTAATAAAAATTTAAAAAAAAAAAAAAAAAAAATGTTTGGTGTTTTAGAAATTGCATTCGGTGCCGAAGGTTTTTGGACCGAAATGACCTCTGATATCGATTTTTAATATCAGTATAACATCGCCCATACCGTAATGATAGGTTCTTATTTTGGTTATACCCCTAATGTCCAAGCTCTGCAAGTACAAATTACAATTTACTGCTACCCTGCAAATAAGTGGACCAGTCGAGGATTGGTTATAGATTTTTAATTTTGTATGAAAGGGAACCAAACCTTTAACATGACGAAATCCTAGGACAGAGTTTATTAACAATTTGTGATATATCACAGGACTATTAGCGGTTTGTTTTTTTTTTAGATCAATTGACCCTTTTTCTGGCCATTGAATTGGTATCCTCTGGCTAGTTCGCGTTGAACAAGTCATAGGATAGATTTGTTAGATCAATCGTTTCTGTAGAACCAACCAATTTCTTGCAGGGTAGACGCAGAAAAAAAACATAGTTGCGGTGATCATGATTTAAGAGCGTCATATTATGATTGGGAATATGATTGTAGCAATAATGTTAATATGATTGAAGGCAACAAGGAATGTTAATCATTATATGATTGCGGCAATAATGGCCTAAATGTTATATAATTATCATAATATGATTCCAGTGTAATATTTTTTTAATACAGGTTTATAGAGATTCTTCATTACTTTTTTTGATAAAGTTCACACTAATAACACCGCTCTACAAATCTTAGGTTTGTCGCTGCGTTTTGGATGAAACCAAAAAAAGTTGATAGGGTTTGGTGCCCCGATTCCAAAACGGTCACTCAAATTTTTCTATCACGTCACAATTTTGAGAAACTCGCGGTTAAAGTGTCAAAAAATTCCCATTTTGACCATTTTTGAACGCCTATTAAATAAGATCCTGACATGCAAATGACTTGGTATCAAGCTCATTCGAAAGTGCGTGATTTTCTCTTTCAGGCAAATGGTAAAAAAATCATTAGCCACAAGTGCTTTAAATCTAAAATTTACGTATGAATTTTTATGGAAATTTGTTAAAAAACACTGTGTAAATAAACTAAATATTGAAAAAATGGAAGGTTTTTTGCTAATGATTTTTTGACCATTTTAGAAAATTAAATTTTTAGAACATTTTATCTTATCTTTAAGAGAAAATTACAGGCTTTCGAATGAGCTTGATACCAAGTCATTTGCATGTCAGGATCTTATTTTATAAGCTTTTAAAAAGGGTCAAAAATGCCCTTTTTCGGCACTTTAACCGCTAATTACTCAAAATCCTGACGTGATAGACAAATTTGGGCTCTGGATTTGGAATCAGCGCATCAGACACTATCCAAATCACTAACCAGAATCCAATACGCATTTTCTTGTTGAGCTGTGTAATTTATTTTTTGTTTTTAAATGTTGTTTTTATAAATATGAAAACATTTTTATTAATTTTGGTTCAATTTAGTTGCAACCTGCGTTTTACATCAATGACGTGCAATAAACTTATGGCATTTTTCTAAAAAAATTTCGTCAACGATAACATTTTTGTCAGCTAACATTGAATGATTGTATAAATCATTAAGTTATTGACAATATAATAACATATTTGCTGCAATCATAACATATTTGTTACGAAATTAAAATTATTGTCGGCCATTATAACACATTCAGTAAACAAAACATGCACAAAAAAACACATTAATATTTTCGATTTAAAGTTTTTATTTAAAATGGAAAGCTATTTTAAAACCGCACAATAAATAAATTATATAAAGTAGATTTTTGTATTTCATTTCCTTCTGCGTTGATCCAGTTTTTTTAATTCAAATTGCCTTACATTTTTTTAAGAAATAATTGTTAGTGGCGTCTTTGCGACTAACTGCTTGCTGGCAAAACACTAAACTGATGAATTAACCTGACAATGTTTGCAAAAATCAATTTTCATTAAGTTGTGATTATCTAATGATTGTTATAATCATATTATGTTCAAATTTTTAGTGTGTCGAGAATATAATTAATTATAACATTGTTACAACAATCATATTGTACTTTTGGATGTAGCAATTATTTTATTATGATTGAATCGACTATTAAATGTATAAAACAACCATATAAATGTTTGAATACAATTTTAAAAACAACAACTTGATTGCTGCAATCATAACTGGGTTAAGAGATCATAGTATAGTTGCCGTGATCATGTCGTAACCATATTTTTTCTCTGCGTGTAGTTAACGAAACACGGTGAAAATATAGATTTATGTGTCTTTTTTAATCCACGAGATCAGAACTACATGTTCGCTTAGTTGATCAGGAAATTTTGAAAATTAATTATGAAATATTGTTCAGAAAGAAGCTAAATTAAGGCTGTGAATTATTTCTAATATGAAAATCGGCTGATTTGCCGAAATTCTTTTAGATTTTGTTAAATAAATAAAAACTTTTTGTTTAAAATCACCATACTTATTTCTAATGCTTCCCCATTTAGAATAAATAAGAATAAAACTAAAAAAATCATAAAATTGTTTAAAATTTCGAGAGGCTGTACTGGACCAAAATTGTTCCACGAAAATTTTATAAAAGTTATCCCTTAATATGCTCCAAAAAACCAAACCAAATTAAACAACCACTCCAATACCATAGAGTAAGGAAAGTAAAAGAGTTTGAAAGGACCCAAAGTATGTCTGCAAGTTTATGAAAATTGGTAAACTTAATGTATTGCAGAAATTTAAAAATTTTGTAAAAAGATCCAAGAGAATTAGAAAAAGAGTAAATTTTACCACTATTATTGAGAGGATTACTCATCTATATTGAGAGGATTACCACTATTTCCGTTATTAAAATTCTCTCTTAACTAAATTCCCTACTTTTTCCCCTGATTTTGAAGCATTTTCCCTACTTTTTCCCCTGATTTTGCAGAATTTTTTAAAAATTTTCAGATATTTTTATACATTAAGAGAACCATTTTTTCCTTTGTAAAAAAAGAGTGCATTTTTTTCGGCCCCATATAATCTGACACCCACTGTCCAATACCTTCGATTTATATAAAAACTTGAAAAAAATATATATTAAAATACACATTTTCAAAATTTCAAAGCGTTATGCTGGACCAAAATTGCTCCATGAAAACTTTATAAGTATTTTTTCCTGAATGTACTGTGCATAACTAAACTTTTGGCACCAATTTTAAAAAATTAAAAAAATATTTTTTTTTTACCAAATGCACCACGGATGCAAACTTCAAGCGCCGGTTGCGCCCTGAAGATGACCTCCAAAATTTTTTTTATTTTTTTTTTCCTTAATCAGCTCTTTAATAAGCATCGTTCTGGAGGTATGCCCTAAAAATTTCCATTTTCGGGACAGGCTAACGTATATATACTGTCGCTGTAGTAGAGAAATGACTATTTATGGCTTTTCTTATTTTTGGTTGATACTTCGAAAAAAAAACCGAAAAATTTTTAACAAACTAAAGTACAGACACATTTACAATTAAAGTACAAACGCATAAAACCATATAAAAAATTGTTTTGGTGTTAAAACACATAAAAAATGCACACACAAAACTAAAGTATTTAAGTATTCACACCAGAGTTAACAATTAAGATTTTTAAGGCTAGAATTAGCTTTTTAAAAATCTCCGCGTTTGTAATACGTTGAATTTGAAAATTAATACAGCTAAGATTGACTCCTTCAAGAAACCTGATAGTACCTTTACTGACAACCAACAGGTATGATATTTTTGGTACTTTTACTGACAACCAACGGGAAGTCAATGATATTCTGTTGTTTACTCACTTCCCGAGATGCAAAGTGACAACGACAAAAACAGAAATTATTGAATAGCCTGTTGCAGTCACCACGGGTTGGGCCTTGTAAGTGGCATTTAGGTTAGTTACTCAGATATTTGATAAGGTACGCTTTTTCGTCCATTGATAACTACAAATAACCTGGTACTGATGATACATAGCCCATTATCATATTTTTTGGAAAAATTCTGGCAACACTGATTTACCCAGACATTTATATATCAAGTTTAATACAAATATAATATGCATATAAAATCAAGAGTATTATATGGATTAAGAATGTTAAACTTTATTGTACATTTTAGTTGAAATAGATAGAACGTGCAAAGTATTTTTGTTTGGTTAAAACATTAAAACATGAATTGATTTTGCCATTATTGTCAAGTTTCCCAGCAAAAAAAAAATAGTGGACTACTTTTATTTGGACTGCTTTAAAACTGTATATAATGTAATAAAATCAGAGTTGGCAACCGAAACGAATAACGGTATCGGTAACGGTATTGGTATTATATATTTTTTATATCGGTAACGGTAAAGGTAACGGTATTGTCGATTATAACGGTGAACCGTTACCGAAACATCAATACCGGTACGTACCGGTATTATAAATAAAATGTTAACAAGTCACAAATTTGTTAAAAACGCGTAAAAATTAAAAAAATTGTTTAAAAAAATTCAAAAACATATATTCGATTAGAGTTTTATTCTAGTTCGAGGCCCAAAAATATTTCTATTTATGATATTGTCATAATAGAGTATTTTTAATTTATTGCTTTAAAAAAGTTACTATCTCATAGTATGTCTGTACTGATCAGTTTCATCCCCACTAAAGGAATCTTCAGCAGACTTTAGAGAATCATCGTTGGTCAATCAAACATCAAACCAGACATAATATTTGATATATTTCCCAAGTTATATGAGAAGTATTATGAAGGTCCGAAATCTGTTTTCCAACAAAAATAACTCTTTTAAAGCAAAAATTGTATATATTAAATCACCGTCGGTAACTATTAATATATGTGTTGCTGTTATTTTACAATAACAACAGTGCCTAACCAAACAATAGTGTTGGTAGGATAAGTCGTACTAAACTTTGTGTTAAATGTTTTTTTTTTTTTTTTTTTTTTTTTTTTTTTTATTTTTAGTACCAAAAGGTACATAAAAATAAAATGTATTTATTCGGCCTTTATATATGTATATATATTCGATTAGAGTTTTATTCTAGTTCGAGGCCCAAAAATATTTCTATTTATGATATTGTCATAATAGAGTATTTTTAATTTATTGCTTTAAAAAAGTTACTATCTCATAGTATGTCTGTACTGATCAGTTTCATCCCCACTAAAGGAATCTTCAGCAGACTTTAGAGAATCATCGTTGGTCAATCAAACATCAAACCAGACATAATATTTGATATATTTCCCAAGTTATATGAGAAGTATTATGAAGGTACGAAATCTGTTTTCCAACAAAAATAACTCTTTTAAAGCAAAAATTGTATATATTAAATCACCGTCGGTAACTATTAATATATGTGTTGCTGTTATTTTACAATAACAACAGTGCCTAACCAAACAATAGTGTTGGTAGGATAAGTCGTACTAAACTTTGTGTTAAATGTTTTTTTTTTTTTTTTTTTTTTTTTTTTTTTTTTTTTTTTTTTATTTTTAGTACCAAGAGGTACATAAAAATAAAATGTATTTATTCGGCCTTTATATATGTATATATATTCGATTAGAGTTTTATTCTAGTTCGAGGCCCAAAAATATTTCTATTTATGATATTGTCATAATAGAGTATTTTTAATTTATTGCTTTAAAAAAGTTACTATCTCATAGTATGTCTGTACTGATCAGTTTCATCCCCACTAAAGGAATCTTCAGCAGACTTTAGAGAATCATCGTTGGTCAATCAAACATCAAACCAGACATAATATTTGATATATTTCCCAAGTTATATGAGAAGTATTATGAAGGTCCGAAATCTGTTTTCCAACAAAAATAACTCTTTTAAAGCAAAAATTGTATATATTAAATCACCGTCGGTAACTATTAATATATGTGTTGCTGTTATTTTACAATAACAACAGTGCCTAACCAAACAATAGTGTTGGTAGGATAAGTCGTACTAAACTTTGTGTTAAATGTTTTTTTTTTTTTTTTTTTTTTTTTTTTTTTTTTTTTTTTTTTTTTTTTTTTTTTTTTTTTTTTTATTTTTAGTACCAAAAAAAAATTCAAAAACTGTTAAATTCTGTAGATTTTTATATTTGTACTAGTATTAAATACTATGAATTAACTAAGAATTAAATTAAAATATTCACGCAATATTGTAATTCAACAAATACGAACTCATGTTCGTATAGACACCTTTGTCCAATAAGCTCAAAAGTCTGCTTTTTGAGCCATAAGAGAAATCTGCATTTTAAGCTATTTCAAAAATCTGCTGATTATAGCTGACGCGGTTTGCTAAATTTATATCTGGATAATCCAGGTGGAATCTGCTGAAAAAACCGTCAAGATAGCAGAAAAATCTGCAGATTTCTCTGTTAAAATGATCAAAATTGTTTGTCCTGTTGTTAAAAAAAAATCGGCAGGGGGCGGGCGGTATCGGATGGACACCTTTCCTCTCGCCATAGATGTTAAGAAATTAATTTTATTTATATTTACACATAAATAATACAATTTTATCAATATTAAATTTTATTTGCTATAGCTAAGCCCCCAAAAGGTTCGGAAAGAAAAAAATCGCATTTTCTAATATTTTTTCGTCTTGGTCAATGAACTTCACACGGCATAAAAATGTTTCATTTTCTAAACAAATAGGCAAAAAAATTAAATAAAATATGTTTTTCTGGGGTTTTGTAAGTTTTTCATGGGGAAAATTTTTTTCATCTGGTCCTATTTTCCCATTTCGGAACTTAACCAGCCTATGACCATAAGACGTATTCGTACCAGCAGAGTAGCACGTTTATTTTGGATCGTAGCGTGTCTTCTACAGACGGAAAGATGAACATCGCTTACAATCAATCACTGATCAAAATAATATAAAATCTTAATGAGGTCCAAGACCGATATTCAAATTTAGTTAATTGCGAATAAGATCATTGGTTGGATTGGCAATGAACAAACAAATTTTTTTTTTTTTAAATATATAAAAAATATTTTAATATGTTTTAAATCCACACAAAAAATAAAACATGTAATATTAATGCAACCGAAACAAAACCGATATAATACCGGTAAAAATCCGAATAATGGTAAAAATCCGAATAATGGTTATTGACAATTGTTACTTACTAGCATAGTACAATTTCTTCGTCTTTCTAATTCACATTGTGGATAGAGTCGAATATGTATTAATGTTTTAGTTTGTGCAAAAACGATTTGTCATTAGACTCGTTTGCTACTTTGTAGTATATCGTTTCTATTTTTGCTAAATAATCTTGACAATGGAATCTTGACAAATTCCGAAACACGTGTCGATTAAGTCTTGCAAAAATGATCAACATAAATAAATTTAAAACAAAAAATAATTTTCTTGAAAATTATACTATGAGAATATCATGGTTTTAATTAGTAAAGAAAATAATGACCTCGAGCCAGAATAAACATCCTCACAAAATATAATATTTTAAAGGTCGAATAAAACAATTTTTATTTATTAATAAAAATTAATCAGAATTTGGTAACGGTTTTTATCGGTAACGGTATTTAAAATTTTGTATTTCGGTATTGGTAACGGTAACGGTAGTCAATATTAAAGGGTTTTTAATCGGTAACAATATTAAAAGGGTAACGGTAGCCAACACTGAATAAAATACAAAAAAAACCGCAAGTGCATTCTTTTCTACTACAGAATTTGTATTTGTTGGAAATCGTAGACAAATTATTTCATTTGATTATTCTAAAATTGATTATACTTGACTACAGACTAGGGTATTCAATCGATTAACCGTTAATCGGTTAACCGATTAATTTTGGTCGATTAACTGTTCGAATAATTTAAAATTGTCAATTTTCAAATAACAAATAAACCGATTAATTTGTGTCGATTAACCGATTAACCGAAGTTTCTTTTTTTTAGTACTTTTACCAATTTTTTTGCTTTATTTTGTGTTTTGATGTTTTACTTTTAATTTAAATTACGGTTCTGAGTTTAAAGAAAAAGGTAAAAAAATTATCAAACTCTCTTTTAGCAATGTGTAAAAACGTCGTCAAGAAAATATTTTAACGATGTCCTAAAAAGATATTTCGGTTAAAAAAAAAAAGAAAAAAACTTAGTAACCCTAGCCAATTTTTTTATACATTGCCAACAGTAGATCCGAATCTGGCCTTAGAACTGATCTATCTTATCTTGAGATATTTAGATTTATGATTGACAATACTGAATAAACTTAGATTTTCGCAATGTTCGTGACCCTATAAAACCGCGAATTATATTATGATGTGTAAATAGTTCAGCACATCTGAAAATACTACTATTTTTCTGCAAAATACTTTTGGAAACACTTATTGTTAGATATCTTTTGTCATTACGGAGATATTGACCGATGAAATTATTGCAATAAAATAAAAGAAAACAAATTTGGAAACCAAACATTTTTTTTGTTGATATTTTTATTACCGAATTCGAAACTCTTTTAGGGGTACATCAAAGTCTGGCAGCAATTCCATTTTCAGTTTTTCCTTTTTATAAAAATTGCTTTGTTTTTTTTTGGACATTTTTTTCCCATTGAATTGGGCCCAATTTAAATTGGGAAAATATTTCAGGGTGCCATACAAAAATTCTTTATTTGAGCTAACATTATAGAGGGTTTTAAAAGCTTCGCCATAGCGAGTATAGAATTCGTATTAATAAAGTTCTAAAAAGAATATACAATTCCTGGTTGTATAGTCAATTTAAATTTTAAATTGATATTATTCGGTTAACCGAATAATTCAAATTTAACCGATTATTAACCGATTAAATCTCAACCCCGATTAATTATTTGCTCGATTAACCGATTAAACCAAAACCTCGATTAATTGAATACCCTACTACAGACACTAGGATTTTAAAAATTTCAAACCCTTAGGCCAATAAAAGCTTATGAGTGAGAGCCGTTGACGTTTTCGGTCCATTTTTTTTTTATCGCAAAAAATCGAAACATTTATAAAAATCTGATAAAATTTTAATGTCAAAAATAAAGAGAGAGAGAGAGAGGAACCGTAACAAAAATTAAATTGAAATTATTCCAACCTCTTTCCGTCAAGCGTGTTTTGTTGCCAAATTTGTATAAAAAACATGTCACCGACATGGTCGTGCTGGGCTCTAGTAACAAATTGCATCAAATTACATTTATATTTAAGAATTATAATTCACGATCACGATTAGTAATTTTAACCATTTTCGGTTATTGTTTGCAAGCTTTGCATAAAAAGAGGACAACCTGACGGACGGATAAAAGACATGCATTTATGTATTTAGTAAAACGTCCTTTAATTTTAATAAATTAAAGGACGTTTTACTGTACAGTAGGATGAAGAACATTTTACTTTTTTCGAATTTCAAAATCGTCAAGGTTGGAATAGTTGCATTTTTTTTTATAAAAATCTGGTAATAAACCGAAAAATGGCGACCATTTAAAGTTTTAGTATGCTTAAAGTGGACTACTTTAGAGGCCCCTAGTTGTGCCCCTATTGGACGCTCGAAATTATGTTAGCTATAGCCAGGGTTGCCAGAATTGTTGGGTACAAAATCGTCAAAAATTTACGACTTTTATAAAAAAAATCGTCAAAATCGTCATCCCATTTGCAGAAATCGTCAAAAAATCGTCAAAATAAAAAAGGTATATTTATCATTGATTAAAGATTCATTCAAGCGATGTCCGTCCGTCTGTTGAAGACATGATGCAGTCCAAACCAAAAGAGCTAAATCCATGCAGTTTGACTGAAATATATCTTATGGCCATTGGATGGTTCAATTTGAAAATTGATAAAACCAGACCAGGGAGAACAAAGTTCCCCCTTGTTAAACTGAACCTACCTCCGAAATTTCCTGTTTGTTAACCTTCTTAAACATATTTAATATTTTTATGAAGGAAAAAGTCATGCAGTTGGGTCAAGTTAATTAGAAAATGTATTTTTTCCGTCCGCCCTTTTCTGGACACTTCCATAAAAAATAATAATGATAAAATTGCGTAAATATCATAATAATTCAATAACATTCATCATAAAGAGAAGGGTGTTCTCCGCCAAAAAACCCCCTATATTTCTTTTACCTTTTGGAGGAAAAAAGAGAATGTGACTCTCACTTGTTCCCTTTGTCCCTGTCGAATTATTTCCAAAAATTTTGAGAAAATAAACAACTGTACACTCTTGCGTATGATTAATATGTAATTTCTTTATATAAATAAAATATTAATCATACGAGTATAAAATTATGTTTTTAGCTTTCATGTACAAAAGTGTCAGTTTTTCTTCAACATCTGATTTTCCCAAGTATCCGTGCAAATTTTTAAATTTTCCTTTTTCGAATTTCAAAATCGTCGGGTTTGGAATGATTGTCTTTTAGGGCAAATATTAACACAAATAAATATTGGCCTCCTAGGGCAATGTCTCTGGGTTCCTTTTTTGACTTGAAAATCGGAAAGTTCCGAACAAAGTAAAAAAATATATTTTTTTTTTATTTTTTTTAACTTAAAATATTAGTTAAGCTGCGTTCACAATGTTGGAGTCACTGCACTCTCGAGTCCGCCCATAAGGGGGATTTTCGAAAAAAATTAATGCTCACAAAACTATTTTTAATTAAAATCTCCCTTTTTAGTTTGCAGTGTCTGACCGAATATTCGGTAGACGAATATGGTCTGACCGAATATTCACATTTTTGGACGAATATGGCCGAATATGGCCGAATACCGAATAATTGTAAAAAATTTGTACTCAATTGTTGAAAAACATATTCAAGTAGAAAAACACTTTTTTAGTGATAGTAATTTATTAAAAATATTATTATTTTGAGGAAATTTCGTTTTTTAATAATATAAAAAAAAAATATTTTTTTGAGTGTACAATTTTTTTGAGTGTATAATTTTTTTTGAGTGTATTTTTTTTGAGAATAAAAAGTTTTTTGAATGAAAGATACACTCAAAATATTTTTGTAGCTTACCAATAAACTTTAAAGCGTTTTTAGTGTGTTTTTCAACACATGAATTTGCGAAAAAAAACCATCCAAAATTAACGTTTTTGCTAATAACTCATTCGTTCGCATACCATATTAATATACAACAAAACCTGAGCTTTCTACGAAGATTTACATGTATAAAAATGCTTAAACAATTGTTAACATTTTAAGTTATACTCCACGAAAGACGATAAAACTATTCACAATTTTACACAATTTTTTATTCACAATTTTTTTTTTAAACAAAATATGTTAAAACAAGTAAAAAATTTAATTTCGGCCTTGCCGAATGTAGTAATACCCTCCACAATTTCAAAAAGATTATTGCAAACAACTTTATTAAAAGGAAATTACTTTTGAAAAAAAAAATTTCCGCGAAAAAAAAATTTTGCTAAAAAAAAATCCGCGATTTTTTTCTTTTTTTGTCAAAAAATATGTTCGTACTTGTTTAAATACCATTTGTTGTTCAATTATGTTCACATATGTCAACCAGAAGCCGAATTAAAGCATTTTGTATTTTTAGGTTATGTTGAATGTACTGAAATTTTTGAGGTGTGCTTACATTTTCGTTCATAACTTTTGAGCCGCTGAACCGATATCGCTCAAATGCAATACCAAACTTCTCGGGGGAACTTCCAATATATGTGCTAAGTTTCAGTCATCTCTGTGCAATATTTTGTCCGCGAGAGCATTTTCCACAGACAGACAGACAGACGGACAGACGGACAGACGGACAGACGGACAGACGGACAGACGGACAGACGGACATCGCTAGAATGTCTTAAAATCGTTCGGGCATCATGAATATATATACTTTATGGGGTCCCAGACCGATATTTCGATGAGTTACAAACGGAATGACAAACTTATATATACCCTCTATCACTGAGTGGAGTGTTAAAAAAAATATATAGTATACACAGTCTCAAACAATTGTCCGTACCCCACACAATCAAAAATATATTTGCTTAAATTTCGAAAAATAATTAACCGAGTCGCATGAAATATTTTTTTTTAAAAGATCAACAATTGTTTATAATATTTGCACACTAATAATAAAATGAACGTGCTTCATTATTATTTTATACAAAAAAACTAAAAAAAAGTCAAAAAAAATCAACTCAAAAAATTGTCCGTACGGGGAGAAAAAATCAATTTTATATTTATAAAATGGTGATAAATTGGCAAGTATGATATCCTTAACATCGAGTACGATATCCTTTGGCCGAAATTACTTCTCTGAATCGGTTATTTATAGGTAGACCCAGCAATTGTCTGGTTTCAGGTCCAATATTCCACCACTCCTCAGAGATAACATATTTCAGCAATAGTTGATGGGTTATTGTATGCTGCCGATTTTGTTTTCTCCAAAAAATCCTATAAATGTTCTATGGGGCCTAAATATGGCCTCTCGGACATGTGTGGAACCACTTCTTCCACCTTATAATGCAGTCATTCTCATACAACCAAGGGAGTGTGCTTTGGGCAATTGTCGTGTTAGTACCTAGAGTTGGTTCGAATGTCCAATTTAGTCGCACTAACCTTTTAGTTTTTTTTTAAAATGTCTAAATAATGAAATTTTCTCATTTTGGGTACTAAAAACCAAAGATTACCGACACCTTCAGGCTCCACTTCACCCCACACCATCACAGAGCCTCCACTGTGTTTCACTGTTGCTTGGAAATGTTTTAGCTGCAACGTGGAGTGGAACACTCCGCCACAAATATCGTCTACGTTCTGACCCAAAAATATTAAAATTACTTTTAGCAACTGTTATATTTACGACAAAAGTCATTTTAATACTTTTGGGTCGAATGGCAGACGATTTGTATGTTGCAGCCAAAGAATTTCAAAGCAACAGTGAAACACGGTGGAGGATCTGCGATGATGTGGGGTGCAATGGTGCCTGGAGGTGTCGGAAGTCTTAGTTTTTTAGTACCCAAAATGAGAAAATTTCATTATTTAGACATTTAAAAAAAAATTAAAAGGTCAGTGCGACTAAATTGGACATACGAACCAACTTTTGGTACTAACACGACAATTTCCTAAAGCACACTCCCTTTTTTGTGTGAGAATAACTGATTTAAAAAGTGAAAAAAGTGGTTCCACACCAGTCCCGGAGGTCATATTTAGGCTCCATGGAACATTTACAGGGGTTTTCGGAGAAAAAATCGTTAGCATACAATTACCAATGAACTATTGCCGAAATATGTTATCGTTAAGGAGTGGTGGTATATTGGACATGAATCCTGACAAATATTGGGTCTACCTATGAATAACAGGTTCAGACAAGTAATTTTGGCCAAAGGATATCATACTCGATGCTAAGGATATCATACTTGCCAATTTATCACCATTTTATAAATATAATATTGATTTTTTCTCCTCGTACGGAGTTGATTTTTTGGACTTTTTTTTATTTTTTGGATAAAATAATAATGAAGCACGTTTATTTTATTTTTAGAGTGCTGTTTACACATAGACAGTGCTGCCAACTATCATAACTTTTTTTAATTTTTTCTTACCAATAAATTGGGAATTAACACTATCAAAAAATTTTTAAAAATCTATACTTGAAAAATTGACTTTTTGCCGCCAAAATTGAAAATTCAGCCAAAGTGCATTGTGTCGAAGCCTTACCTGTTCAAAATATAGAGTGGAGTTCTGTCACATTGCATATGTCATTTTACTTACCAGTCTCACAATTTCATGAAATTTTACTATTAGATTTTGCCTACAATAAACATTAATTTAAATTAAAAACTTTCCACAGATTGCAGTACTCAAACATTGTGAATTTGGCTTCAATGCTAGGGCATTACTAAAAAAGTGTTTTTATAGTAACATTTTTTGTCCGTATTTTTTTATTTTTCTGTTTTTGCAAAATAAAATATTTTTAAGTAGGTTTTTGATAAAAATACAAAGTGATATTAGCATTGTATTAAAAAGGTGTATATTTTTTATTATCGTTCTTTTTTGCCATAAATGCAAATTTCAAATTAATTAAAAAAAAGATTTTTAAAGATTTTTTTTTTTAAATTGTGTAATTGTTTTTTTTTATCATAATCTATAATCATAATCTATAAATATTGACCAATATTTTAAGTAAAAAAAAAACAAAAATTAAAAAATATTTTTCTCTTTGCTTAGAAATTTCCGATTTCCAAAAAAAAAAAAAACGAAACCCAAAGACATTGCCCTACAGGTTCAATATATTTTTGTATTAATATTGAACCTATAAGGCCACTATTACGACCCCGACGATTTTGAATTCCAAAAAAAAAAGTATAATTTGCTCCATCCTACTGTACACTATACAATAAAATTTGTTCGGACTCTTGGGAAAATCAGAAGTTGAAGAAAACACTCTTTTTGTACATGAAAGCAAAGAACATTTTATTATACGCGTATGATTGATATTTTATTTATATGAAGAAATTAAATATTACTCATACGCAACAGTGTACACTAATTTATTTATTTTCGAACATTTTTGGAAATAATTCGGCCATTCAGTAAGTGCTGGACAGATGATAGTGAAGTTCATACCTGCTATAGCTAACGAAATTTCGAGATTACGTTTGGACAGTAGCCCCCACTTGGCTAATAGGGGCACAACCAGGGGCCTCTAAAGTAGGACACTTTAAGCAAAAACAAAAACTTTAACTGCATGTCATTTTTATTTTGTTTATTATCAGATTTTTATTAAATTCATGTTTTTATTCATATAAAGGGGCATCCTTGGGGCAGTTGAAGAAAGCAGATGTGGAGGGTACCATTACATTTGGCAAGGCCAAATTTAACTTTTTGGTATTTGGTTTTGCATTTGCGCGATATCGTTTCAGCGGTTTAAACGTTATGAACACCTAGAAAATTTTGGTACATTCAACATAATCTAAAACTACAAAATGCTAAAATACGGCTGCTGGTTGACAAATGTGAACAAAATTGGATACCGAAAGAATTAAGGCATGTACAAACAATTAAACAAAACTTTAACGAATTCACCTGTTTTCGAACAAAAATGTTTTTCATCAGGTGGCGAATGAAACATGCATAATTATTTTTAAGCAAATGTTTTTTTTAATCAATTTTTTTTTAATAAAATTTTTTTTTTCATCAATTTTTTTTCATCAATTTTTTTTTTTCATAATTTTTTATTTATCAACTTTTTTTATTTTACACCAAATTTTTTTTTTCATCACCTTTTATTCCTTAATTTGGTTTTTCTAAATTTTTTTCATCAACATTTTTTTTAACGTTTTTCACTAGCTGGTAAATGAAACGTAACATAATTATTTTTAAGCAAAAATTTTTTTTTTTGCATAATTTTTTTTATTCATCACTAAAATTTTGTTTTACATCAAAGAAAAAATTTTTTCATCAACTTTTTTTCTTATTTTGTTTTCCTAAATTTTTTTCAGCAAAATTTTTTTTTTTTTTCATTAACATATTTTTTCTTATTTTTTATCAATTTTTTTTTGTCATCAAAAAAAAATTATTTAATCAATATTTTTTTTTTTTTTTATCAAATTTTTTTTTGTTAAAAAATTATTTTTTTTTTTCATCAAAATTTTTTTTATAATTTTTTTTTTTACATACATTTTTTTTCAGAATTTTTTTTTTACTCAAAAATTTTTTTTATCAATTTTTTCCTTAATTTTGTTTTTCTAATTTTTTTTAAATCGTTTTTCAAGAGCTGGTAAATAAAACGTAACATAGTTAGGTTTGGTTAGGGTGGCGGTGTACGATTTACACCTCGCATAGACCTTTTGGTCCATAGCGATACCACAAAACTTTTTTTTTTCGCCAGTCATTGCGAATCTCTTTAATATTCTAAGATCCATTCGCGTTATATCCTCCAAAGTATTAAAGCTTATCTGACCAGTAATCGATCGGCGACTTCTTGCCACCGCTGGACAGTGACAAAGTATGTGTTCTATCGTTTCATCCACTCCTGGTGAGCCGCATCTTTTACAACTGGCGGCCGGGATGAGTCTAATATTCTTAGCATGAATGCCGATGAGACAGTGACCAGTTATTATTCCCGTCAGAGCTCGACATAGTTATTTTTAAGCAAACAAATTTTTTTAATAATTTTTTTTTTAATCAAATTTTTTTTTTTCATTATTTTTTTTTCCAAAAAATTTTTTTACCTCAAAAATTTTTTTTTTTCATCAATTTTTTTTTCCTTAATTTTGTTTTTCTAATTTTTTTTTTCATCAAACATTTTTTTCATTAACATATCGCTCATTTACTTGTATAGTGTCATAACTCAAAATGTTTCATTTTGCACAAAACGCGTTTAAAGGTGTCAATTGAAACTGGTTGTTCATTGAAAATGACCGGTACATAGAAAATGTAATAATTACGTATTTTCTTCTCAAATGATGAGTTTTAAAGATATAAATACGAATTTTTGACACAATATAAAGCATGATATAACGAAAAATGCTGCATTATTAACTCAAAAATCACATTTTTTGAGTTATGACACTATACAAGTAAATGAGCCATATATTTTCTTATTTTTTTTTTTCATAAAATTTTTTTTTGTCATCAATTTTTTTTTCATCAATATTTTTGTTTATTTAAAAAATTCTTTTTTTTTCAAATGTATTTTTTTTCATCAATTTTTTTTACATCAAAACATATTTATTTTTCATCAACTTTTTTTTCCTTAATTTTGTTTTTCTTAATTTTTTTTCATCAAAATTTTTTTTAAAACGTTTTTCACTAGGGGGTAAATAAAACGTAACATAATTATTTTTAAACAAAAAAAAATTTTTAAGAACATTTTTTTTAATCAAACAATTTTTTTTTTATCAAAATTTTTTTACATAAAAAGAAAAAATTTCATCAACTTTTTATGCCCTCCAGCCACAGTATGGGGGTATACTCACTTTGTCATTCCGTGTGTACCGCATCGAAATATCGGTCTAGGACCCCATAAAGGGTACATATTATTGATCAGTGATCGATTCTAATACATTCTAGCAATGTCCGTCCGTCCGTCTGTCCGTCTGTGGAAGACACGATACAGCTCAAAATAAAAGAGCTATATTCCTGAAGTTTGGCACAAATATTTCTCATGTTATTGGGCTGGTTAAGTTCGAACATGGACAAGATCGGATCAAAGTTCATCAAAATTTTTTTTTAATTAACATATTTTTTCTTATTTTTGTTTATTTTTTTTTTTTTCGTAAATTCAATTTTTTTTTTGTCATAAAAAAAATGTTTTTTTTCATCAATATTTTTTTTTATCAATTTTTTTTATTTAAAAAATTAATTTTTTTTTCATTAAAAGATTTTTTAAAATTTTTTTAAAATAAATTTTTTTTCATAATTTTTTTTTATATCAATTTTTTTTTTACATCAAAAAATTTTTTTTTATCAACTTTTTTTTCCTTAATTTTTTTTTTCTAAATTTTTTTCCATCAAAATTTTTTTTAAAAATGTTTTTCATTAGCTGCTAAATAAAACGTAAGTAATATAATTATTTTTAAACAAAAATTTTTTTTCAATAAAATTTTTTTTAATCAAAAAAAATTTTTTTTTCATAATTTTTTTTTTCATCGAAAAATTTTTTTACATAAAGAAAATTTGTTTTTCATCATTTTTTTATACCCTCCAACCACAGTATGGGGTATACTCACTTTGTCATTCCGTGTATCGGTCGGTGGCCCCATAAAGTATAAATATTATTGATCTATGATCGATTCTAAGTCATTCTATGAATGTCCGTCCCACCGTCCGTCTGTATAAAACACGATTCCAAAATAGACTCCTGAATTGGCACGAATATGTCTCATGGGCATTCCCCGGTTAAGTTCGGAAATGGGCATAATCGGATCAGGGAAAAAAGTTCCCCCTTAAAGAACTAAATCGACCTCTAAAAAAACGCCATTTTACAGCTTTTTTTTCACTTTTGTTAAACTAATTAAACCTTTCTATGTTAGAACCAGAGGTGCTAGAAAGTTTCGTTTTTTTGACCCGTCCCCCTTTTGTGGGCGTGGATTTAAAAAAATCTTTAAAATAATGAGAAAATGGTATAACTAAAGTTCAAAAAGCATAATAAATAAATAAGTAGCCATTTATCGCTATGGGAAAGGACCTCCCCACAGAGCCCCCTCCAAAAAAACGTCCCTGGATTTGTTTTTATATTTTTTAACATGTTGGAGGGTATCAAAGATTCGGCACAGCCGAATTTAACACTCTCACTTGTTTATCTTAATTTTGGTTTCCAAAATTTTTTTTCATCAAAAAATTTTTTTTTCATTAACATATTTTGCCTTATTTTTTTTTTTAATATCCCGGTGAAAAATGTGCATATATATACATATATGCTCATATATTGTTACATGTATGTTCATTAGAATGACTCAAAAAAAAAAGTTGATGATGTACCCCCCTCAAAATTAACTTTGACATGTTTTATGAAGATTCCCAAAATATTTGGGCTGTAGCGATAATCTCCCGTGAGCTAAACCGCGTCAAAAATGGGTCCAAAAATGGTATTTTTCAAGAATAAAAAATTCAGTAAATTTTTTTTTGTCCAATGAATGACCAAATATAATAGATATTTAGGAATTCTTTGATTCTGCACTAAAACATTTTAAAAATTTAACCACAGACTCGAGATAACGTGATGTTTATGTCAGTTTTTTGATGCTTTTCAATTCGATATTACTGAAAACTTAAATCACTTTGGTACTTTTCACTTCTAATACATCGTTAGAAAGGTGTTGACCACCGCTTGGGATTTTAGTCAAAAATTAACCCTTAACTGCACTGTCTTACTTTTTTATAAAATTTACTTCGACATCATTAAAACCCCATTTTATAACCACAAAAAGCATATCTTTGTGCAGAAAACACGTTTAATTAATATATTTGGCCATAATTAATTTAACCCATGCATGCTCAAAATATTTTGGCAAACATTTTTAAAAAAGTTTTTGCGGAAATTATTGAAAGCTAGTTGTAATACCTTAAAAAATAAAATAAAAATGGTTTTTGTATATATATATATATAAAAGAGACAATTCTAAGGTTGGGGTGTCTCAGCTTATCGGCCATTTTGGGGATTTAGGGGTTCAAACATGGATCAAAAAATGGCGAAAAAATAGTTTTTTGGATTTTTCAGCCATTTCTTTTTGAGAAACTATATGATGGTTTCATACGAGATGAAAGGTTTTGTTTTAATGCCTATCTAATGGTGGCATAACATTGTAAAAATTCGGCTTATTTAAATATTTTTTTTAGGAAAATGTGTAAATTTTTGGGGGTACTTATGTGAAGACACAGACCTACGATATCCATATGAATAAGAAATAATCTTTATTAAATTTAAGTCGACACGTATTTTTGCTTTAGACGATATTCCTATTAGTTCGGAAGTTATCGAAATTTTCCCGAAGGTCCACATGGTTTCATAAGGGGACAACGAAATTTTTAAACACCGATATGGCCGATAAGCCGAGACACCCCAACCTTAAAATCGTCTCTTTAATATATATTTTAAGTTTCAGGCAAATCGGTTCATAAGGGTTGAGATACTTCCCTAGTAAGTACTTAAAAAGTATTGTAATTGAATTTTAAAGGTTAAAAAATGCAAGTGCAAGGAAATGTTATTACTAAGAAGTACTTTTATAACATATTACTGAAAAGTATTTACTTTTGGGCTTAAAATGATGTTAATGGTAATGGGTACTCATTATAAATAATGTACTTGGTAATGATTACTTTTCACAACTCATTATGTTTTTGCTGGGATATTTTGTCTTTTTTTTCGCAAATTTTTTTGGTCTCCAAAAAAAAAAAAATTTCTCATAAAAAATTTTTTCTTCATCAATAACTTTTGTTTGTCAACATTTTTTTCACCAAAAATTTTTTTTTTATCAAAAAAATTTTTTTTTTATCAAAATTTAGTTTTTCATCTAAATTTTTTTTTTCATTTTTTTCAGCAAAATTATTTTTCACCATGTCTAAACTTCTGACATCAAAATGTTCCATTTGTTTAGCAAATAAACAAACACAAAGTGAAACTTTTATACTCTCCAAAATGTAAAAATGCTTTTTGGCACTTAAGTAATACACTCATTTACCAAATTTACAGCTCTTTTGGTTTGGACTGCATCTTGCTTTCCACAGCCAGATGGACGGATGTAAAGAGCTAGAGTGTCTTAGAAATGGATTAATAATATATAAACATTGTGGGGTCTTTGACCGATATATCTATTCGTTTTGCATGGTATGGCAAATGAATATAACATTATTTTTTCTAAAAAAAAAACTTTTCTTTGGCAAGTACACCTAAATCTTGAGCAAAACATTATCATGATTTAATGTTTTTGGGCTAGAGTTTAATTATAATTTTTAAATTTTCAAGTTTGAAAAAGTGTAACTTTTTAACGAAGCAAGATATTTCATTGAATGTGGTAAAAAAAAAAATCAGAAAACACGTGAAACAGGGACCCCAGCTGGTACCACTATTTGACAAGTAGTGTCCATTTTGAAATTTATCCGCTGTGTATTATTTCCATTAAAATAATATCTAATTAATGCGAAGTACAAAAAAAAACCGCATAGTTTCAAAAGAAATAATCATAATTTTGTTTTTTTTTTATTTCATTTTATCCCTGTGGCTTGCGTAAATTAAGAAAATCCTAGTGGAAGTAATTTCTTTCAAAAAATAATTAAATATACATTAATTATACAATTTTATGTTTTGTTTGTTGTTTTCGTTAATATTTGAATTTCAAAGAGCATCTCTTAGGAAATGAAAAAAAAAACATAATTTCAAATTTAAATAATATTTACTAATCATGTTTTGATTGACATCAATTTAAATTTGAAAATTCTACGAAATCTGTGCTTGAATACATACATATTTTTTAATAACGTTAATAATTTCCTGGAAATATAATGATAATAATGAGTACAAAAAGAACCAGAACATGAATTTTATAATTTAGTTTTGTAGCATTATTATCTTTTTGTGTACAATTATTAAATGTTTCAATGTCTTTTTTGGTGGTGCAGTAACTAAAATTAATTTCTTAATCGAATTAAAACAAGTACCCCTAGTTGGCAATGTCTTTAAGAATTTCAAAGCGAAAGAACGCGTAAATATATCATAGCTGCTGCTGCACAGAGAAAAATAAATTTCCAACTGAATTTTTCAGTTGTATTAACTCAAAATTCGGTTGCTTCTACGATATTTTGATGTGGCTAACGAATTTTATAGTTGTTTCAATTAAAATACAGTTGTTATAACAAAAATATGTTCTTACTACCGATATTTAGTTGTTTCAACCTTAATTCAAATGCATCCACCGATTTTTTGTTGCAACAACTGAATTTCAGTTGGAAATTAGCAAATTTGTTTTCTGTGTGTGATATCTCCAAGACTCCTTAATAGACCGTGCTGATGACAGATATGTTCTCAATTTTAATCAGCAGTTGCTAGTGGTGCTAATTTCCGGATGATATGCAAATTTTCTTAATTTCTAAGTTTTCCTGATTTTTTTAAATATTTTCTAATTAGTTAAAAAAATCCAGTCCTCAAGCTTAAATATTTTATTTTTATAATTAAATAGGAAAGGTCAAAGAAAAAACAACTTTAATTTTCTGAATATTTTCTGAGCTTTTCAGAACTTTTGTAATTTTTTCTGTTTTAATTTATTGAAAACTAGACTTCTTATGTGAATGCAATCCGAACTTAAAGAACTACTTACACTCCTGAAGTTTTTTTATTGACCAAAACTAAAAAAACAAAATTATTAAATTGAAAAAAGTGAATTGTATTAAGTAATACTTGCTGCACTTTGTCTGTAATTTTTGTAAAAATCGGTACACCCATTCTCTTGGAATGATCCATCAAAGATAAAATATGTATGTTTAAATCTCCATATACCGTAATCAAAAAAGCTAACAAATATATACATTATTAAGGTGGGACCTTTTTTTTTTTGGGGGGATTAATTTATTTGACAAAGGGAAGTACAACATGTAAATGGGTATGAACAGCTCTTTTTTCCTATTTCTTTTGATGAATTTTTGATATTTTTATGTAAATTTTGAAAAATTGTTCCATTTGAAATAGTTTTTCCAAAATGTTCCGCGACTTAATCCAAAAGTTAGGATACCAAAATGTTCGTTGGTTTACTAGCTTTCAAACTGACCTGCCCGCTTTTGCCCGTTTTTTCATCTGCGTATAAAATATCAATATAATGGGAGATGCACAAATCTAAAGTTGTTAAAATGATCCTTTTTTATTGAATTAAATTAATTTTATGAATTAACAATTTTCAAGTTTTTACATAGTGTTTATCTATATTAATACGGGATAAAATGAAACCCGGTTACCCAAAAACCCGAATACACAAAAAACCGGTTACGAAAAAAAAACCGGTTACATGAAAAATAGTTTTTTTTTAATCGTATTAAAATTTGTTTTCAATACATTGAAAAAAAAAAAAAAATAAGTACCCGGTTAGGCAGTCCAGACAGTTTTTTGAAAGTGTATGGAACTTTTGATAAAAAAGAGTTTTCACAAATTTTTTTTTATAATTTTTTCTTCAATTTCTGGTATTTCAATTCCATGTGTAAACGGGCAAGTTTTTTGTAAAGTAGGAATAAAAAGGATAATTCTGGCCCAGACAGTTTTTTGAAAGGGCGTGAAACTTTCTATAACGATGAGTTTTTAAAAGGGAGGATTTCAAAAAAAAAATATTTTTTCTAATTTTTTTATAAATTTTATTTCAATACCATTTTTTAAAACGGGCAACTATTATGGAAATTGTAGATAGGTAGGATAATTCTGGCCCAGACAGTTTTTTGAAAGGGCGTAGAACCTTTGAGAACGATGAGTTTAAAAAGGGGGTTTCCATAAAAAAATATTTTTTTTTTTTTTCAAATTTTTAATATTTCAATTCCATTTGCGTAAACGGGCACAAGCGGACAACATTTGTGGCAAGTAGGGATAAAAAGGATAATTTTGGCCCGACAGTTTTTTGAAAGGGCGTGGAACTTTTGATAACGATGGGTTTAAAAACAGAGCTTACAAAAAAAAAAAAATTATAAACTCTTAATTCACTTAAATTTTTGAAAACGGGCACAAGCGGGCACATTTTTTTGGAAACTGCGAATAAAAATGATAATTCTGGCCCAGACAGTTTTTTGAAAGGGCGTGGAACTTTGGATCACAATGAATTTTAAAAAAAGGGGTTTTCACAAACTTTTTTTATTTTTTTTTAATTTTTGGTATTTTAATTCCATTTGTGTAAACGGGCAAAAGCGGGTAAGTTTTTTGTAAGGTGGGGTTAAAAAAGCTAATTCTGGCCCAGACAGTTTTTTGAAAGGGCGTGGAACTTTTGATGACGATAAAATTTAAAAGGGGTTTTCAAAAAAAGACAAATTTTTTCCAATTTTTTATAAACTCTTATTTCAATTAAATTTTTGAAAACGGGCACAAGCGGGAAAGTTTTTTGGAAAGTGGGGATAAAAAGGATAATTCTAGCCCAGACAGTTTTTTGAAAGAGCGTGGAACTTTTGATGAGTTTAAAAAGGGAGTTTTCAAAAAAAAAAAACTAATTTTTTCCAATTTTTTATTAGCTCTTATTAGAATTAAATTTTTGAAAACGGGCACAGGCGGGCAACTTTTTTGGAAAGGGCTGATAAAAAGGGTAATTCTGGCCCAGACAGTTTTTTGAAAGGGCGTGGAACTTTTTATGACGATGAGTTTAAAAAGAGGGTTTTCAAAAAAAAAAAAAAAATTGTTTCCAATTTTTTATATGCTCTTATTTCAATTCAATTTTTGAAAACGGGCACAACCGGGTAACTTTTTTGGAAAGTGCTGATACAAAGGATAATTCTGGCCCAGACAGTTTTTTGAAAGGCCGTGGAACTTTCTATAACGATGACTTTTTAAAAGGGGGTTTTCAAAAAAGAAATAATTTTTTCCATTTTTTTATAAATTTTATTTAAATTCCATTTTTGAAAACGGGCACAAGCGGGCAACTCTTTTGGAAAGTGTGGATAGAAAGGATAATTCTGGCCCAGACAGTTTTTTAAAAGGGCATGGAACTTTTGATAACGATGAGTATAAAAAGGGGGTTTTCAAAACAAAAACTTAATTTTTCCCAATTTTTTAGAAACTTTTTTTTCAATTCGATTTTGGAAAACGGTATATTCACGAGATTTAAATGATTTTTTAAAACTTTTAAATCACGTGATTTAAATAAAAACCACTCACGCTCACGCGTAAATCACGTTGTATTTTTGAGTCACGCAAATCACGGGACCAGAGACCTTCTCCGATTGAAATAGATAAACAAAAGACAAGTGTCTCTTCATTTGTTACATTTAAAACATCTGTAAATTTTATTAAAAATGAAGTGTCCACCCTGAAATAGTTTCCTTGTAGGTCCGATTCCAAAAAGTTTCAAGTCACTTATCTATTAGCCTAATATAGTCACGGTATTTAAATGAAAATCACTCTATAATCACGTGATTTAAATGAAAATCACTCACGCTCACGCGTGAATCACTTGGTTTTTTTCAGTCACGCAAATCACGGGACCAGAGACCATCTCCAATTCAAATACACAAATAAAATACAAGTGTCTCTTCATTTGCTTCATCTATAACATCTGTAAATTTTATTAAAAATGAAGTGTCCACCCTGAAACAGTTTCCTTGTAGGTCCGATTCCAAAAAGTTTCAAGTCACTTATTTAGTACCCTAATATAGGCTTATATTCTGAATTTCAAAAAAATCGATTAACATTTACGACCTGTGGAGACTTTTGGCCAAAAAACCTACCATCTCGGCCCAGTGTGCAGTGTGGTGCCTTGCTTATGCCTTTATGATACTTGCTTGTTTCAAGTTACTTGTTGCTGCATTTATTAGGGTTTTTCTATGGGAATTTCGATAAATTCAAAATTTTTGGTTAAAGTTATCGAAATTTTTATAGAAAAACCCTAATAAATGCAGCAACAAGTAACTTGAAACAAGCAAGTATCATACGCACTTTAAGTTTTGGCTCTTCAAATGTTGATTCACGAATATGCTGTCTTTTTCCAAATAAAAAATGTAATTGAGCTGTAATTAATAAAGACAATTATTACAAGATTAATCTTAATTTATTTTGCATATATTATACCTTTTATATTCCGCAAATTTTCTATGAAAAAGACGATATTATTTTGCTTTAAAATGTTTCAAATAATTTTTTTTGTTTGAAGTTTCAAAATTTTGAAAGCAAAAAAGAACTAACAATTTTTGACAACTGTTACAAAAAAAAATAAAACAAAAGGAATAAAAAAGCAAACATTTAAATTATTTTAAAAATAGTTTAGTACCAAAAAGGAATCTAGAAAATTATTGCAAAATTTGTAACAAAAAAAAATCAAGATTTTTTAAATTAATACACGCTTTTTAGTCGTATACACAAATATGCCGATATTTTCTGAGAAAAATTATTCCGTAGCGGATAATGATTTTCAAAAATGGCTTTTATGATGAATTAATGGTTCATTTTTAGGTTTTTAGGAATTGAAGCCATTCAAAGGTTTTTAGGAATTGAAGCCATTCAAAGGAAAACATTTTGTTTAACTTTTTCTAGGTGGGAAGTTCTAAAAGTTTCCTTATAATGGCATCACAACTGTACCCAAAAATAGGAATAAAATCTATAAACAATTCCATGTTCTCCTATTTTGCTCCCAAAAAACCAAAGTATCCGAACTTATCACTACAATTCTTAAAAATCTTCTTGTTCAACTCGACTAAAAGTTAAGAATGCCTGCAATTTTTTAACAATTACCGAAATCAATATTTGATCATGTCTGTTACAATAAACAAAACCAGATATGGGAATGTTGTCATAGTCTTCGTTTACGACTGCAAACATTACACGTTGTAAGAACGTATGATTCCACATATGATGTCATACGAAGCATTCATGTTCATATATGTTTCATATGTCATCATACATGTTCACATATGAATCCATACATGTCCATATGTGTGCATATGTGACGATTTTTACCTGGGTTGTCTAATTTGTACGACTTTATTTTCCTTCACTCAAAAAACTGTGTCATTAACTGTTTGTAATTTATTTAAAAAGATGTACGTTTTGTCGTTTTCAAAAGAAAAAATATTTGTTCAATGTTCATTTTTTTAAATGACTATTTCTGTTGTTTGTTTCAAAAATAACAACATAAAAAATAAAGACTTTCATTAGCATTCAATTCTTAAAGTCATTTATTTTTGTTCTGTAAGTACAAATATGTAATTCTTCTGTAATTTTTAATGATTTATGTACGTTTTTTTTTTTTTAATTGTTTGCATTTTTTAATGAAAAATCATTAGTTTTTACCTTCTTGTGTGGGTTATTTATTTGTAGACAAAAAATTCCAAAAATTATTTATAGAAATATAAAAACATGTTTGTATCAAGTGACTTTGGCACGATGGGTAGAGTGTCTGGCCAGAACGTATGTAGTTGGTTGCGGGATCGATTCCCAAAAAATTTTATTAAAAATTTTTTAAAATTAAATTCAATAGAAAAATTGTAAATATAACCTACGAAATCATTAATTAGTTTTTAATGTTTTCGTAGGTATTTTTTTTTTAATTTTTTGGTAAAAATAACACAACAATCATTGGATCCGTCTGTCTGTGAAAAGTAAGATACAGTCCAAATTTAAAGAGCTTTGAATTTGGTAAATGAATAAAATCGAATCTAAGACTTCCTTGAGGGTTTTGTTAATGGAAAATGTCATCTTTTATTTGTGTAATTGTTAAAATTCTGTAAAACAACTGTAAATCTGTAAAACTTTTACGAGTGCTTGTTTAAAGTAGTAAATATGGTGAAAAAGAATTAAGAAAAAAAAAAAATTTAAGGAAAAAAATGTTTTTTTGATGAACAAAAAAGTTTTTATAAAGAAAAAAGTTTTCGATGAAAAAAAATGTTTTTGATGAAAACATTTTTTTTTTTTGATAAAAACTTTAAAAAATTTATTTTGATGAAAAAGTTGATAAAAACAAAAAAAATTAATAAAAAAATTTTATAAAAAAAAAAAAAATAATAAATTTTTATAAAAAAATATTAACAAGTAGAAAAGTTAAATTCGACTTTGCGGAATCTATAAATACCCTCTGCGATGACTTTTTTTAAAGGATAGTACATTTTTTAACGTGAAAAAAATTAATAATTATACCCTACACCACTCTGTGGTACAGTAGACTGACATTTTTTTCTCAACTTTCGATTTTCCCAAGTGTCCGGGCAAATTTTTATTGTCCAAGGTCTAAGTCTTATGTGGTACAAATTTGAGGTCAATCGGATTAAATTAAGCAGTGACGCCCGGCGGTCAAAGTTTTGGATTTTTGAAAAATTAAAAAAAAAAAAATAAAAAATTTAAATTTCTTTCGACACATCATATTTGTTAATTTTGATGCGGTGAGCACGAATTTTAATTTTTTTTTGATATTCGCGCTCACCGCATCAAAATTAACAAACATGATGCGTCGAAAAAAAATTTAAATTTTTTATTTTTCAAAAATCCAAAATTTTGACCGCCGGGCGCCACGGGTTAATTTAATCCGATTGACCTCAAATTTGTACAACATCCGTTTTAGTCCTAGTAGAATAAAAAAATGCCCGGACTTTGAAAATTGGAGAAAAATTTTTTTGGCCATACAGAAAATGCCAGTCTATTGGTACAGGGTATAATAAGTTTGTGCTGATGTTTGTAACTACCCGAAATATTGGTCCTAGACCTACCTTGAAGTATACCGATCGACTCAGAATGACTTTTTGAGTCGATTTAGCGATGGCCGTCCGTCCTTCTCTCCATCTATCGGTTTAAGCACGATACAGGTCGCAATTTTCAATCAATTGACTTGAAATTTGAAACTAAGCATCTTTTGGCCCAAGGACGAAGCCTATTGAAATTGGCGAAAATCGGTCCATATTAAGACCTAGCCCCCATACAAACGCCCCCTTTAAATTCGGCTTAAATGACTCTAATAACCGTATTATAATAGATATCGCTTTGAAATAGCAGGTAATCGAATTTTGTATGCACGAATATTCATTCCAAGTTTCAAAGAAATCGGGTCGGTCCTTCTGGTAGTCCCCATACAAACCACCCTCCCGATATTCACATAAATCCCTCAAAATTCATGAAAATGGAAATATTTAATAAAAATTGTATTTTTATGTGTTAAACGTATACTTTAGTAATCTAATCAAATCGGAATATAATTGTACAATTTTTGGACTTAGTACCCCATATGAAAATTTCGACCGATATTCAGTTAAATCGGCCTATTGGCAAAAAAATAAACCAATTCCACTAAAATTTGATCTGTGTGTGTTTTCTACACTAAATAAAGATCTAACAAAAGACAGATCCAATCGGTTCATGTTTGGTCTTGTGACCCATTTTCCGAAAAACACTGGTGTAGGGTATCATATGGTCGGTCTTGACCGACTATAACTTTCTTACTTGTTTTTATTATAAATATTTTATTTTGAGTAAAAAACTCTTTTATTGTCACTTAAAAAAAAAAAGAGTGTAATGTTTTTTTACTGTAAAAATATTTCTGAGTGAATTTTTTTTGAGTGTAAAAATATTTTGGGTGTAAAATTTTTTTCGAGTGTAATTTTTAAGTTACCAATGCTTTTAAAACTAAACAAGTTTAAAAAGCATTGCTTTAAAACTAAACAAGTTTGAAAAGCATTGCTAAGTTACCATCAATGCTTTTAAAACTTGTTTACCACGTGGCATTTAAGATGAACCCAATCTGAAATTCGGGGTTTTGCTTATAACTTTTGCACCACTGAACCGATTAAGCTGAAATTGAACACCAGACAGAAATGGGGAACGGCAAAGATACATGCCATGTTTCAGCAGTCTCATTATTGGCTTTCGCAAGTTATCGTGTTTTTTATCTCGTAAATTTGCGAAAAACCCTTGCCGAAATTTACGCTTTTGCTCATAACTTTTGAACCACTGTACAGATTTGGCTGGATTGCAATACCGACCTGACCAGGTAAATGACCAACATATATGCCAAACTTCAGTAGCCTCTGTAAAGTCTTTCAAAAGACAGACAGACGGACGGACGGACATCGCTAGATCGACTTAAAATCGATCAAGGATCATGAATATATATACTTTATGGGGTCCTAGACCAATATTTCGATGTGTTACAAACGGAATGACAAACTTATATATACCCCCTATCACTAGAGTGGTGGGTATAATAAAAACGCATGTCCAAAAAGATTTAAATGCTTTAAAATCACCAACTTTAAATGCGTTTAAAAAATAATCTAGCGCTAAACTAAAAAAAGGGCCGGTTTTGTAAAATGTAAACATTCATTTGCTTTTGGTTTCATCCCATTCCGATTCGGAAAGTTCGATTTTGAATCACTGTGTTATTACAAGAAGCAAATTTAAATAAAATGTGATTTCAGGTGATACTGTGGTTTGGTCTGCACAGAAAAAGGTTTAAAATGTTCAAAAGTCGTATTTCAACATAAATTTGTACTAATATTAAAGCATATTTTATTTTTCTTCTTTAAATTTTTAAAAAGAGCGTTAACTATTTTTTCAAACAGTACGAAATAAAAATTCTGTTATTAATTTGTAAAAAATTAAGTAATTGTGCAGCTGTATATGGGCTATTTCACGTCAACGGGAGACCCCCCGCCCCCAAAATTCTATTGGTCGTAGAGAGTTGTATTATGGCTTAAAATTTAGCCAATGATCTCTACTTTTGAAAGCTGAGTGGCGGAAGTTGAACCCAATGGTAAGTAAGCCAATATGGCGGCGGGAATCGGGATACCCCGATCGGGATATGCTGAAAACTAATGAAGGAGTTATCGGATTTTTCTGAAATTTATTATCAGGGGGTTTATTGGGACGCTTATTTCAAATTTTCATTCAGATTTCAAAAATTCAAAATGGCGGATCCAATATGGCGGATGATTTTTTAGAGGTTTTCGCGTTCAAATAAAACTCGGTTTCCGGGTGTATTATGGGTCACTAAACACGATTCTTAATTTAGATTTCCAAAATTCAAAATGGCGGATCCAATATGGCGTTTTTTTTATTTTTTTTTAATTTCGATTTTCTTGAAACTTGGTATCCGGGGGCTATTTGGGACGCTGATTTCGAATTTTTATTCAGATTTTAAAAATTCAAAATGGCGGACTCAATATGGCGGATGTTTTTTTTAAGTTGTCGCATTCAAATAAAACTCGGTTGCCGGGTGTATTAGGGGTCACTAAACACGATTCTGAATTGTGATTTCCAACATTCAAAATGGCGGATCCAATATGACGTTTATTTTTTTTTTTAATTTCGATTTCCTTGAAACTTGTTATCCGGGGGTTATTTGGGAAGCTTATTTCAAATTTTTATTCAGATTTCAAAAATTCAAAATGGCGAAACCAATATGGCAGATGATTTTTTTTTTAATTGTCGCATTTAAGTTAAACTCGATACCCGGGAGCTTTATGAGTCACTTAGTACGAATCTGACATCAGATTTAAAAAACGTTATTAAAAAAATATAAGAGCCATGTTTGATTCGCCATTTTGAATTTTGAAAATCAAAATTCAGAATCGTGTTTAGTGACCCCTAATACACCTGGGAACCGAGTTTTATTTGAATGCGATAACTTAAAAAAAACCATCCGCCATATTGAGTCCGCCATTTTGAATTTTTAAAATCTGAATAAAAATTCGAAATCAGCGTCCCAAATAGCCCCCGGATACCAAGTTTCAAGAAAATCGAAATTAAAAAAAAATAAAAAAACGCCATATTGGATCCGCCATTTTGAATTTTGGAAATCTAAATTCAGAATCGTGTTGAATGACCTATAATACACCCGGAAACCGAGTTTTATTTGAACGCGAAAACCTCGAAAAAATTATCCGCCATATTGGATCCGCCATTTTGAATTTTTGAAATCTGAATGAAAATTTGAAATAAGCGTCCCAATAAACCCCCTGATAACAAATTTCAGAAAAATCCGATAACTCCTTCATTAGTTTTCAGCATATCCCGATCGGGGTATCCCGATTCCCGCCGCCATATTGGCTCACTTACCATTGGGTTCAACTTCCGCCACTCAGCTTTCAAAAGTAGAGATCATTGGCTAAATTTTAAGCCATTATACAACTCTCTACGACCAATAGAATTTTGGGGGCTGGGGGGTCTCCCGTTGACGTGAAATAGCCCATATATATTTTTTTTAATTTCTAAAGAATTTTTGATATATGCAATTATAAGTCTATTCATCACAAATGGTCTTTAGCTAGTGTATAATTGAAAATTAATTTTAATTTTAAATTAACTACTGAAAATTAAAAACAAAAGAAAAAATATATATTTGGCTGGGTCGAATCAGAAATACCATCCGCAAAATGTGTTATTTATTTGAAAAATTAGTTTCAGATAAGATCTCATGAGGTAATAAGGCAAATATTTTGTTGAGAAAGATTACTCCAGCACGAGGTCACGTTTCTTTACTAATAATTACGATGATATTGTCAAAGTAACAATTTTCAAGACACTATTTATAAAGTTAGTTTGATTTAAATTGATTGGTATGGTCATTTTGCAAGACTTACTCGACACGTGTTTCGGAATTTGTCAAATTCCATTGTCAAGAGTATTTAGCACATTGACAATCGTTAGTGGCAAAGCATAAAGTCTTACATATATTCGTATGTAAGTACCCAGGCAGAAAAATACGAACGGGAGAGTGCTGGCAAAGTACCTTTTATGGTCGCTTGTGTGCTGGGAAAGCATCACAGTTTAGTACTCTCCCAGCGTCCAAAATGATAACCACGGTAAACGGTATGCCGTTGCTATTTTAAAGCGCTTTGAAAGCGCTTTAAAAACAAAAAATATGGTACTATTATAGCACTTTTAGAACAAAAAAATGGGACGTATCTAAATTCTATACATAAGTCCATAAGACACAACTTTTTTTGGTATTTATTTGAATAAAGAAATTTATTAAATTAGGATAAAAAATTTATTGACTCATTTATTAGGATAAAAAAATTTTGAACAATTTTCTAAGTCCCGGAAAAAATTTGTTTGCAGTTTTCTTTGCGTTTTGGAATAAAAAATTTATTAAAAATGCTTTTAGGAAAAAATTTGGAAAAGTCCCGAAAAAAAGTGGTGTATTGAACCGAAACGGGTATGTATCCGGATTTTAAGGGTGATGTATCCGGAGTTTAAGACACTTCCTCACGAAAGAAACTGGTGTTTTTATATAAAAGGTGTCAAGTTTGTAATATGTAGGTCCAGAGACTCTATGTAGGTCATTGTGTATAAGTGACAATATCATGAGAGCTATCAAGGACCGGCCACTTATCCTGCAGGGAAATAAAAAATATTCCAATTGTTGTGAAAATGAATAAATTTTAATAAAAAATGTATACTTTAAACGGATTTAAATAGAAAAACATTGGCAAAGCGCTTGGAAAGCACTTTTTCGAATTCATACTACCTTCTACACAAAAAATAAAGTGCTTTGCCAAGACTTTTTCTTTGGAACGGTTGGCAGTTTCTGGCTGGGTAGACATACACAGAAAAAAATAAAAAAAAATTTTGAGTAAATTTTTAATACTATTGAGTAAAAAATTACTCAATTTTCCACCAGTAAACGATTTAATAGTATTGAGTAAACTTTTAATAAAAAATTATTAAATGCTTAATAAAAAATTTGAGTAAATTATTAATTCACACAATTAAATCTTTACTTAAAATTTTTTAATATTTTTAAGTAACTTTTTAATTGTGTCAAGTAAAAATTTACTCAAAATGTATCAAATTATTTTTTTAAAAAGTTTAAAAAGTTTCTAATTTTTTTTCCAAAAAAATTGCTTTTACAAACTTTACCAAATATACTTATGTCTTCAAGACAAAGTAAAATTTTATAAAGATGATTTCAAACTTTCATATACATATACAAAAAACAATAAACTAAATGAGAATTCAAAACACCAAGAGAAAAAAAAATAAATAAAAAAAAAATATTAAATTTGTATTAAATTATTTACTCAAATTTTATTTTCAATTTTTGAGTAAATTTTTAATTGCGTCAATTAAAAAATTACTCAAATTTTTTTTAAAAAATTAAACAAGTGATTACTCAAATTTGTTTCCTCCATATTTTTTTCTGTGTAATGAGAATTTGTGTACTAAATACACAACATAATACAGAACGAAATTAAAAAGAAATTTAAAAGAAATAAACAATTTTTATTGATTTTAAAATTAAAACAGAATGCAAATATTTTATTCTCAAATTATAACCGAATCAAAAATCTTCTACTGGGACTACCTGCCTACCCGAAAAATTAATTGGGTAAACACACCGCGGATTAAGTTAAAAATCTCCAAAAAAAACAGCTTGATGTGACTAAAGCTTTCCTGAAACGCAATTCACTAGCTTTTTAACGACAAAAATCAGGCATGTGTTACAAACGTAACGAGAATTTTTTTTTTGTTTCCCCAATTAATAAGAATAAAGAGTATACATTAATTGAAAATCCATAATATTGATGGTGTTGTTTTATTTTCATTTTGCTAAATTTCACCTGAATTTTCATCGCATAAATAATTTAGAATTAGCATTTAAAATTTTATTTTTATTTTCAAACATTTTTCAAATTGTTGCATAAATTACTACAATTATGTTATTTTAACAATTTTTTTGTATTTTTTGCCTTAAATATTTATTTATTTTAATATTTTGCTATATGTTTGTGTAGTGGTTTATAGTGGGTTTTTTTTTGTTAGTTATGTGCTGTAATTAATCTAAAGCATTGTTTTAGCTCATAAAATAACAGAAATTGCAGTCATAATAGGCAACAAAACGAGCAATTGTTTATATTGTTAGTATTGAAAATAATTTGCATAAATTACACTGTTTGACAGGATTTGTAGCACATGTTAAACAATTTTTTTTTAAATAAAGATTCTCGGATCGCAAGGTTTTACAAAATCGTTTATGTTTTCTGGACTTAATCCCGCTCCATTCCATTTCGATCTATTTTCTATTCAATTTCGTTTCCAGTTCCATCGTTCAACACAGAAAAAAAAAAAATGTTGAATAAATTTGTAATACTATTCAGTAAAAAATTACTCAATTTTGCACCAGTAAACGATTTATCAGTATTGAGTAAACTTTTGATAAAAATTAATTAAATGTATGCCAACAAAATTGAGTAAATTTTTAATTGACACAATTAAAACTTTACTCAACCTTTTTCGTTTTTTTAAATTGAGTTTTTAATTGTGGCAAGTTAAAATTTACTCAAAATTTTACAATTTATTTTTTTAAAAAGTTTAAAAAAGTTTCACATTTTTCTTTTTACAAAAAAAACTATTTTTTTTTTAAACTTTCACCAAATATATTTATGTCTTAAAGACACAGAGATGATTTCAAACTTTTATATACATACACAAACAACTATAAACTAAATGAGAATTCTCAAAACTATCAGACTAAAAAAAAATTTAAAAAAAAAACAATTAAGCTTTTATTAAATTATTTGCTTAAATTTTTTTAAAAACTTTTGAGTACATTTTTAATTGCGTCAATTAAAAAATTACTCAAATATTTTTTTAAAATTTAAATAAGTGATTACTTAAAATTTTTTCCTCCGTATTTTTTTCTGTGCATGTTAGAAATAACAAAGTTATGTAGTCTTTTAGACGTTATAAGTAACATTTCACACCAATTTTTATCTATTAAAGTACCTTTTAACCCAAAAATTTTAAATTTCATATTATTCCCCTTACTTGGATGCCATATCTGCTGTAGGATCCTGAACAAACATCACAAATTTTGAGATTCTGGGGTGTTTAGATCAATAGTTCCCTCTTTTCCCATTTTTATGCCCTTAGGATTAAATTTTCCAAAAACTTTTTGTTTTGCTAGATGATCCTATATTCAAATTATCAAGTTTCTTGGAACATTATTTCCGGAATTATAAAAAGTACCAAATGTACTCTTTAGAAACTGAACCTCAAAAAAAAAAATCACCGAAGGATTTAACATTCCAAATTTCAAGATTTTAAGGCCATTATCTCAGCAACTAAAAAAAGTACCAAAAGTACCTTTATTTCAGGAAGGCCATTATTTCAGAAACTAAAAAAAGTACCAAAAGTACTTTTTATCACCTCCGTTAGAAATGAAATTTCTAAAACGACTGTTAGTAACGGAATTTCAAAAAAGTAATTTGCGCGGAATGTTTTTTCACTGAAGAATCCAAAGTTTAGGATCATTATTTCAGGAAATATAAAAAGTACCAAAGTACACTTTTAACACGTTTGGAAACGGAATTTCCAAAAAAATACTTTATACAGAATGATTTTTTTACCGAAGGACTCTACATTCCACATTTCAAGTCTCTAAGACCATTATTTCAGAAACTAAAAAAGTACCGTTAGAAACGGAATTTCTAAAAAGTACTTTTCTAGATTTTTTTTCACCAAAGGATCCTACAATCAAAATTTCAAGGATCATTATTTCAGAAACTAAAAAAGTACCAAAAGTACCGTTAGAAACGGAGTTTCTAAAAAGTACTTTTCTATTTTTTTGTTTCTCTGAAGGATTCTACATTTAAAATTTCAAGGTTCTAGGGCTATTATTTTTGTAAATTTAAAAAGTACAACAAATAATCATTTTTACCCCTTTAGAAACGTAATTTGCAAAAAGTACTTTTCTGAGAATGTTTTTTTATTCACCTTCATTCCAAATTTTCTATATTCCAAATTTCAAAAATCTAGGATAATTGTTTAAGGAAATATTTAATATTTGTTTAAGGAAATATACACTTTTTAACCCCAATAACGGAATTTCCAAAAAGTACTTTTTTCAAAATGATTTTGTTCACCGAAGGATCCTACAATCTAAATTTCAAGTTTCTAGAACCTTATACCAGGAAATATAAAAACACCGAAAATACAGTTTTATACCCCTTTTACCCCCTTTAAAAACAGAATTTCCAAAAAGTACTTTTTCCAGAATAATTTTTTCACCGAAGGATCCTGCATTATAAATTTCAAGTTTCTGGTACAATTTTTTCATGAAAAAAAAAAAACACAATTTTTTACCCCGTTAAAAACAGAATGTTAAAAAAGAACTCCTTTCAGAATGGTTTTTCACTGAACCTTCATTCCAAGTTTCCAGTGTATATGATCCTTATTGTAGGAAATAATAAAAGTACCAAAAGTACAATTTTTTACCCCTTTTACCCACCTAAGAAATAGAATTTTCCAAAGGTACTTTTTCTAGAAGGTTTTTAGAAAAGGATCCTACAATCCAAATTTCAAGTATCTAGGAAATATGAAAAGTACCAAAAGTACACTCAAAATAATAACTCTGTTAAATTACAGAAAAACTCTGCTAATTTAACAGAGTACACCATACTTTTCCAGCTAACAACATTTCTTTGCAATTTTACTAAAAAACTCTGTAAAATGATTTTGACTGAGAAAAACTGTTAATTAACAGAGTTTATAGTAAAATATTGGTTAAATATGAAAGCTTTTTTACAGATTAAACTCTGTAATTTTACTTTAAAACTCTGTCAAATGATTTGGCAAAAAAAACTGTTAATTTACAGAGTTTCTATAAAATATTGGTTAAATAAACCACCATTTAGCAAATAAAACCAGTGTTCGAAAAAAAACAGTACGTTATTTAACGTTCCGTTCCGAGAACACATTCACTAAAAAGTTTTTTAGTGGTTGTGAAGGTGTTCGCAAACAGAATTCCGAACGTTATTCCTGCGAGTTGAAGAACAGAAACTTTACGATAACGTACCGAACTAGGTTAGAAACAAAATAAAGTTCTTTTACTGTTCTGTTTGCGAACTTTTGAGACATTTTTTTTTTAATTTAAAATGGCGATATCTCGAAAACTAAGCAAGATAGAGCAAAACGGAGCACATTTTTGGTTCTTAGGATCTCCATAGTATCGCTAGGCCTCTACACATGGGTGGAACCCATTGGGTCCTTATTTTGAATCTAAAAAAGTTAGCATTCCGGGAAATTTAAAAATGCACATATCTCGCTAAATACTGCCGACACGATGAAAAGTCTAAAAGCATTTTTGTGGATCTTGTCTCGTAGTACATGACCGCTTTTAGACTTTATGTCGTGTCGGCAGTATTTAGCGAGATATGTGCATTTTTAAATTTCCCGGAATGCTAACTTTTTTAGATTCAAAATAAGGACCCAATGGGGTCCACCCATGTGTAGAGATCTAGCGATACTATGGAGATCCCAAGAACCAAAAATGTGCTCCGTTTTGCTCTATCTTGCTTAGTTTTCAAGATATCGCCATTTTAAATTTTAAAAATGTCTCAAAAGTTCGCAAACAGAACACTAAAAGAACTTTATTTTGTTTCTAACCTAGTTCGGTACGTTATCGTAAAGTTTCTGTTCTTCAACTCGCAGGCATAACGTTCGGTATTCTGTTTGCGAACACCTTCACAACCACTAAAAAACTTTTTAGTGAATGTGTTCTTGGAACGGTACTTTTCGATAACGTACGGTCGCTCCATAGTTCCGTACAGAACACTAACGTACCGTACGTTAGAGTTTTTTTCGAACCCTGAATAAAACTATGTAATGTAAATTTACTTATATTTGTACAATGCATTTGATGCATAAAAAAATTTACAGAAAAACTCTGTAAATTTACAGAGTTTAGTTAAATGCATGTTATTTTGTAAAATGTTTATAAGATTTCTGAAAAAATTAGTTTGATAACTTTTTTTTGCTACTTTTTCAACTGTTTCTCAACAAAAAAAAATATACAGATAAAATTTTGATGTTTGGTAACAAAAACAAAAACTACTCAAAACAAAAAACTTTTTTGGTTATAAAAAAATACGAAGTATTTTGCTTAGATCTGTATTTTAGCAGAAAACTCTGTTAATTATCTGTAAAATTAAGATTACAAAGTAAAAAGTAATGTAACAGAGGAAACTTTGTTTTTTGTCACAACAAAATACAAAGTTTTAATTATTATCGACCTTTTCCTTATTGTATTGTTACGATATTTAGAAATTTCTAAAACGGGCTTATGAAGGTCACGTACTCTATTTATGTAAATAAAAAGATTATTCCATAATTTTTTCCGACGTTTCGTTGGAGATTCCCAACATCATCAGGGATATTTTATTAGATCTGGTAACCATAAAATAAAAACACAATAGAAAAACAATAGCTTAATAACAAACAGGACAACATAGTTTTATAAAAATAATTTAACTCACATAATCTTTTCGTCAATTATTCACATTTATAGTAATAAATACACATTTAGTTTTACACAACATAAAACATAAAAATATTTAACAAAACAAATGTAAAAAATATAAAATTAAAAAAATATCACAGTGTAAATTCTTATTAAACTAGTTATCACAGAAGAAAAATTAAACTAAAAAATTGCTATTGCATATATTGCAGTGATCGGCACCCATTGCACGCTGGAGCCGAACACAATCGGTAATTCACATGTATACAACACGAATGTCAACAAAAAATCAACAAAGAGCATAAAAAAAACAAATATTTTATTCAGTAGCAAGCTGACTTTCTTCAAAGCAGGTTGATGTCGCTTTGTTGAAGAAATACACCAACACATGCATATTTTTATTAAAACACTAATACTTTCATATGCCTCTTTGTGCCGACCACTGATATATTGCGTTCGTGTTATTTTTGTCGTCCTTCGTATTCAATGCATTTGTAGCTTTTTCTTGTATTCTCAAACTTTCTAGAGTGTATCGTTTATTTGTTCTCTTCTCCTTGTCTAATATTTTGGTGTTTGTCCAAATTCAGACAGGGCAATTTTAATTGCCGCAATTCTGATTTTATAGTGTATCGGAGAGAGAGGGAAGAATCTTATCTCTCTCTCTGATACACTAAAAAATCAGAATTGCCGCAATTAAAATTGCCCAATGTAAATTCGGTCTTTGTTAGATCGGGCAAGTGCTTTTCTTCAAAACAGTGTGTGGACAAAGCTGTAGTTAATTTGTTTTTTCTTATGTCTGCTTCGTGTTCAGATATTCTTGTACCCAGACTTCTTTTTGTGGTACCCACGTATACTTTGCCGCACTCTTCGTTTGTTTTGCCTAAACATGTTATTTCATACACAAGATTGCTTTGGTCATTTTTTTCTATTTTTGTCTTTGTTTTTGTAAATAGTGTGTTAATTGTGTTGTTTGCCCTATACGCTAATTTTATTTCGTTGTCATTTATTATTTGTTGCATTTGTTGGTTTTCTGTGAGCTTCGGTATGAAAGAGATGCTGTAATATTTGGTGTTACCAGATGTGTTGTTTTTGTCTACCCCCATTATTTTTTCCGTTTGTGCTTTATTTATTAAATTATTTATTAAATATGTTGGGTAACTGTTGTTAGTTAATATGTCCTTTAATTTGTTTATATTTTTGGATTTAAATTTAGTGTCGCTCAATTTTAACGCCGTCGTAATCAAATTCATTGCAGTATTTATTTTTTGACTTAATGGTTGAGTCGAGTGATAATTTATAAGCCGTCCAGATGCAATGGCTTTGGAATACCAATCCGTTATTATTGAATTATTTTCGCGGTATATTTTCATATCAAGATATGGGATAGAATTATCTTCTTCTTTTTCAATTGTAAATTTGAGTTTGTTATGGTATGTGTTAAATGTTTGTAAAATTTGTTTTTCGTCCTTTCTCTTTATAATGGCAAATAAATCATCGACATATTTTGAAATTAGTTTAATGTGTATATTTTCCTTTTTGAGATCCGCGATGACTTGCTCCAATAGAGTATCTAGTACGATATCGGCTATTGTTGGGGATAGTGGATTACCCATGGGCATTCCGTAAGTTTGATTATAGAAGGTGTCGCCATATATAAAATAATTATTGTCGTTTAGACAGAACTGCAATATCTTAAGGAATTGAGATCTTGGTATTGTAGTGTGGTTTTTCAAAACATTCCACTGTGCCATTATATTATTTATTGCCAAGTGAATTGGTATATTTGTAAATAATGATACGACGTCTAGGGAAATTAAAATTTCGTCGTCGTCCAAAGATATGTTTTCCAATTTGTCCTTGAGTTCCAATGAATTTTTTACATTATATTTCTCTAATATAATATTATTCAAAATGAGTCCAATGTATTTTGACATACTGTAGCAGGGAACTTCTACAGAAGATGAAATTGGGCGAAGGGGCATATCGGGCTTGTGAATCTTCGGTAGTCCGTATAACCTGGGTGCTGTGGCTGCATGCGATGTTAATTTTAATTTTTCGTACCTTGTTATATGTTCCTCTTTGAATAGGTCCATAACTATCTTGTTGTTTGTTCGTTGTAATTTTTGTGTGGGATCTAACCTTATTGTTTTGTATGTTGTTTTATCCTCTAGTAGTTTGTTCATTCCCAAATTGTAGTCTTTTTTGTACATAATTACTGTTTTATTTCCTTTGTCAGATTTAGTTATTACAATTTCATCCTTGTGTTTTTTCAAATTTCATCCTTGTGTTTTTTCAAAGTATTTTCTTTAAATCTGTATTTTAACAGAAAACTCTGTCAAATATCTGTTGAATAAAGATTACACCCGAGTAAAAATTTTTATATGATGCAATACATAATGATATATAACACAATATATATTTACACGCAATTTAATCCGAATAATGGTGGATGTTTTTGCATTAAAAAATATCAACTTGTATAAAATATGATTCGATTTCATCCGAGTTTTGACCAGACATTGCCATATTTCATTGTATCCAATTAGATCTAATTGCATAAAAACATAAAAAATCTTGGTGTGTTTTGGTTTGGATGAGATACACCACAGGTCAACGATACATTCACCAAATATATAATTTTCTAAAATAAAAAAAAAATGTTTGGGTACGCTTCGAACCAGATAGGTGATATACATAACCCTAACAAGGAAATGTTTAGGAACATTTTAAAAGTTTCTTATACTTTGCTTAAAAAACTAAGAACATTTTTGGTTAATTGGAAACATTTAATTGGAAACATTTATATATGGAACAGAATAAGCTATATATAATTTTATATTAAATTATACAGAAAAACAAATTTTGTATTGGCCCTAATATTATTTCATATATTTATAATAACCGTATACCTTTTAATCAGAATCATGATAAAATTATATATTACAACATATGACTGCATTTAAAAAAATTTGAAAATACCTCACGGGATGTATAATCATATATGATTTATTATGTTTGTATCAAGTTATATATTGTTATATATGTTTATTTTTACTCGGGCAGTCATTTTACAGAGTATTTTACAGAGTTATTATTTTGAGTGTACACTTTTTAATCCCTCTGAGAAACCTAAGTTCAAAATTTCAAGTATCTATGACTAAAAAGTACCGAAAGTACACTTTTTTACCCACCTTAGAACACGAATTTCCAAAAAGTACTTTTTTCAGATTGTTTTTTTACCAAAAGTACACTTTCCGTAATATCCCAGCAAAAACTAGGTAATGTGTTGTGAAAAGTAATGACTGCCAATTACATTACTTATAACAACTACTCATTACCCACTCCACATCAGGTCTGGCAACCTTGTGCAAGTGTAAACGTTTTTAAAATCTCGCTCCGTGTTTTTTGTCAAAATCTTTTTAAATAAATTATTAAAAAATCTAAAAACAACATAAAAAAAAATCTATAAACAATTACACATTCATTTATTAAAAAAAAAATAAACATTTCAATAGTGAATTTCAATTCCTCCTTAAAATAAAGTTTAATATATTTTCTACAACATAAAATTACAATAAATAAAACTAAATCATTAAACCCTTTACTTTTACAACAATAAAAACCTGCTAAGCAAAAACATTTTTCAACTAAACAGAATAAAGCATAAAAAGAAACAGAAAAAAAAACAACAACAAACATTTCATATAATAATAACAAGTGCCGTTTTCTATTATAAGCTTCTTTAACATTTTTAAAACAATCAAAACACAACAACAATCCTTTATTTGTAAACAGAGTTACCAGATCTAACTAAATAAATATAAATCTAAATCCCGTCGCGGAATATAAATTATACCTAAACTTAAAAAATCATATAAAAAAAAAAAATAATAAAAATTGTGTAATGTCTTGCTTATTGAAAAATTGCACTATCAAAGGTGATAGTGAAAGAATGATAAACTGTTGGTTGTGCCACGAACTTTGTCATCTTAAATGCAGTGGTCTTTCTGGGTCAGTTGCTGATGCTATGACCAATAATAAAGGGCTGCATTGGTGTTGTGCTGACTGCAGAAAAATTGGTGTAAGTTTCTATCGCTTTTTCAAGGATAAGAAAAATACTTTCTTGGAAATTCAAGATGCTGCTTCACAGTTATCCGAACGTATTTTAAATTATGGCAAACTGTACGATGACTTTAAATTGTTGGATGACTTAAAATCGCCTCCTCCATCATCAGCAAAACGTACACGTAAATCGTCAAGAGTGGCTAACAGGGATAAATGTAATGACAATATCCCTGCTGGTAGCACACCGTGCTCTTCTTCTAATGCTTCTACACTAGATCCAGTAGTTAATCATAATTCTGATGCTCCAAGTTATGCCGAAGTGACCTTAAATCAAGCTAATCCCGTTATAAATGCTGATCAAACTATTAATTCGCTTAGAGCTGTCCCACCTAAAAAAACAATTTTTATTTCACGTTTAGCTAAAGAAACCACTGCTGAAGCGGTTGATTCTTTCGTTAAATCTAAGGTTGGTTTAAACGTAGAAGTTTCAACGTACAAGTTTGTTTTTTCTCAACCGAGATCAATCTCATCTTTCAAAATTTCTGTTTCTGCTGATGTTTATGACAGGATTATCGATCCTAGCTTTTGGCCTGAAAATACATTTGTTCAGAAATATCAGATCAGGGAAAATCAAAGATCTAATAATATTGGTCGCCTTCCTCAAATGGATTCAAATGTTCCAAAAAACTGATAGCTTTTACCGGAGATAATATTTCAATAGTTTACCAAAATGTGTGTGGCTTAAGAACAAAACTGTCTACTTTATATATAGAAAGTTTTAGCATTAATCATCATGTCATCGTTTTTACGGAAACTTGGCTAAATAGCTCTTTCTTTAATTCTGAAATACTTTCTAACAAATACAATATTTTTAGACGTGATCGGGGCACTATTGAAACTGGCGGTGGAGTCCTAATTGCGGTCTCAAATGTTTTACCTTCAGAAATTTTATTAATTGACTCTAAGTTCAACAACATTGAATTTATTGCAGTTTTAATTAAACTTAAACGTAAAAAACTATTTATTACTTGCTCGTACATTCCTCCATCATCTCCGCAGTCTTTATATGATCAACATGGTGAAGCAATTAAATTTGTTCTTCTTACTGCCAACCCAGAGGACTCCGTTATCGTGCTTGGTGATTTTAATTTACCTAAAATATCCTGGAAATTCTTACCTGAGGAGATATATTTTGTTCCGTCAAAATCTGAAAAAAAGTGTCAGGAGCTTTTTAACATTTTGCATGACTTAAGTCTATTTCAACTAAATGGCATTTTGAATGATAATTTCAAATTATTGGATTTAATATTTGTTAATGATAATGCAGAGTGTAACGTTGTTCGTACTAATCCCATTTCAACTCCGGAAGACCGATATCACCCGACGATTAACATAAATATATATATTCCTTCAGATCTTGTCAATTCAACTGCAAAAAAGAACGATATGGTTTTTTGTTTTCCACAAACGAATTACAATATGCTTAATGAATTCCTCAACAACACAAACTGGGATACTCTATTATCATGCAATACTGGCAAAACTGATATTGATTTTATGACTGACTCCTTCTACAACAAAGTATACTCCGTTATGGATTTATGTATTCCGAAACAAATTTTTAAGAAACTCTCTGGACCTCCATGGAATACGAAGCAACTGGCAAGCATAAAAAACAAAAAAAATAAATTTTACAAAAAATACAAACAATCTGGTTCTATTGTCGATCATGGTAAATACTCTATTTATCGCGCTGAATATAATACACTAAATAAATCATGTTACTCAGATTATTTAATTAAAATGAAAAATAATTTTAAGCGTAATCCAAAATCGTTTTATAAATTTGTTAACTCCAAAAGAAAAACTACGGGCTTTCCTGCTGTCATGAAATTTCAACACAACGAATCATGTGATGATGCTATTATTAGCAATTTGTTTGCTGACTTTTTCTCTACCACTTATTCAGATGCAACATTTGATGATTCCAACAGTTACCCACTTTCACTGATTGCAAATCAAACGATTTCCATTCCTTTTTTTGATGCTTCATTGGTTTCTAATGGTTTGAAAAAGCTTAAATTTTCCTATAATAGTGGACCTGATAAAATTCCAAGCTCAATTCTCGTTAAATGTGCTGATGCTTTAGCTACACCGTTGACACATATGTTTAATACGTCGATTAAATATGGTTATTTTCCTAAAATGTGGAAAGACTCATTTATTATACCTCTTTTTAAATCTGGAAGTAAATCTGATATTGCAAACTACCGAGGTATTGCAAAGTTAAGCATTATACCTAAACTTTTTGAAAAAATTGTTACTGATCACCTATGTCATCAAGTAAACACTTTAATTTCCCCTTTTCAACATGGTTTTCAAAAAAGGTGCTCGACTTAAACAAATCTTTTACAACTTACAACAATAGTAAATCGTGGTTTCCTTCAAAGGAAACAGACTGATGCAATTTATACAGACTTCAGCAAGGCGTTTGATAAAGTTAACCATAAGCTTTTAGTAAAAAAATTACATTTAATGGGATTTACTGATCTTAGTATAGAGTGGATATACTCATATTTAACAAATAGAAAACAAACCGTACTTTTTAAGCAAATATCTTCAAAAAATATTGATGTTCTATCGGGAGTTCCGCAGGGGAGCCACCTTGGGCCCCTTTTATTTTCATTGTTTATTAATGATTTACCTCAAGTTATAAAGTTTTCAAATATTCTAATGTATGCTGACAATGTAAAAGTTTTCCTTAGCCAGCGATGTATCCAGGAATTTGAAAAGGGGGGGGCACAACTCCCAAAATTGTTTGCCATCGCCTATTTATATTTAGTTTTAACTAGAAATAGTTGAAAAGTAATTGAAAAGGGGGGGCATGTGCCCCCTGTGCCCACCCCCTGTATACGTCCATGTCCTTAGCTATAATCAACACTCCGACCATTCTCTTTTACAAAATGACTTGGATTCGTTTCATTCGTGGTGTGTTTTAAATTTGATGGAGCTTAATCTAAAAAAGTGTAAATGCATGATGTTCGTTAGAAAGAGACCGATATCTGTAAACTATATGCTGGGCGGTTATCAACTGGAAAAAGTGAATAACTTCTTAGATCTTGGTGTTTTGTTGGATCCCAAACTTAGTTTTATTCCCCATATTACAATTATGGTAAATAAAGCTAGGGGAGTTCTTGGTTTCATAAAACGTTGGGCGAAAGAGTTTAATGATCCGTATTTAACAAAAACTTTGTACACGTCACTCGTAAGGCCTATTCTGGAATATGCATCCATTATTTGGGACCCTATGTACCAGATACATACCGACTGTATTGAGTCTGTGCAAAAACAGTTTTTATTGTTCTGTCTACGTAGCTTAAATTATGATCCGTTGAATCTTCCATCATATACCAGCAGACTTGCTCTTATTAAGCTTCCAACGCTTAAAAGCCGCAGATCAATGCTAAACGTCTCGTTTCTTCTAAATATTGTTAATGGTGATGTTTGTTCGGGTTTCCTGATCAACAATATTTCATTCAATGTTCCTCAAAGGCCAACACGAAACTTCAAGCCAATATCTGTCAAATTTTTCCGGTCCAACTATGCAGATGCTGACCCTTTAAGGAGAATGTGTATTGAATTCAACAAGCTTTATGGATTTATTGACTTCTCTTTAAATACTAACGCAATTAAGAGTAGGATAATAATTTTTCTTAACTCATAATTAATTATTGTTTTTAGTAATGTTATTTAATTAAATTTAACACATTTATGTAAAAGTTTAATTTTTTTTATTTTCATATTTTTGTAAATAGTCTGTAAGGATTAATTCCATAGACAAATAAACAAATAAATAAATAAATTACTTAAGTCCAAAAAGCAACTAGTGGCTTATATTGTAATATGTAAGTACTTATTTGCAATAATATAAATAATAAGTTATTGAGAATGTTAAAAATAAATACTTATTTGCAAGTTCACTTGGGAAATTAAGTCCAATCAGAAAAAAACAATATTTATTTTACATTTTTAGCTTAAAGTTTCGCGAAAACGAATAATCTAATGATAAATAGTTATTTCAAACTCTGTTTGCAACTATTTATTTTGAAATCCTCCAAAAAAATCTGAAATTTTTTTTCATTTTTACACAAAATTCCTTTTGGAGTATAAATTCCCAATTCTGACAGACTTGCTACGAAAAAAATGCTGTTATTTTTTAATATTTTTAACTTTTTCATGTTTATATACAAAAAAAAGAGATTTTTGTGGTACAGTGTTAGTGGTAGTTACTAATTGCTATACCCATTTTTGGCCAAACGACTAAAACAGCAACAACAATAAAATTACATAAAATACAACATGAGAAATATTTCCACCAACAATTATAACATCAACAGCTGGTAACAAACATAACGATGCACCAGCACTAACATACATACACGAATCAAACAACCTTCAACTGAAACATGTTTAAATTGTGGCAACAGGAATACAAGAGGATCTAAATAAACAGCAGCAATGATACAAAATCAACGACAGCCTCATTATCACTGTGTCACTAGGGTAACCCATATTTTTTTAAGGTTGGAATATGAAAACACCAAAGGTTTTTAAAATAACACTTTGTAAAATATATTTTAAATATTTGTCCTAGGATACCACTAGTGGTGGTAAATGAAAGAGGAGAACCGCCGATAATTTTCCCATTTTTTTTTTTACATATCAAGGCGTAATGACATTTAAAAACTATTTTCTTCAATATCATTTTAAATGTTCAACAAAATATTTTGATTACGTTTTGAAAAGACATTATTCACATCCTCTTTCCTGATATGACAAAATAAAAAAATGGAAAAGGAAGGCCACGAAACTTTTTCTTGTAAAATTAAATATATTTTTTGTGCACTAATATTCGAAAATATTAGAAAAATTCAATTAAACTCAGAAAAGTGGAAACTCTGAGTAAAGTGAAGGGTGTTTTTGATTCTTCAGACATATTCTTTTTTCGTTTTCTTTAAAAAATTCTTATGGCTTAGAAAAGAGCCTAAGATTTTCCAGCCTGTACTTAATCGCTGCCCAAACCTTATCTACTGAATGAATATTTTCATACAACTATTGCGCTTCATTCACATCAATAAACATTAATTACTTTTCATTCAACCGAATAACCTAGAAATCTCTAATGGATAAAATAACCGCGATTATTGCATTTCCAAACCATATGAGATCTCTAACGATTCGTTTGTAATCAACTTTACCAACAATGCCTAAGATATTCCATAACCACTCAATGCATACATATAATGTAGTATAATTATATGAAAATTCCCCACAGCACACATACATAAATATATATTGTATACTTGAAACAAGTGCGTAAGTATTTGTATGTGACACTATTGAAGAGGGATATAAATTAGTTAAGGGGGCAGGGGTGGTTGGTTATATAATATAACAATATAACAACAATTAGAGGATTATTGCGTTACAACGTTTAAATTTAAGTTTCCGGAAGTTAAGTAAGCGTGTAATAAGTGGCTCAAGTTGTACACGAATGTACATTTGTATGTGTGTAAGTATGAGTATTGTATTTGTGTCAGAAGAAGTACTAGTACATATTGTGTTAATATTGTGGCTCATGTAGACGAACATGTATGAAAATCAGTTTGTGCATGTGTAAGTTCATACAAGCCATACATGGGAAATTATAATTTCTACTATTTTTAACATATTTTTTGACAGTTAACATTTTTCATACAAGAATTTTTCTAAAGTGAAAAATGTGTCAAAATATGAGAATTTTTCTAAAAGAAAATTTATTAAAAATTTTAATATTTTTCTAAAGAAAATTATATTTTATTTTATTTCAATTTATTTTATTTTATTTTATTTTAATCTATTTTTTTTTTTATTTTATTTTATTTTATTTTATTTTATTATACCCTCCACTCTGGTGATAGAGGGTATATATAAGTTTGTCATTCCGTATGTAACACATTGCAATATTGGTTTAGGACCCCATAAAGTATATATATTCATGATCCTTGATCGATTTTAAGTCGATCTAACGATGTCCGTCTGTCTGTCTGTCTGTCTGTCTGTCTGTCTGCCCGTCCGTCTGTCTGTATGTCTGTCTGTCTGTTGAAATCACGTTTTTGGCAATAATCCGGAACCAATTTAAATTTGGTTCCGGATTATTTTCTTAAAAAATAAAAATATTTTCATTTAAAAAAATAATTTTTGTTAAATAATAAAAGACAGAAATAAACTTTATGGCAAAAAGTAATGTGACTGACTGACATACTCATTCATCATCGCCCAGCCCAAACCGCTGAAGTTAGAGACTTGAAATTTGGACTGTAGGTTGACCTCCCGGAATAAAGATCCGGCTGGATTTTTGCCAATGTTTATTCTAAGGGGGTAAAAAGGGTAAAAAACTGTACTTTTGGTACTTTTTCTATCTCCCGATATTATGGTCATAGAGACTTGAAATTTGGACTGTATGTTACTCTCCCGCAATATACCCAGCAAAAATTGGCATTACTAGTAATGGGTTTTGTAATCCGAAGCAGATGTTAATAAGTAGTTACTTATTGAATGAAACACTAATTATTTTAACAAGGGCGTGAGACAAAAATAACTAGTGAAGAGTATGGAGATAAATAAGTAGTTATTGACTCGGATTACTAATAAGGAGTAAAAACCCATTACCAATAAGGAGTAAAATAATTAGTTAATTAAAACATTTAAAATTTAACTTGTTTTTACTAAAACTTAAAAAATACGTAATTTTTATTAAGTTTTTAATTATTTTTTAAGTTAATTGATGTGTAAAGGTTAATGTGGTTATTCATAAAACCTAAAATATATTTAAAGTAGGTTTATTTGACAGATATTGCAGGAACAATTGTCAAATAAACCTACAATAAGTCTGTTATAAGTATTATGAATAAGAGCCTTAAACTGCAAGTGCAGGGAGATATTATTACTTAGAAGTGCTTTTATAACATATTTCTAAAAAGTAGTTACTTTTGGGCTTAAAATAATGTTAATGGTAATGGGTACTCATTATAAATAATGTGCTTGGTAATGATTACTTTTCAAAACTCATTACCATGTTTTTGCTGGGTAGATCCACTATGGCTGGAGTTTTGGCAATGGTAAGGGGGTAAAAAGGGTAAAAAACTGTACTTTTGGTACTTTTTAAATCTCCCGGAATATAGTTCCATTAAGGCTGGATTTTTGACAGTGTTGATTCTAAGGGGGTCAAAAGGGTAAAAAAATGTACTTTTGGTGCTTTTTATATCTCCTGAAATAATGGTCATAGAAACTTGAAATTTGGACAGTATGTTCACATCCTAGAATATAGATCCAGCACGACTGGATTATTGCCAATGTTGATTCTAAGAGGGTAAAAAGGGAAAAAATCTGTACTTTTGGTACCTTTTATATTTCCTTAAAAAATTGTCACATAGACTTGAAATTTAGACTGTATGTTCACCTCCCGGGATATAGATTCCCTAAGGCTGGGTTTTTGCAAATGATGTTTCTAATAGGGTAAAAAGGGTAAAAATATGTACTTTCGTTACATTTTATATTTCCATAAATAATGGTACACCAATACCCCGGTTTGCGTCGCTTCGGTTAGCGTCGTTTCGAAGTTGCGTCGTTTTCAAATTTCTGTGATTTCGAAGTTGCGTCGTTTTGGTTTCAGTTTGCGTCGCATGGCTTCGAAGTTGCGTCGCCAGTGCTTCGATTTGCGTCGTTGATATAAAAATGTGTGTACAAAACTAAAACAAAAAACGGAGATTTCCCGTTTATATTTCAGTTTGAGTAGCACGACTCCGAAGTTGCGTCGTTAGTGCTTCGATTTGCGTCGTTAATATGTAAATGTTTATACAAAGCTTGCTTTTATACTTGCTTTTATACTATGAATTTTTTATTTTTATTTTTATCTTAATATTTTTATGTTTTTGTTATGTTTTTTACGTTTATTTTAATTAAAACGGTTTTCAAAAAAAAAAAAAATATATAAAAAAATTGCATTTTTTTATTGAAAAATCTAATTTTTCTGCTAAAATTATGAATCTCGGAACCAATTAAATGAAAATCAATACAAATTTATGGAAAATCGTGCTTCGGTTTGCGTCGCGTTTCTCCGGTCCCAATTAACGACGCAAACCGGGGTACTGGTGTACTAGAAAATTGAAATTTGCAATGTCTGTTCACCTTCTGAAAAAAAGATTCACAAAGGCTCGGGTTTTGCCAATGTTGATTCTACGGGGGTAAAATGGGTACTGAAATAATGGTTATTCAAACTTGAAATTTAGAATGTAGGATCCTTTAGTGAAATAAAACATTCTGGAACAAGTACTTTCTGAAAATTCTGTAACCGTTTTCAAAAAGTACCTTTTATAAAAGGTGCCTTTGTAAAAAGTACCTTTTATAAAAAGTCCCTTTTGTAAAAAGTACCTTTTATAAAAAGCACCTTTTATAAAAAGTACCTTTTATAAAAAGTATCTTTTATAAAAAGTACCTTTTATAAAAAGTACCTTTTATAAAAAGTACCTTTTTTAAAAAGTGCCTTTTATACAACCCGAGTAAAAATTTTTATATGATGCAATATATATTGATATGTAATACAATATATAATTAAACGCAATTTGATCCGAAAAATGGTGGATGTTTTTGCATTAAAAAAGATCAATTTGTATAAAATATGATTTGATTTCATCCGAGTTTTGACCAGACATTGCCATATATTAGTGGATCTAATTAGATCTAATTGCATAAAAACATGTAAAATCCTTGTGTTTTTTGGTTTGGGTTGAGATACACCGCAGGTCAACGATACATTCACCAAACATATAATTTTCTTAAACAAAAAAATGTTCGGGTACGCTTCGAACCAGATAGGTGATATACATAACCCTAACAAGGAAATGTTTAGGAACATTTTAAAAAGTTTCTTACACTTTGCCTTAAAAACTTAGAAAATTGTTGGTTAAATGGAAACATATAGTGCTATATATGGAAGAGAATAGGATATATATAATTTTATATTAAATTATACAGAAAAACAAATTTTGTATTGACCCTTATATAATTTTATATAATTATATCAACCGTACACCTTTTAATCCGAATCATGATTCAATTATATATTCCTACATATGACTGCATTAAAAAAATTTAGAAAATATCTCACGGATGTATAATCATATATAATTTATTATGTTTGTATCAAGTTATATATTGTAATATATGTTTATTTTTACTCGGGAAAGTACCTTTTATAAAAAGTACCTTTTATAAAAAGTACCTTTTATAAAAAGTACCTTTTATAAAAAGTACCTTTTATAAAAAGTACCTTTTATAAAAAGTACCTTTTATAAAAAGTACCTTTAATAAAAAGTATCTTTTACAGAAAGTACCTTTTATTAAAAGTACCTTTTATAAAAAGTACCTTTTATAAAAAGTACCCTTTTGTAAAAAGTACCTTTTATAAAAAGTACCTTTGATAAAAAGTACCTTTTATCAAAAGTACTTTTTATCAAAAGTACCTTTTATACCTTTTATAAAAAGTACCTTTTGTAAAAAGTACCTTTTATAAAAAGTACCTTTTATAAAAAGTACCTTTTATAAAAAGTATCTTTTATAAAAAGTACCTTTTATAAAATTACTTTTTATAAAAAGTACCATTTAAAAAAGTACCTTTAAAATAAGTACCTTTTATAATAAGTACATTTTAAAAAAAGTACCCTTTATAAAAAGTACCATTTATAAAAAGTACCTTTTATAAAAAGTACCTTTTATAAAAAGTACATTTTATAAAAAGTACCTTTTATAAAAAGTACCTTTTATAAAAAGTACCTTTTATAAAAAGTACCTTTTATAAAAAGTACCTTTTATAAAAAGTACTTTTTATAAAAATTACCTCTCATAAAAAGTACCTTTTATAAAAAGTACCTTTTATAAAAAGTACCTTATATAAAAAGTACCTTTCATTAAAAGTACCTTTTATAAAAAGTACCTTTTATTAAAAGTACCGAAAGTACACTTTTTGGTCCTTTTTTTTCCTGAGGTATAAATAAAACAAACTTTTTTGTTTTTTAAATCATTACATTGGTGGAGGGTATTTAAAGATTCGGCACAGCCGAATATAGCTTTCTTACTTGTTTTATCTTATTTTATTTTATTTTATTTTATTTTATTTTATTTTATTTTATTTTATTTTATTTTTTTTTATTTTATTTTATTTTAAACTTAAATTTAAATTTAGAAATGCAAATTTAAAAAAAAAAAAAATCCCATCTATGATACATGTAAATTTTGCAAATGTGTAATTTCTCTTGAAAGCATAAATCCCATTTTCCCACAGTCACTCACCCACTCACACTCTATGGCATGTATTAAATCATAATAAACAAGTCTAATTTATGGGAAAACATAATTTTACGCTTTGCAACTTGTAGACGGTTTGGAAATAAGATTTGTTTTTGCTTTTGGGCTTCCTTTTCGTTAAAACTTTTTAAGTGATATATAATTTGAAAATTTGCATTGAACTATGTTTACAAATTATTGAAAATAATCTATGGCATATAACACTACTAAACATCAAAAGTGCAACTGGGACGCAACCTTGTACACTTGATTACAATATTTCTGCTGGTCCGAAATCCGGTGTCCAAACTTTTCCATCATAACAGGTTTTTAATAAAATTTTGGTCAAACGCTGTTTTGGGCATTTTTGGTCACTCATGGCTGATGAACCCGATGTGATGGCGACTTAAAAACAAGTCGAGGCTTAAGCTTAAACATTATTCTTTAAGATGCAAAACTCATTTGGTCAGTCAGCTAAAGTGGTTTAGCGATCCCAGATCAATTTTATCTTTGCTAGATTTTTAATTAATAAATAACACCGCTCAACACTCATTTTCCGGTTTAAATTCTGGTGATTAATTTTAGTAGACTTTGATCTCCTGATTCCAAATCTGTTCTCTAAAGTTTTCTATCACGTCCAGATTTTTAGTTATTCACGGTTGAAATTGCGGAAAATTACGATTTTTGCATTATTTGAAAGCCTGTACAGCAGCCATTCAGTGGAATACAAATCTGGTATAAAGCGCAAAAACATAATTTGTCTATGGTCTATAATATAGAAAACAATTTTTTTCTAATTATTGCGTTTGGTTGGGTTATACTTGCGTTTTAAAATGATACTGTTAAAATTACCATTTTTGTAACATTTACCTTAAACCGGAAGATATCTTTAATGGGTTCAAAAGTCTATAAGAAAGAATGAACTTTTGCCTAAATTTTGAGCTCATCACAGTAAAAATTTACCATCTGCTTTTTGTTTTAGAGCCTTTTAAAAATGGTGCTTTTTCTAATTTTTTTTACAGTGTTTTTTTAAAATACATGTTTGACCAATAATAGTGCAACAACTTCAAATTTTTTTCATCATATATTTAAGATCATAGTTTAATTCTACTCTAAAGCTTTATACCAGATTTTTATTTTTAGGCTGCTGTGCAGGCTTCCAAAATTAGCAAAAATCGCGTTTTTCGCATTTTCAACCGCGAATAACTAAAATTCTAGACGTGATGGAAAAATTTGGAGAACAGATTTGGAATCAGCGAGTCAAAATATTTTAAAATTTTATATGAAACTTCAAACCGGAGCCAAAAATTTGTTGAGCGGTGTAATCAATATACAAGCCAAAGAACGTTTATTTCGTATTTTAATGATATTTCAAAAACTAAGCGAGATAAAACAAAATGGATGACATTTTTGTGATTATTACCCCTCCAAAGCAAAAGAAAGTAAATTTGGTATTTTAATAATATCTCAAAAGCTAATCGAGATAGAGCAAAATGGATGATATTTTTGTCATTATTACCCCTATCCCAGATCTATCCCAGTTCAATTTTACCTTTACTAGATTTTTAAATTGCAAATAACTTCTTAAATAATCAAGATACACGCAAAATGACGTTAATTTGATATTTTAATTATATCTCAAAAACTTATCGAGATAGAGAAAAACTGATTGGTGTTTACCCCTCCACAACCTATTTAGCTATTCCAGATAATTTTTTTCCTAGCTAGATTTTTAAATTGCGAAGAAATTCTTAAATAAGCAAGATACAAGCTAAAGGACGCGAATTTGCTATTTTGGTTATATCTCAAAAACCAATGGAGATAGAACAAAATGGTTGATATTATTGTCATTTTTATCTCTCCATAACCCCTTTAGCGATCCTAGATAAATTTTTTCTTTGCAAGATTTTTAAATTGCGAGAACTTCTCAAATAAGCATTTTTGGTATTTTGGTTATATCTCAAAAACTAATCGATATAGAACAAAATGGAGGATATTTTTGCCATTTTTATCTCTCCATAACCCCTTTAGAGATCCCAGATAAATTTTTTTTTGCTAGTGTGGCGACAGTAATCAACTTTGTTATTAAAAACATTAATTAATCTAGGTTATGTTTCATAAATTTCATTTTTATTTTTTCCAATTTTGATTTACAAATTTCATTCTGTATTTTGACTTTGAATAAAATAAAACCGTAAATTGTTTTTATAAATAAATCTTTTTAATATCGTCGATTTACCTACACTAGATTTTTCAATTGCGAATAACTTCTTAAAAGTTCCAAAAAATACACTCAAATATTTATGTCATTAACTGTTTGTATCACTCAAAATAATTCTACAGTAAAAGGTTTAGTAAATGATATTGTACCAAAATCTACTAATTAGTTACTAATTTTAGTATCTTCAAAGTACTAACATTAGTAATTTTTACTGGTTTTGACTAATATTAGTTAAAAATTTTAGTATTGGTTACCAATTTCTGCACTAGGTCCCTTTGGACTAAAATTAGTTAAATTTTTAGTATTGAATACCCACGTTTTTTTTTGGGTGTAGTTTATTTAAAAAGTTTAACGTTTTGTCGTTTTTAAAAGAAAAAGCATTTATTTTATGTTCAGTTTTTTCAAGTGACTATTTCTGTTCTTTGTTTAAAAAATAACAACATAAAAAATAAAGAATTTGATTAACATTCAATTTTAAAAGTCATTTATTTTTGTTCTGTATGTAAAAATAAGTGATTCTTCTTTAATTTTTAATGATTTGTGTACGTTATTTTTTTTAACTGTTGGCATTTTTTAAAGAAAAATCATTAGCTTTTAACTACTTGTGTGGGTTATTTTTTTGTAGAACAAAAAAATCAAATAATTATTTATAGAAATATAAAAACATGTTTGTATCAAGTGACTTTGGCATGATGGGTAGAGTGTCTGGCCATAATGTAGTTCATTGCGGGATCGATTCCCCAAAATTTTATTAATTTTTTTTTTAAATATAATTCAATAGAAAAATTGTAAAAATAACCTACAAAATCATTAAATTTTAATGTTTTCGTAGGTATTTTTTTGTTTGAATTTGTTGGTAAAAAAATAACACAATAATCATTAATTTTTAATGTTTTCGTAGGTTATTTTTTCGAATTTGTTGGTAAAAAAATAAAAGTGACGCTATTTTTAATATTCAATGTTATTTATTTTAGAAAATTTTATTAACAGTAAAAAATAAATGTTGTTAAAACAAATAAAAAATGTTTGTTAAAACAAATGAAAAATTACTGGAATGGTTTTAAAATGTTTTATCACTTGTTTTAAATATGTTTTCCATTTGTTTTTGCCTACAAAATATTTTGAGTGTTAGTCCAAGCTAAGGGCACATGAGACATTTCGAAATGTGAAGTGCGGCACATGTGTGTACCATTCCTTACCCTGGCACATAGTAATTTTACTCTGTACCACAGAGTGGTGTAGGGTATAAAATGTAAGATAGTAAACGTACTTATTACAGAAAAATTCTTAGAAGACATTTTTATTTATCAATATTTTTTTCTAAAGAAAATTTTCTGTGAAAAAAAATCGAGATAATGAGACTCCTCATATTTTTTTAAACTTTTTTTTTTTTAATTTTTTTCAAACATTTTGGAGGGCATAAAATATTCGTCACAACCAAATTTAACATCCTCAATTGTTTTCTTTAAATTTCTTTATTATTAAATTATTTTATCTTCTCATTAATTTTTAAATTGTTTTTCAATTTGATTTCAGGCGATTGTTATCGTCATAAATTTAATAACAATAACAAAGTAAACTGGATATAATGAATATTTTTATTTCACACCCTCCACACACACTATCTATCAATAGACAGACATTGATATGATATTAATATCCAATCTATTTTTATTTTTTTTTTTTTAAGAAAAAAAAAAAAAAAACATAATAACCCAGTAACATTTTTTGAACAGATTGCTATTGCAATACTTAGATTATATTTAGGATCAGCTGAGTCAACTGAATGGTTCGATTACACGAACAATAATTTTCAGTTGAGAAAATTTCGGCTGTTGCATCGATCCATTCAGTTTGCTCTGAATTCGGTTTGCAAAACTAATCTGTTTCCTCTGTGAGCAAACTGGTTTTTGGAATCCGAGACTTTTATAGGATTAAAGGTTTTAAAACCAACCCTTTTAAAGACATTTTTTTTAAAGAATCTGAAAAAAAATATGCTATAACTAGCTTACCATCCCCGTACTTCGTTACCGGTTGTATTGAATACCAGATAATATAAGGATCAGGATTACTCTATCGATTTAACAAAAAAATCCTCTACATAGTTTTTGTTTTATTTACTTGTGGACGTTTAAGTCTTTCATAAAATAATATTTTAATGAATAATTTAAACAATAAAATTTGAATAACTTCGCTGGTACGTCATCATGCTCATTTCGGTAAAAAAATACATTGACAATTTTCGAGCCCTTATATCGGGTTTTAAGATTTTGAGTGAATAAATATTTCAGTAAAAAAAAATGGAATAAAAATAAGTTTGAGTGGAAAAACAGTCAAAAAAGTTAAATACGTAAAATTTAAGTAAAAAGTATCATTCCATATTGTTCTATTCCACTTCGTTCCCCGTTCTATTCCATTTCACTTCCAAGTAAATCTCCTTTCGTTCCATGTAAGTTTCATTCCTCTCCGTATAATATGCGTTAAAAAAATAAAAAGTTCTATTGTCTTTATATTGTAGATATGAAAAGTACCATTTTACACCACTGTTACCAGGTACCCCTTTTTACCCTAAAATTTTAAAATATGTCCTTGTCTTGGGTGTTATTTCTGCGGCTTTAAGTTCAATAGTTAGATATCTTAAAATAACCATTTGCCCCCTTTTCCCCGTAAAATTATATTTTCCAAAAACTGTTTTTTTGTGCTAGGTGATCCTTTATTTAAAACATCAAGTTTCTGAACCATTATTTCAAGAAATATAAGGATAACCAAATTTGCACTTTTTATCCCCTTAACGATCGGTCGCGACCATTAGAAACAGAATTTCCAAAAATAACTTTTTAAAGCATTTAAAATTTCAGTGCCTACGATAATTACTTCATGAAATATAAAAAGTATCAAAAAACACTTTTTTACAGCTCTAGAAACAGAATTTTCTGAAAATACTTTAGCAGAATGTTTTTTTCACCGAAGTCCCCTACATTCTAAAATTCAAGCTTCAACGGTCATTATTATAGGAACAAAAAAAAAGTACCAAAAGTACACTTTCTTACCCCCGTTAGAAACGAAATTTCCAAAAAGTACCTCTTTCAGAAGGCTTTTTTCTTCACCGAAAAATCCTACATTCCTTTTTATAAAAGGTTATTTTTATAAAAGGTACTTTTTATAAAAGGTACTTTTTATAAAGTATAAATTTCATCAAAATCGGTCCATCCGTTTTTTATATATAGATGTCATTAATGGTGGGATGCAAAAATTGGATTTTGCCACGCCCCTCCGCCCACAGACGGAAAATCAGAAATCCGACTTGACAGTGTTACTCGCCAGGCTATTCTGAATATTCCCTGAAAATTTCATCAAGATCGGTCCAGCCGTTTTCGAGTCCATACGGAACATACATACATACCCACATACATACACACATCCATTTTTATATATGGGGCATTCCATGTGAAATCGGACACTTTGAAAAACTTTTTTTTTAGATTTTCCCAATTTGTTTACAGTTTTTAGTACCCTTCGAAAACTCCTTCGTGGTAAATTTTCAGATTTTTTGGATGACCCGTTCAAAAGATATCGAATTTTTAAAAATTGGTAGTTTGTTCCTTTACTCAAAATTCTTTTAATCATAACTTCTTCAATAATGGTCCAAATTTCAAATTTTTTTTTTTTAAATTTTTGTTTTTTTACGTACTTTCTAAAAAAAAATCCGAAAAAATTCTTAAAAGCGCTCTAGTATGCGATTTTTAAGTTTTAAAATTTAAATCTCATTTTTGAAAATGTTTGTACTCTTCGATTTTTTTGAAATTTTTTTGTGTAAAACTTCTATCAATTCTACAAATTTTTTGCCCAGGGAGATCGTGGGATAACGATTATTACTATTTTTTAAAATTTTTTGAAAAAATTTTATTGTAATTTTCCAATCTTAAAATCATTTCTACTGCTTCAATGGTGCGTCATAGAGGGGTCCTTTATAAGACCGACCCCCATTAATTTTTACGTCTTAACATTTCTTTGGAACAAACTAATACCCTATCTCCAATTTCTAAGGGGGCTCCCACACAAAACGACATTTTTTAAAATTTGTTCCAACCGCTCTAACTGCCCTAATTGTGCCCCTAGATCAACAAAATGTATGACTGACCCACAATATTTTTTTAGTCCAAACATTTTCTCTGAACACACCTACCCTCTATCTTTAACTGTTAAGGCGGTCCCCATACATTTTTTTTTATTTTTTGGAAATTTGTTTTATTTAATCAGCTCCTACCGGTCCAATGATGCGTCCGAGAGGGTTCATTAGTGAGACCGACCCCCATTTATTTTTACCCTACAACATTTTTTTAAAACATACCTACGCCCTATCTCCACTCCCTTAGTAGGCTCCCATACAAAATTACATTTTTATAAAATTTGCTCCAACTGTTATTTGTATGGGAGCCTACTAAGGGAGTGGAGATAGGGCGTAGGTATGTTTTAAAAAAATGTTGTAGGGTAAAAATAAATGGGGGTCGGTCTCACTAATGAACCCTCTCGGACGCACCATTGGACCGGTAGAAGCTGATTAAATAAAACAAATTTACAAAAAATAAAAAAAAATGTATGGCGACCGCCTTAACAGTTAAAGATAGAGGGTAGGTGTGTTCAGAGAAAATGTTTGGACTAAAAAAATATTGTGGGTCGGTCATACATTTTGTTGCTCTAAGGGCACAATTAGGGCAGTTAGAGCGGTTGGAACAAATTTTAAAAAATGTCGTTTTGTGTGGGAGCCCCCTTAGAAATTGGAGATAGGGTATTAGTTTGTTCCAAAGAAATGTTAAGACGTAAAAATTAATGGGGGTCGGTCTTACAAAGGACCCCGCTATGACGCACCATTGAAGCAGTAGAAATGATTTTAAGATTGGAAAATTACAATAAAATTTTTTCAAAAAATTTTAAAAAATAGTAATAATCGTTATCCCACGATCTCCCTGGGCAAAAAATTTGTAGAATTGATAGAAGTTTTACACAAAAAAATTTCAAAAAAATCGAAGAGTACAAACATTTTCAAAAATGAGATTTAAATTTTAAAACTTAAAAATCGCATACTAGAGCGCTTTTAAGAATTTTTTCGGATTTTTTTTAGAAAGTACGTAAAAAAACAAAAATTTAAAAAAAAAAATTTTGAAATTTGGACCATTACACTATGCTACACCAAAAATATGCAGGGGTTCTCATATAAAAATTCGGGTTGGTTGGAGTCCATAGAGTACTGATATACTCATAGTTTTTCTGGATCACTTCGTTAAGTACGTTTTTTATTGGCAAATGTGTTGAAAAACGGAAATTCTTAAATTACAATTTTAAAAAATTATTACTTTGTTAGTTTGCCACCGATTTTCGATTTTATGGATTTGTTTTAAAGGTATAGGTCTTACCTTTCAAACAAAACAAAAATATTAAAAATCGATCAAGAATTGGCTGAGCTACGATCGCTTAAGTAAAAAAAAAACGTATTTTTTTAAAAATTTGTCATATTCTTTACACTCTAAGTTGAAAGTGCATCATTAAACAATTTTTTTGAATTTTTTGTAAAAAAGTATAGTAAAGTAGCTTTCCAAAACACCAAAAAACATAACAATCGGTTTAAAAATGAATGAGTTATGCTAAGTTTTGTGATAGGGCATTTTTAAATTTTTTCAGAAACGCTTGTAATTCAAGCATTATTCATAAATCTTGTTACTAGTAGTAATTTTATGCGCATATGCATATAAACTAGAGATGGGAACGTAATTAGATTTGTGTGTGATTCACACATGATCAGAAGTGAGCGTGATTGAAAATTAATTTTACTCACGTGGTTGTTAGTGAGTGTCAGTGTGAGTGGAATAAAAAAATGGGCGTGTCAGTTACTTCCAAATCCTATTTATAATTTTTTGGGTTTGTTTAAAAAATATCAGTGTTACTTCTTAAACAAAAAAATATTGTGAATCGGTTGAAAACTGGCTAAGGTGCGCTTGTTTAAGTAAAAAACCTTTTTTGAAGAGTTATACCTGCAACATTTTTATGACAGAAAAAGCTGTGCGCTTGCAAACATGTTTTTTTAAAACGAAATTGCTAAAATTGTGGGATCATTTGATGGAAATTTTACCTGTTTGTAATATATATGTGAGGCATTCCACACCAAATGTTTAGTGAGAAAAAAATTGTGTACCAAAATTTTTCAATGGGTCCCGGGTAAAAAAGTTTTATATATAACTAGGGTGAGATTTCCATGCAAATGCATGTTTTTTGTCGAAATCCTAAAAACGATATCGACCAATTATCTTTCCGAGTCAAGAGATTTGCATTAAATGGCATCGATTTGTTTTCGCATATTTTGCATATTTTGGTGAAAATACATATTTTTGCATATTTTGATTTTAAATGCATATATTGTGCATATTTCGAACTTTTAAGTGCATATTATTGCATATTTTGGCATAAATTAGCAAAAACACAAATTGAAATGATTTTTTTTCAAAAACTATTTTAAATTTTTAAAATTTATTTTGAAAATCAGAAAAATTACTTTTTTTTCTTCTGAATTTTTTTTTATAGATTTTCTTAATTTTTAAAAAAATCTTGCTAGACAAACATCTAATCTTTAAAAAAAAATTACAAAAAAAAAACAAAAGTGGCCGGATTTTTTATAAATTGACTTTTTTAAAAAATGGAAAATTTCAGAACGGGTTCTGAAAATTTTCCAAAAAAATTTTAATCGATAGCCGATACAAAACTATACAAGAATGTAAATTTTTGAGATTTTGGTGCATTTCGTTTTTATTTGATATATATTTAAACAAGGCAACTTGACACAAACTTGACCATTTTTCCAATATTTGACCACGCCTCCTAAGCCCAGTTTTTGAAAAATTGAACAACCAAAAACGTAATTTTCTTAGCTTCATATATGACGCATTCCACACCAAATGTTCAGCAAAAAAAAAAAGTTGTGTCGTGTCAATATGAAATCATTTTCAAAGTATTCGCTCTTAGGGTACTATTAAATAACAAAAATAAAATTTAAGTTTTTTCAAAAAGTGGGCCTTGTAGGCGTGGTCAAAAATTGAAAATATCTAACTTTTTTGCCTGAGCATCTTTACTTCAATATTTATGCAAATTAAATGAAACACAGTAAAGTCTTAAAGACAAAAGCTGTTTATAGATTTTTGAATGGGCTATCAATTAAATGGGCTATCAATAAAAGCTGAATGGGCTATCAATAAAAGCTAAGAAAATGAAAATTGGAACATTTTCAGAAGAAGTTTTGAATTTTTTAAATTTAAACTTAAACTTTATTTATCAAAAAACATGCCGCAATTTTATTTGTTTTTTATTTTTTTAAAAAAAGTTAATGGAATTTTCTATCTGATCTGAAATTTTTAGAGATGTGTTTTGCCTTGTTTTCGAAAAATCAAAATTCAAAAATTGCAACACGCTTATTTTATACAATAATGGTATTTAAAACGTGTGCGTATGAGTAATATCAATACTTAAAAAATATTTTAAGAGGCGATGGTAGCGTGAGTGAGTTTTTAATAACGATTACGCACGCTTATGAAAGAAAAAATTTAGTCACGCACGATATTTTATTTTGCTCACGCTCATTCACGCACACGTGAGTAGAAAAAAAATAAGTTACGGTCACGATGTTCACGTGAGCGTGAGTAAAATAAAATATCGTGCTTGAATATTTTTTTCTTTCATTAGCGTGCGTGATCGTGAATAAATACTCAGGCAAAAAAGTTTGATATTTTTAATATTTGACCACGCCTACAAGGCCCACTTTTTGAAAAAAACTTAAATTTTATTTTTGTTATTTATTAGTACCCTAAGAGCGAACACTTTACAAATGATATCCCATTGAAACCACTATGATTTTTCTGTAGTGGAACAGTTGATGTGGAATGCTTCACATGGCTATCCATACAACCCATTTAACAATTTACGGTTCACATGTTTTTTTTTTCGCTGAACATTTGGTGTGGAATGCCGCATACGTATATTTATAAACAGGTAAAATTTCCATCAAATGATCCCACAATTTTACCAATTTCGTTTCAAAAATGTCAAATGTTTTTTGTCATAAAAATGTTGCAGGTATAACTCTTCAAAAAAGGTTTTTTACTTAAACAAGCGCACCTTAGCCAGTTTTCAACCGATTCACAATATTTTTTTGTTTAAGAAGTAACACTGATATTTTTTAAACAAACCCAAAAAATTATAAATAGGATTTGGAAGTAACTGACACGCCCATTTTTTTATTCCACTCACACTGACACTCACTAACAACCACGTGAGTAAAATTAATTTTCAATCACGCTCACTTCTGATCATGTGTGAATCACACACAAATCTAATTACGTTCCCATCTCTAGTTTATATGCATATGCGCATAAAATTACTACTAGTAACAAGATTTATGAATAATGCTTGAATTACAAGCGTTTCTGAAAAAATTTAAAAATGCCCTATCACAAAACTTAGCATAACTCATTCATTTTTAAACCGATTGTTATGTTTTTTGGTGTTTTGGAAAGCTACTTTACTATACTTTTTTACAAAAAATTCAAAAAAATTGTTTAATGATGCACTTTCAACTTAGAGTGTAAAGAATATGACAAATTTTTAAAAAAATACGTTTTTTTTTACTTAAGCGATCGTAGCTCAGCCAATTCTTGATCGATTTTTAATATTTTTGTTTTGTTTGAAAGGTAAGACCTATACCTTTAAAAAAATCCATAAAATCGAAAATCGGTTGCAAACTAACAAAGTAATAATTTTTTAAAATTGTAATTTAAGAATTTCCGTTTTTCAACACATTTGCCAATAAAAAACGTACTTAACGAAGTGATCCAGAAAAACTATGAGTATATCAGTACTCTATGGACTCCAACCAACCCGAATTATCATATGAGAACCCCTGCATAAATTATTTTTGGTCTTTTGTAGCACAGTGTTATTGAAGAAGTTATGATTAAAAGAAGTTTGAGTAAAGGAACAAACTACCAATTTTTAAAAATTCGATATCTTTTGAACGGGTCATCCAAAAAATCTGAAAATTTACCACGAAGGAGTTTTCGAAGGGTACTAAAAACTGTAAACAAATTGGGAAAATCTAAAAAAAAAGTTTTTCAAAGTGTCCGATTTCACATGGAATGCCCCATATATAGATTTTTTATAAAAAAAAATTTTCATTATCACAATAATCAGCATTAAAAAACAAACTAAAAATCACAACAGACCTCAGAAGCCACATAAAACCTAACTTTTAAAAATCCTACTGATGATAACACTTCAACCGGAAGTGTTTGAAACTGGTATGTCTATAACTTTAAAAAAAAATAATGTTCTTTTTCCTTTTTTCAACTTAAACCCTTCGTAATATAATTATTTCATAATGTTTCATCAATCAAGGTACTTTTTATAAAAGGTACTTTTTATAAAAGGTACTTTTTATAAAAGGTACTTTTTATAAAAGGTACTTTTTATAAAAGGTACTTTTTATAAAAGGTACTTTTTATAAAAGGTACTTTTTATAAAAGGTACGTTTTATAAAAGGTACTTTTTATAAAAGGTACTTTTTATAAAAGGTACTTTTTATAAAAGGTACTTTTTATAAAAGGTACTTTTTATAAATGGTACTTTTTATAAAAGGTACTTTTTATAAAAGGTACTTTTTATAAAAGGTATTTTTATAAAAGGTACTTTTTATAAAAGGTACTTTTTATAAAAGGTACTTTTTATAAAAGGTACTTTTTATAAAAGGTACTTTTTATAAAAGGTACTTTTTATAAAAGGTACTTTTTATAAAAGGTACTTTTTATAAAAGGTACTTTTTATAAAAGCTACTTTTTATAAAAGGTACTTTTTATAAAAGGTACTTTTTATAAAAGGAACTTTTTATAAAAGGTACTTTTTATAAAAGGTACTTTTTATAAAAGGTACTTTTTATAAAAGGTACTTTTTATAAAAGGTACTTTTTATAAAAGGTACTTTTTATAAAAGGTACTTTTTATAAAAGGTACTTTTTATAAAAGGTACTTTTTATAAAAGGTACTTTTTATAAAAGGTACTTTTTATAAAAGGTACTTTTTATAAAAGGTACTTTTTATAAAAGGTACTTTTTATGAAAGGTACTTTTTATAAAAGGTACTTTTTATAAAAGGTACTTTTTATAAAAGGTACTATTTATAAAAGGTACTTTTTATAAAAGGTACTTTTTATAAAAGGTACTTTTTATAAAAGGTACTTTTTTTAAAAGGTACTTTTTATAAAAGGTACTTTTTATAAAAGGTACTTTTTTACCATTTTTACCCCCGTAGAATCAACATTGGCAAAAATCCAGCCTTATTGAATCTTTTTTCCGGAAGATGAACCTACATTACAAATTTCAAGTTTCTAGTACAGTAGAATCTCACAAATTAGAACTCTCACAAATTAGAACTGTCCAGAAATTAGAACCGGTTATTTTAATGTATTGGACGCTCTGAAATTAGAACTTTTGGTTCTAATTTCTGGAAGTTTTTTTTTATTTCACTACAAAATGTTTTTTTTTTTTAGTTTTTTTAAGCTAAATAGGGGAAAAACCGAATTATTATTAGTTAACGCTCTAAAATTTGAACCAGTGGTACTAATTTCTGGACTTTTTATTTTTTTTTTTTTTTTCAAAATTCTATAAGCTTAAGAGAAATCGAAAAATGGAATGACGATGGTTTAATGACGGATCAGATAGCAGTAACGCCTGTTAATCGATGTAACGCCTGAATTTAATGTAATTAATTAATTAATTAATTAAATATTAACAAATAAAAATTGTTTTGTGTTAAAATAAAGCATTCGTAACTGTTTTTATTGTTACTTTGTTATTTTCTTTGAAAAAAAAAATGTCCAGAAATTAGAACTTTTCAGAAATTAGAACTACCCGAGGAACAAAGTGGTTCTAATTTGTGAGATTCTACTGTACCATTATTTAAGTAAATGTAAAAGGTACCAAAAGTACAGTTTTTTACCCTTTTTACCCCCTTAGAATCATCATTGGCAAAAATCCAGCCTAAATGGATCTTTATTCCGAGAGGTGAATATACAGTCCAATTTTCAAGTCTCTATGACTATTATTTATATAAAAAGTACCAAAATTACACTTTTTACCCATTTTATCCCCGTAGAATCAACATTGGCAAAAACCTAGCCTTAGTGATTTTTTTTTCCGGGAGGTAAACCTACTTTGCAAGTTTCAAGTTTCTAATACCATTATTTAAGGAAATAAAAAAGGTACCAAAAGTACAGTTTTTTACCCTTTTTACCCCCTTAGAATCATCATTGGTGAAAATCCAGCCTTAGTGAATCTATATTTCGGGAGGTGAACATACAGTCCAAATTTTAAGTCTCTGTGACAATTATTTAAGAAAATGTAAAAGGTACCAAAAGTACAGTTTTTTACCCTTTTAACCCCCTTAGAATCAACATTGGAAAAAGTCCAGCCTTACAGGATCTACATTCCGGGAGGTCAACATACAGTCCAAATTTCAAGTCTCTATGACCATTATTTCATGAGATATAAAAAGTACCAAAAGTACAGTTTTTTTACCCTTTCTACCCCCTTAGAATCAACACTGGCAAAAATCCGGACTTAGTGTATCTATGTTTCGGGAGGTGAACATACAGTCCAAATTCCAAGTCTCTGTGACCATTATTTCAGGAGATATAAAAAGTACCAAAAGTACAGTTTTTTACCCTTTTTACCCCCTTAGAATCAACACTGGCAAAAATCCAGCCTTAGTGGATCTATATTCCGGGAGGTGAACCTACAGTCCAAATTTCAAGTCTCTAGCTTCAGCGGTTTGGGCTGGGCGATGATGAGTCAGTCAGTCAGTCAGTCACATTACTCTTTTATATATATAGATCGACGAATATGTTAAAGCAAAAGTATCGAAAAAAACCTTCTTTTAAAAAATGTTCAAAAAATCTATTGGGATCAATAATATAAAAACCTAATGAAGTCCTTTACTGATATTTCAATATGTTAAAAATGTAGGGCATAAAAGTATTTTTTTAATTTAATAATAAATTCTGAAAAAAAAAACTGTGTTATGTATTGTGTTATGACATGACATGGTTTAATATGTATTGTTTATTGTTTCATACGTACACTCAAAAAAAAATCTGTTCAATTTGCAGAAAAATCTGCTGAAAAAAACAGCCATTTTGAGCCATATGAGAAATCAGCTGATTTTAGCAGACGCGGTTTGCATAATTTCTATCTTGATTATCTAGGTGAAATCAGCAGAGACATTTGTCGAGACAGCTGAAAAATCTGCTGATCACAAGTAAAAAAATCTGAGGAATCTGCTGATTTCAAAAGAAAAATCTGCTGAAACTACATCGAGTTGAGTCATATGATAAATCTGCTAATGTAAGCAGACCCAATTTGCTAAAACTCTGCATTGTGCAATGTGTATTAAATTGGTGTGGCTACCATTTAATAATATGACAGATGATTGTCAGCTGAGGAGGATTTGGTGAAAAGAGATTCCTCACCTTAATGATGATTATCACTTGACAAATTCTAGATTAAGGGGCAGTTTTTTAACTTATAATTTCACTAGCTGTTTTGCACCCGGCGTTGCCCGGGTTGAAAAACATATATAATCAATGAGTTATTTATTAGTCAGTTTAATTACTGCTTCGTGACTTGAGGTTTGGTCGATTTTTTCGATTTTTCTCAGCGTGGGGAACATGGTATGTATGTGTTCCTCCGTCATGGGAACAATCCTAATATTAATGTATTTCTTTAATATTTATTAATTTATTTCTTTAATGGCTTTTAAAAGGAACCTACAGTTCCCTCCTCGGTTAGCACTTTATGTGGTGAAAACTTCAATAAAGACATAACTTTCACTGAAGTTCAAGTGGGAGTGGCATTTAACGCATTTAGTTAAATTTTGGTCTCATGTGACCTATAGTTCCCCTATTGGTTAGCTCGTGAAAAAAATTGCAATTAAATTTGCTCAGCAGTTTTTCCACGTTCGCGGAACAGGCAGACTTAACTCTCACTAAAGTACAAAGGGGCGTGCCATTATATGCCTTTTTATCAGTCGCTGTTTAATATTGGCTACAAATTTAATACAATGCTGCATTTTAAGACCCTTGGCCCGATCGACACGGTAAATACCATCTATGGTGAAAATTGTTTTTAAATTTCTTTCACTGTTAACGCGTGAGTACGGATCAGACAAAAATAAATTGTCTATAGTTTCCGCCTCAATAAGTACTAAATAGCTGTGGTAAAAATTATAATAACATCGGGTTCGCCGTTTAAGCGTGATTACGTAAAGGCAGAATAAACTTTCAGTACATTGCAAAAGACGTTGCAGTTGATACAGACTAAAGTTCCCGCCTCTGTTAGTACTGTCTTTGGAAAATGTTTTGTTAAAATCGGCTTAGTAGTTTAAGCGTTATTAAGGAACAGAGATATCTAATAAAATTAAAAGGGGCGTGCTATATTATTTTTTATTTAAATCGGTATAGTCGTTTAAGCATGATTACGGAACATTCCGAAAAACGTTCAGTATAGTACAAAGGGGTGTGTCAAAGAGACGTGACATTTTCCGCCTCTTTGTGCAAATGCGCTCTATTTATAATCTATAGTTTTCTCTTCGGTTAGTACTATCATTGGTAAAAATTTCACTAAAATCGGTTCAGTCGTTTATGCGTGATTACGGAACAGGAAGAAATAACGTTCAATGTAATACAAAGGGGCGTGCCATTTTACGCCTTCTTTTTTGATCGCCCTCTATTGTGGCTCATAGTTTTCGCTTCGGTTAATACTATCTGTGGTGAAAATTTCATAAAAAACAACTCAGCCGTTTAAGCGTAATTGCGGAAAAGCAAGAAATAACTTGCAGTGTAATAAAAAGGGGCGTGACATTTTACGCCCCTTGTTTCCATCGCCCTCTATTGTGGCTCATAGTTTCCGCCTCGGTTAGTACTATCTGTGGTAAAAATTTCAGTGAAATCGGTAAAATCGCTTTTCAGTGATTGCGGAACAGGCAGACATAGTTTCTGTATAGTACAAAGGGGCGTGGCATTTTACCCCCATTTTTTCCGATCGCGGATTTTTCTATCTCTGGTGAAAATTTCATGAAAATCGATTCAGCCGTTTTTCTGTTGTTGTCGGACAGGCAGATATAGCTTTAGCATGGTACAAAGGGGCGTGGCATTTTACGCCCCTTTGTCCTATCGCGGTCGCTTATGGCCTATAGTTCCGGCCTCGGTTAGTACTATCTGTGGTGAAAATTTCATGAAAATGGGTAAAGCCGTTCTTTACCTATTGCGGAACAGGCAGATATAGCTTCAGCATGGTACAAAGGGGCGTGGCATTTTACCCCCATTTTTTCCGATCGCGGATTTTTCTATCTCTGGTGAAAATTTCATGAAAATCGATTCAGCCGTTTTTCCGTTGTTGCCGGACAGGCAGATATAGCTTTAACATGGTACAACGGGGCGTGGCATTTTACGCCCCTTTGTCCGATCGCGGTTGCTTATGGCCTATATAGCTCCCGCCTCGGTTAGTACTATCTGTGGTGAAAATTTCATGAAAATGGGTTAAGCCGTTCTTTACTTATTGCGGAAAGGCAGATATAGCTTCAGCATGGTACAAAGGGACGTGGCATTTTACGCCCCTTTGTCCGATCGCTGTTGCTTACTGCCTATAGTTCCCACCTCGGTTAGTACTATCTGTGGTGAAAATTTCATGAAAATGGGTGAAGCCGTTCTTTACTTATTGCGGAACAGGCAGATACAGCTTCAGCATGGTACAAAGGGGCGTGGCATTTTACGCCCCCTTGTCCGATCGCTGTCGCTTACTGCCTATAGTTCCCGCCTCGGTTAGTACTATCTGTGGTGAAAATTTCATGAAAATGGGTTAAGCCGTTCTTTACTTATTGCGGAACAGGCAGAACAGTCTTCAGCATGGTACAAAGGGGCGTGGCATTTTACGCCCCTTTGTCCGATGGCGGTCGCTTATGGCCTATAGTTCCCGCCTCGGTTAATACTATCTGTGGTGAAAATTTCATGAAAATCGGTTAAGCCGTTTTTCTGTTATTGCCGGACAGGCATATATAGCTTCAGCATGGTACAAAGGCCCCTTTGTCCGATCGCGGTCTCTTATGGCCTATAGTTCCCGCCTCGGTTAGTACTATCTGTGGTGAAAATTTCATGAAAATCGGTTAAGCCGTTCTTTACTTATTGCGGAACAGGCAGATATAGCTTCAGCATGGTACAAAGGGGCGTGGCATTTTACGCCCCTTTGTCCGATCGCGGTCGCTTATGGCCTATAGTTCCCGCCTCGGTTAATACCATCTGGGGTGAAAATTTCATGAAAATCGGTTAAGAGGTTTTTCTGTTATTGCCGGACAGGCAGATATAGCTTCAGCATGGTACAAAGGGGCGTGGCATTTTACGCCCCTTTGTCCGATCGCGGTCTCTTATGGCCTATAGTTCCCGCCTCAGTTAGTACTATCTGTGGTGAAAATTTCATGAAAATCGGTTAAGCCGTTCTTTACTTATTGCGGAACAGACAGACAGACAGACAGACAGACAGACAGAAAGACAGACAGACAAACCAACAATCAGATTTATAATATTAATAGGGATGTTGGTCGAGAAATTATAAATCATAGGGTTAGGTTTAGGGTTAGGTTTGGGGATTTTAGGATTAGAATAGAGAAAATAAAAACCCAATTAGTGTTAATTTCAATAGTGATTTATTTGTAGATGCTCACCGTTCTAGTCTTATAATTCAAGTGGTATTTTTATGGTATAAGCTGAAAGCATTTTACATTGGTTTTTAGTACAAACTGTTTCAATTCAATTCTATGTTTCGTTTTGACATTTAGTATTATTTAGATTGTTTTGTTTCAATTCATTTGCAATATTTAACGTTTTTACACTACACATTTACTTTGATCGTTATGTGAAATCTAAATTTAAATAACAATAAAATAATAATGATAATAATAATAATACATTTACCCCCCTATTCTAGAAAAAAATGTCATTATAACAATTTGTTATAGAATTTTGTATTTTGATTTCTCGCGATATTAATAATTTTTATTGATTCAAAAAATGTGTAAATACATAAATACAATTTGGCAAAGCCTTTGTCATGAAAAATGTTTTGCAAAATTCGCTAATTGTGAAGATACTTACATAGAAAATTTGCCTTGTTATAGTTTTGTCATTTATTATAGATGACAATTTTCTTAGAATAGGGGGGTTAATCTTTTATTTGTATAAAATAAATGTATTTTATACACAATGAAAAAACTTAAGAAAAAAAATCAAAAGCGAAATGGCATGATTTTGGGAGAATTCCCAAAACACCTTTTTTTTAAATTTTAAAATTTTTTTAATAAAAAATTTAAAATATAAATTGCTTTTTTTCATGAATTCATAAGGAACACCTTGGAGAAGAAAAATGTAAAGTACGGTGGATATCCGTCGGGCTACTTTTCGGGAATTGCGGGGGGAAGTTGGCGGATTTCAAGGAAATGTTGGTTTTATCAATAAGTTGGCTTAATAAAATCTTATATATTAAATGTTTGTTAGAATTAACGATTTTTGGGGTCGTAGAATTCTTTTAGATAACTGTAAGTCTGTCATGAAATCTCACCGAACTATGACGATTTTAACCCACATTAGCTGTGGGTCAAAAATGACCCCCGCAGATAGTTTTAAGTTTAGAGCTTAAATTTTGTGCTATAAACAAGTATAAAAAGGCTTCTGTGTTTGTTATCCCAACTATGATTTCGTAGTAATATACATATTACACTGCGTGACAAAACTAACCACTAGACAACAAGAGGTATGACCAACATTTCTATATATTTCGAGCATGCTGAATCGAATGGAGTACTCCGTTTTTCGATGTATGGTACAGTTTTCTTGCAAAATGTCATTAAAGACTGGCTGATTTTTAGCTGATTTTTTAACAAAAAAAAATTCCAAAGCAAATGATTTTAAAATTTTATGGCATGGAAAATAAAGATATAACTTGTAGCAATATTTCTAATGTAAATTTGGTTTAAAGTTTTTCATCTTAGGCCCTTAAATTCGCGGATTTCTTCATTTGTTTAAGTTTTCGCGAAATTAACCACTAAATTGTTCTCTGATTAAAAACTTACATTTTGTGGATCAAAAGTTCATCCCTAACAATACGAATAGTGGACAAAAAATATCTATGTTTTATGGACCATCATGATGAAAACCGTGAAAAACCGTTTTTTGTATATGGCAGCATCACTTTAGGAGATGATTTGAGGCCTCATCTTTTAGTATATAATGTGGGAACCTTAAACAATGAACTGACCTAAAATTTGTCCAAAAAAGTTTTCATTTGCAAAAGTTATCTTAACAAAAACTATAATTATTGTATGGCAGACACTGAAATAATAGTTTTTGTTAAGATAACTTTTGCAAATGAAAACTTTTTTGGCCAAATTTTTGGTCAGTTAAATGTTTAAGGCTCCCACATTATATACTAAAAGATGGAACCTTAAATCATCTCGAAAAGTGATGCTGCCATATACAAAAAAACGGATTTTCGCGATTATTATAATGATGGTCCACATAACATAGCTGTATTTTGTCCACTATTCGTATTGTTAAGGATGCCTTTTTGATTCACTAAAAGCCAGTTTTTTATCAAACACCAATTTGGCTGTTAATTTCGCGAAAACCTTAAAAAATGAAGAAATTCGCGGATTTAAGGGCTTAAGATAAAAAGCTTTAAACCAAATTTGGATTCCATAAAATTTATTGATCATTCACTTTGCAAATTTTTTTGTTAAAAAACTGGATAAAAATCAGCAAATCTTTAACGACATTTTGCAAGAAAACTGTACCATACATCGAAAAACGGAGTACGCCATTCGAATCAGCATGTCCGAAATATATAGAAATGATGGTCGTCACTCATGTTTATTTTTTAGTGTTCCGCAGTGTTATCTTTAAAAAAATCGTTAACCCTTCTTGGTAGGGAGTCAAAAATTGCCCATTCAGTAAAAAATATATATTTAAAAAATAAAATTCCGGGGTCATTTTTGATTTTAGGTCTGATTTAAAGTTATCTAATAAATTGCTACAAATTAATTTTACGTAAAATATTTTTATTTTTTACCGAATGGGCCATTTTTGAAGAGTTAACGATTTTTTTAAATAATATAATACTACGAAATAATAGTTGGGATGAAAAACACAGAAGCCATTTTAAACTTGTTTATAACAGAAAATTTATGCTCTTAACTTAAAATATGGCGCGGGGATCAGTTTTGACCCCTAGCCAATGTGGGTTAAATACGTCCTAGATCGGTAAGATTTCAAGACAGACTTATAGTTACCTAATAGAATGCCACGACATGAAAAACCCGTTAATTTGAACAAAAATTTAATTTGAAAGATTTTATTAAGCCAAAATATTGCTAAAACCAACATTTCCTTGAAATCCGCAAACTCCCCATGCAATTCCCAAAAAGTGGCCTGAAGGATATCCACCATATTTAACATTTTTTCTCCGAGGTGTTCTCAATGAATTCAAAATGACAAAATGGTATATTTTAAAATGTTTTTATAAAATTTTCAAATTTTGAAAAACTGTGTTTTGATAAGTCCCCCAAAATCATGCCATTTTTTTGGTATCAAGTTTGAACGGGTTAATGATACTGTAAAATCTTTAAATTTCATATTTAAGTATTTACAATCAAATATGAGGAGTTCCGGCTAAGACTTAAATTTTGAGGTAAAAAAGATGTGATTTTTGTTTTGATGGCACATCGATGAAAGTTGGCATAAATATTAGAAGCTATTTATGAATAAGAAATTCGTTCGCGTCAATTAAATCGCGCAAGGGGGTAAAAAGTTATGGCGGTTTTAAGATTCAGCGGTTTTAAAAAATCTTAAAAATATTTTAAATATTTTTTTTTACACATTTGTTGCATGCGTTATTAAAACATGCCAGGATATATCATTTCTTCTAAAATATATGATATAAATTTAACCCTTTAATGAGCAAACGATTTAAAAAAAAATATCTAAGTACCTAAAATCGCGATTAATTCGCGGTAAAAGAAAAGTTTCACAATTTTTTATAACATATTAAGGCAATGCGCGTTGGTTTTACTGAAAAAAAAATCACAGAAAATCGTATCATTGTACCAGTGTTTAAAAAAATCGGTGATGCTTTTTTATAACAAGAAAATGTAATATGGTCCAAAGAATCTATAATCATCAAAATTTTTTAACCCGCCTCTGATTTTATGATGACACATCAAGTGGGCTTTCATTTAAAAAAAATTTCATCCGATTTCGTGTAAAGCCTTGGATGTGCCAGATCAAAACAGGTTTAGATGAAATCATCGCGCTTTCCGCTCAGAATGGCTTAAAGTAAAAAGTCAAAAAACAAATCAGTTCTACTCGTTAAAGCACGTCTTTTGGTGTATTAAAATGAACATGATGCATTAATTGCTACTAAAAAAAATTGGAAACAGATTTGCAAATTTCGCTCAATTTTCAAAAATGCCATAAAATTTTTGCAATTTATTTTTTATAAACCCGCCAGTGATTTTTTTATGTAAACTCCTAAAAAAGTCAGTTTACGCAAGAGTACACCAAATTTCGAATGAAACCGCGAATGTGCCTCGCGAAAAACTGGTGTTTTAAAAAAATTACGTTTTTTCTTTCGAACTTTGATCTGCTGAAACTCCTTAACTATTCGTGGCACATTAACGGGATTAATTCCAAAATGTAAAGAATTACAACAGCTACCAACTCTAGTTCAACTTTTTTCATTTTATAGAGGGGGCCGAAATCCCTGATCAAAAAACCTCGAAAATTTAAAGACTTTTAATTTTTGGTTTCAAAACTTAACCGTCTTATAACTTCTTACCAAGCGATGAAGCATCTATCAAGCCAACATTAAAAAAATAATCTTTTGTATGTACTGACTTTGTGTTATGCCGGAAAAGATTAAAATATAAGGAGAACTAAAAAAAATGCGAAAGAAGGTAAAAACTATGGATTATTTCAAGCCATTTTTATCGATTTTTCAACTTTAACCCTCTGTAACTTTTACGAATAAAGTGGGGTAATCCTTAAACATTGTTAAGTGATGGCTCAAGGTCTTGTTTACACAACTGCATTTACAGTTTTTCTAAATTCCAAAAACTGCCGGTATTTTTAAACATTTATTTCAGTTTCACTGAGTTGAAATTTAAAAAAGATTTCATGATATACAAAAATATTTTTTTAATTATTTTAATAAAAAAACTTTTAATTATTTTTTTTTTTTTTTAAAGTCCTTTTTTGCAAAAAAAAAAACAATTTTGAGGCTCAAAGTAGAGACAGAAGATAAACTCCGATCGGAGTGATATTCTGCATGTGAGTTACCCTTAGGGGACCGACACTTTTGGCGGGTATTAGAATTTGATCAGAGAGAAAAGCCCCAAAACGAGCCAGCCTAGTCTACAATGAACATGAGTTTTTAAAATTCATATTTATTTACATTTCATTTTCCATGTAAATATAAACAGAATAATTTTTATTTAAAGAATCATATTACACGCAAAATATAAATATTTATATTCCTTGATTTATACTGTCGCCTTTAAATAAATAAATCAATTATTTTTTCTTGGAATAAGATAATGCCAGCAGTAATTAAGTATATTATATGTATGAAATCACCATGCCATGAATTCTTCATTATATATCTTTCTCACATCATATAATTTGTATTCCTTCCTCCAGACAGCAATTTATACGATTAAAAAAAAAAAAAATGCAAAAGAAAAAACTTTATTAATTTCATTATTTAATTTACGTTAAGATAAAACAAGAAAAAACAAAAATTTCCCTCTTATTACATTTTTACAAAATATCATTTTTAAAACAATTTTATTTAAAAAGTTACATGTTGAATTTATCACGAGAGATAAATATATCACCTCTTTAAAAAAAAAAAATTAAAAAAATAAAATAATGCATGTTTTTAAACAATATATTGTATAGACGTCATAAAAGTTCACATGGCCTTACATACTTTATTTTTAATATTTTTTTTTTTACATAAGTAGTAAATTTGTCTCAAGGCTATCATAAATTTTTATTAAAAATAAATTTTCCTGTTAAAATTAAAATATTGAGAGAGAAAAATATATGAATGAATGTATAAATGTAAGTGGAAAACTTTATAGAAAACATTCACAGAGACACAAACCACCGTACACTTTAATACGAAAAATGAAATTTGCATGTGAAATTGTGTGATGAAGGATAATAGAAAAAAAATATAGAAATTTGAATATAATATAGAAGAGAAAGTATATTTTAATATAAATTTATTTTCTATGCCAAGCAAGTTTTGGTTAATGTAGGTTAAGATGATGGTTACAAAATGGAAACCAAATATAAGTTTTTTTTACAAAAAAAAAACAAAAAATAAAATAAAATTTATAGTTGATTGATGGATCAGATCACATTGTAGAATTTTATAAAGTAAAAGGGTGAAAACTCAGCAAGCATTTAAAAAAAATAATACATTAGTAGATTTACTATTTTTTTTTTGCTAATGCAAGTAAGCTAACCTTCAGCTTAGCGTGTTAGCAAAAATATCTTGTAAACTTCATTTATTTTAAATTTTAAACAAAATTTGAACTATTTTTTTTTTGCTAAATTTAAAATTAAGTTCACCAAATTTTTACAAGCTTTTTTGCTAATATTAGCAAAAATAAATTGTAATTTTTTTTTTTAGAAACCCTAAAATGGCGCTATCTCAGAAAGTAAGCCAGATAGAGCAAAATGGAGGCCAGTTTTGGTTCTCGGGCTCTCCATAGTATCGCCAGTCCTCTTCACATGTGTGGACCCTTATGGGTCCTAACTTTGGATCCAAAAAAAGTTAGCATTCCCGAAAATGTTAAAATGCTCATATCTCGGTAAATACTTATAAAAAAGTCCAAAAGCATTATTGTAGCTCTCAACAAGTAGAACAAGACCGCAAAATAACCAAAAGCTATCCGAGTAATATTTTTAAAGTTATCGAGTTTTTTAATTCTCAAAACCCCAGTATATATATGTGTCCTTTATTTAATTAAATATAATATAAATACAAATTGTAGCATAAAATACTTAAATAAAATGTTCACGAAGAACATAGGGCGTCAACAAATTCTCTCCATCTATTTCGATCTCTGGCAAGTAGCTTAATTTCGTTCCATGTTTTTTGAGCTGATTCGTGTTCATTTCGTATGCACCGGATCCATGTATTACGTGGTCGGCCTGGATGTCGTTGACCTTGAAGGTTCCACTATAGTTCAGCTCTGGCAATATCATTTGCTGGTCGCCTGAGAATATGGCCGATCCATGTCCATTTACGTTTCTTAATATCAAATTCAATGGGATAACAATCTGCCAGATTCCAAAGGGCTTCATTTGATACCCAATTTGGCCAGTATATACGTAAAATCTGTCTCAGACACCGATTCACAAAAGATTGTATTTTCTTCATGGCCAGTTTTGTAAGGCTCCATGTAGTGCAACCATACAGCAGCACAGATTTTACGCTACAGTTGAATATACGTAACTTAGTTTTCTTGGATATGTTGTTAGCGCGCCAAATTTTGTGCAGTTTGAGGAACGCAACACGGGCCTTGTTGATTCGGTCACCAATGTTGGCTACAGAGCCACCGTCTTTTGCGATTTTACAACCGAGGTAGTTGAAAGATTCTACATCTTCCATTACGGTACCATCAACAATAAGGGGCGATGAAATATTGGTACCGATACGCATCAGCTTTGATTTTTTAAAGTTAATTCTCAATCCTACTTGTTTGGCGTTTTCGGAGAGTCTCTTTATCTTAGCTTCAATATCTGCAAAGCGATGAGCCATTAGACAAATGTCATCTGCGTAGTCTATATCATTTAGGTACTCCATCGTATTCCATCGAATGCCGGTAGGGGCCTCACTATTTGTCTTTTCCATTACACAGTCGAAAAGAAGAATGAATAATGTGGGAGACAGGACACAGCCTTGCCTTACGCCTGTAACGGTTGTGTAAGGTTGGCTTTCCCTTCTGTAAATCGGACCTTACACTCTGCGTCTTTGTACAGCTCGCGTATTAGAGTGACGATTTTTTCAGGTATATCTTTACCAATTAATGCAGACCACAAAGAATTTCGGGATATTGTGTCGAAAGCACGTTCAAAATCTACAAAAAGCAGGTATAGGGGTGTGTTGTACTCTGCCGATTGCTCAATGATAATGCGTAGAGTATTGACGTGATCGACACAAGATCGTCCAGGCCGAAAACCAGCTTGTTCATTACGAATAGTTTGTTCTACCACTGGTGAAATTCGCTGTAGTAGTAGAGTTGCCATCACTTTCCCTATAGCGTTAAGCACGGTAATACCGCGCCAGTTTTTACACTGAGTAAGATCACCCTTTTTAGGGATTGTGAGTACTACACCCTCTTTCCAATCTGCAGGAATTTGATTGTTGAGCCATGCACGTCTTATCAGCGGAGTCAGAACTTCAGCTAATGTATCAGCACCATATTTTAATAGCTCGGCGGTTATGTTGTCGGGACCAGACGATTTACAATTTTTCAGCTGTTTTAATGCCGCTGCAACTTCGGAACATGACGGGGGATCCGTAGAAATATCCCTTCTTGGATTGCGTCGTGTAGAAAACGTTACCGGATCAGCCTGGTTGTAGTTGTTGTTTTCAGTTGATGCCTGAGATAAGAAGTGTTCGCGCCACCGTCCTAGTTGTTGATCTGTGGTTGTTATCTCTGTACCATCATTTGCTTTAAGCGACATAGTGCCTCATATATTGTTGCCGCTCATCTGCTTAATGGCAGAGTAAACTGCACGCAGATTGCCTGTGTGGGACGCTTTTTCGGCTTGTTCCGCTATACCATTAAAATATTTTTCTCGATCATCCCGTACCATATAATTTACTTTTCGAGAAGACTGGCGGTATTCTAATTTAGCTTGTTCTTTTGCAGCAGTTGTTTTGGCTTGCAACCGAGCTTTACGAAGACGTTTTCGATTTTCAATCTCATCCCAGGATTCAGAGCTAATTCACGGTTTAATTTTATTTAGTTTTACTCCAAGAGTTGACTTTGCCGTATCTTTGCAGGCTGTAACTACGTCTGACCACATATGTTGCTCATTGTTTGTAAGGTTGGATCTTAACCTTTGGTTATATACCGTTGAGACGACTGAATCGTGGAACCGAGCTGTGTTGTATTTATCGACCTTTTCTATCGCTCTGTTAATTGCCGCAGGTCGGAGACGAAAAACAGCTACGAGTAGGGAGTGATCGCTGGCAGCGTCGGCTCCTTGTCTTACTCTTACATCCATAAGGGAGCCCAAGAAAAGTCGACTAACAATTATATTGTCAATTTGGTTGAAAGTTTGACCGTCTGGTGATTCCCAAGTATATTTATGAATATTTTTGTGTGGGAATTTCGTTCCACCAATAAAAAGTCGGTTACGGGCGCAGAAATCAACTAATCTGTCACCATTATTGTTCCGTGAGGATCCCAGGCCATGCTTGCCCATAACCGCTTGTAGGTTGTCGTAGTCATTTCTTACTTTGGCATTGAAGTCACCCAAAAATATCTTAATATCCCCTGCTGGCAAAGAACTTATCACGTAATCAAGTTGACCATAAAACTCATCCTTAACGCTATCATCACCGGATCGGTTGCATAATAGATATTTTGCGAAATTTGCAGTTGAATCGTGCAGTAACTATACGTTCTGAGATTGCCCAGTGTTCTAATAGTGCATCTTTGGCCTTTGGTGACAGCAACAAACCGACGCCGTTTATCCTGCAGGTGGTGTTACCGGAGTAAATAAAATGGTAACCAGAAGGCAGCTGCGTTGTGCCATTGTTTAGCCATCGAACTTCATTTAAACCCAGGTTGTCTAGTTTGTAGGAGACCATTTCCTTTCGAACTTGCTCGAGTCTCGATGATTCAGACAGAGTTCTTACATTCCATGTACCAATCATAAACCATTGTTTGAAGCCAAAAGTCGACATTATTGACGTTTCTCTAATCATTTGACTTTAAGAAGATTGACTAATTAGGCCAAAGCTTCCGATCCTAGAGTTGGGGCTGCCAACGCCGCTAGGCCGGGTTAAATACAGTTGAGTTTCATCGACTTAATATTACCGGTTGTCACCTAGTTTCCTGAGACGCATCGGCATTAGCCTGCACTCAGGATACTCAGTCCTGCACGCCTTCTCAACTTTAGCTGCCATTAGACGGGTGCCTGAATGACATTTCTTCCAGGGAACACTTGGTCTAAGACCGGAAATTGTGAGATGCTTGGGAATTTCGGACAAAGGAATCGCTTCTTGCTACCCCCAAGTGGATAGCAGACAGAGAGCTTTCAACCTCTGCGAAAGACCTCGTCCCCCCAAAACCCCAGTGGTCCTCTAAAATCACGTATCTCAAAAACTAAGCAAGGTAGAGCGAAACGGACACAAATTTTGGATCAAAAACTATGACGATTTGTAAGGAACCCTACTAGGTCTAGGCCCATCGGGGTCTGGACCTATCGAGTCCGAACTCAATGGGGTCCTCAAATGTGAATGAACTAAGTTGAAATAAAAAAAATTCTGTGAATTAATTTTTGGCAAAACATTTTTGCTAACTTTACCAAAAAAATTGTGGGTTCAAAATCAGCAAATTTTCTTATAGGTTTACAAGCTTTTTTTCAATTTTTTTTTCAATTCACATATCCAGTTTAAGAATGAATAAAATCTCAAGATTTCTTTCCCTTGACCCTTTCACAGAGCTTGAGATAAACTTTCATTGATATTAATCTTAGCCAAATTAGATCAAAAGTTAGGTTTTTTTAAAAAATTTCACCAAAGACTCTAAATTTGGTGGAAGGGCACCATGGGTTGGTTTAAATATTCTGATTTGGCTCAAATTAAGTTTCAATGAAAGCTTGTCTCAAGCTCTATTAAAAAGTCAATTAAAAACAATTTTTTATAATTTTTTTTTTTTAAATGATTATGTTTATAGGCTGGTGTCAGGTGGCAGGACGCCACCTGAGTTTGACTATATAAGCTAACAATTAACAAAAAATAAAATAAGAATTGATTTTTTCGTTTTCTTAAAACCAAAAATTTTAGTAACTGGGTTTGTAACTTGGATTATAATTTACCTCGTGGTGAATAAAAAAATATTCACCAGCTTGTAAATAAAATGTAACATAATTATTTTTTAACATTATTTTTTTTCATCAATATTTTTTTTTTCATCAATATTTTTTTCATCAATATTTTTTTTCATCAAAATTTTTTTGAAAAAAAAACTTTTTTTCATCAAAAACTTTTTTTCATTAAAAGCTTTTTTTCATCAAAACTTTTTTTCATCAAAAACTTTTTTTAACATGATAATGTTTTTTGGCTGGTGTTTAAAAAAGTTACAGGACGCCACCTCAGTTTGACTATATATGGGGCATTCCATGTGAAATCGGACACTTTGAAAAACTTTTTTTTAGATTTTCCCAATTTGTTTACAGTTTTTAGTACCCTAAAATTTTCCCAATTTGTTTACAGTTTTTAGTACCCTCCGAAAACTCCTTCGTGGTAAATTTTCAGATTTTTTTTATGACCCGTTCAAAAGATATCGAATTTTTAAAAATTGGTAGTTTGTTCCTTTACTCAAACTTCTTTTAATCATAACTTCTTCAATAATGGTCCAAATTTCAAATTTTTTTTTTCAAAATTTTTATTTTTTTACGTACTTTCTAAAAAAAATCCCCAAAAATTCTTAAAAGCGCTCAAGTATGCGATTTTTAAGATTTAAAATTTAAATCTCATTTTTGAAAATGTTTGTACTCTTCGATTTTTTTAAAATTTTTTTGTGTAAAACTTCTATCAATTCTACAAATTTTTTGCCCAGGAAGATCGTAAGATAACGATTATTACTATTTTTAAAATTTTTTGAAAAAATTTTATTGTAATTTTTCAATCTTAAAATCATTTCTACTGCTCCAATGGTGCGTCATAGAGGGGTCCTTTATAAGACCGACCCCCATTTATTTTTACGTCTTAACATTTCTTTGGAACAAACTAATACCCTATCTCCAATTTCTAAGGGGGCTCCCACACAAAACGACATTTTTTAAAATTTTCTCCAACCGCTCTAACTGCCCTAATAGTGCCCTTAGAGCAACAAAATATATGACCGACCCTCAATATTTTTTTAGTCCAAACATTTTCTCTGAACACACCTACCCTCTATCTTTAACTGTTAAGGCGGTCCCCATACTATTTTTTTTATTTTTTGTAAATTTGTTTTATTTAATCAGCTTCTACCGGTCCAATGGTGCGTCCGAGAGGGGTCATTAGTGAGACCGACCCCCATTTATTTTTACCCTACAACATTTTTTCAGAACATAGCTACGCCCTATCTCAACTCCCTAAGTAGGCTCCCATACAAATAACAGTTGGAGCAAATTTTATAAAAATGTAATTTTGTATGGGAGCCTACTTAGGGATAAGAGATAGGGCGTAGGTATGTTTTGAAAAAATGTTGTAGGGTAAAAATAAATGGGGGTCCGTCTCACTAATGACCCCTCTCGGACGCACCATTGGACCGGTAGAAGGTAGAAATGTCGTTTTGTGTGACAGCCCCCTTAGAAATTAGAGATAGGGTATTAGTTTGTTCCAAAGAAATGTTAAGACGTAAAAATTAATGGGGGTTGGTCTTATAAAGGACCCCTCTATGACGCACCATTGGAGCAGTAGAAATGATTTTAAGATTGGAAAATTACAATAAAATTTTTTCAAAAAATTTTAAAAAATAGTAATAATCGTTATCCCACGATCTTCATGGGCAAAAAATTTTTAGAATTGATAGAAGTTTTACGCAAAAAAATTTCAAAAAAATCGAAGAGTACAAACATTTTCAAAAGTGAGATTTAAATTTTAAAACTTAAAAATCGTATACTAGAGCGCTTTTAAGAATTTTTTGGGATTTTTTTTTAGAAAGTACGTAAAAAAAACAAAAATTTTGAACAAAAAAAATTTTTAAATTTGGACCATTATTGAAGAAGTTATGATTAAAAGAAGTTTGAGTAAAGGAACAAACTACAGATTTTTAAAAATTCGATATCTTTTGAACGGGTCATCAAAAAAATCTGAAAATTTACCACGAAGGAGTTTTCGAAGGGTACTAAAAACTGTAAACAAATTAGGAAAATCTAAAAAAAAAGTTTTTCAAAGTGTCCGATTTCACATGGAATGCCCCATATGCTATCTTGGGTTTGTAACTTGGATAATTATTCTCTCTCGTGGTGAATAAAAAAAAAATATTCACCAGCTGGTGAATAAAACATAATGTAATTATTTTTTTATCAATATTTTTTTGATCAATTTTTTTTTTTATCAATTTTATTTTTCATCGATTTTATTTTCCATCAATATTTTTTTCATAATTTTTTTTTCCTACATATTTTGTTCAATATTTTTTTTTGTTTTCATCAAAAATGTGCTTATCAAATTTTTTTTTTCATTAAATATTTTTTTTAATAATAATTTTTTTCATCTAAAACTTTTTTTCATCAAATTTTTTTTTTATCGACAAACAGATAGAGGATATCAGTAGAATGCACACAGGGCCAGCCAGATCGATTTCCGGCCAAAAGTCCTTATATTTAATTTGTCAAAAAATATCTATATTAATTTATTGGAGATATATAGGAGCTGGTTTCCTGAACTTATCTTTATGATCCAACTACACCATTTCCTTTGACAGGTCTTCAAAGTTAAAAAAGTTGAAAAAAAAATTCGTAAATGGAGATACTTTTTATTTTTTTATACACATTTCTGTTGCTAATGATTAGGGATGAGATTTCTATGCAAATGCATGTTTTTTGTCGATAGTTAAAAAAAAATATCGACCAATTATCTTTCCGAATCAAGAAATTTGCGTTAAAATGGCATCGATTTGTTTTTGCATATTTTTGCATATTTTTGTGAAAATGCATATTTTTGCATATTTTGATTTTAAATGCATATTTTGTGCATATTTCGAACTTTTAAGTGCATATTTTTGCATATTTTGACATAAATTAGCAAAAACACAAATTGAAATTTATTTTTTCCAAAAACTATTTAAAATTTTATTTTGAAAATAAGAAAAAAATGTTTTTTCTAAAAAAAATCTTGCTCATATAAAGTTTTAAATGTTACTATTTAAACCCGGCCTTATTTTTTTGCTTTTTAAGAAATTTTTCCTATAAAAACAAGATTTTTATTGTACTCATTTTATTTTTTAGTGCATATTTTAAGGTTTTTAGTGCATATTTTGAATATTTTAGCGCATATTTCAAGCGCATATTTTCGATTTTTTAGTGCATGAAAATCTCATCCCTACTAATGATCAACTTTTGATTTGCAGGGTTCACCTTTATATATTAGCCTTTGTAACGAAAATAATGTGGAAAAATATAACTCATTTTCCTGACAGTAATTCGCGTTTTTGTGAAAATAACTACGATTTTTTAGTTATTTACTTCGCGCCGAAAAAATCCTCAGCGATCCTCAGTTCGATACAATCAGTATATATTTTTTCTTATATAGAATGGATCCATATCTTTCGAAAAAAGTTACCCAAACTTGCTCGAAATGATAAATGGCGAAATTACAGCTAACTATGCAGTGGTCCGTGATTTGTTTTGTAAAAAAATAATTTAACCCAAAATAATGTTTTACGGCTTGATTAGTTTTTTTATCGTCAGAGAGTGCCTTAAGTGTAGGAAAACAAAATTATCTACATTTCTAGTTTTTTTTTGTAGAATTATGGAAAATATCAGTTACACCACATCCAATTAAATTTCAAGATTTTTTATTGAATTTCCAAAATAGAAAAAAAGTGAATAATTTGTCGTCGCCATTTCCAAAAGCTTTTCTGAAACTAACAAGAGAAGTCTCCCTAGTGTCACCCGCGGATCTTTATGGAATTGGAGTTATTTTGTAGATCAGAAAAACTAAAGGGACACGTATTTTTTTTTAGCGGCCCAAATTCATTTTTAGGGGGGAAGACAAGGCCATTTTTCATTTTTTTTCGTTTATCTCCTATATTATGCAAAGAAACCTAATCATGTAACATACCAAATGAAAGGTCTACGTGTGCTAAGAACGTGTCCAAACATGCACAACTTTTCGTCATATTGAGTAAAATACCAAAATTTTAGGACATTTTTGTTAATAAGTCGAAAAATATTAACTTCTTTGGCCCGTTGTTAGCACCACGAGATAGGTATTTTTAATACCTTTAATCTGATACTACATTTGCCTATATTAATTTTGTTTAAATAGGCGGAAATCGTAAAAAACTGAAAAAGGTCAATTTCCCCCCATACAAATCAACCCCCCTAAAAATAAGTTTGGGCCGCTAAAAAAAAGTACGTGTCGAATTAATTTTCGTTCTTAACAACATATACAAATTTCATGAAGATTGGAGGGTGACACCAGGGAGACTTCCCTTGTAGGTAAGTCACATACACCATTTCCATATTTATATAAAAATTTTGTGCGTAGATTTCACTTTAGACACTCTTAAAACTGGTTTTTAGTTATCCGCCATATTGTTTCCGCCATATTGAATTTTATCAGTTCGATTTTAAGATAACAGACCCGGAAATTTACTAGGCCACATTTTCAGCTAGCTTCAACAAAGAAAAGGAATATAACTGTTTTTTAATTACTTGTAACAAACTTTAATAAGCATATTTAGTCCGCCATTTTGTTTTTCAAAATTCACACCAGTAATTCTGATTCAGTAACTCCAAGACCCCCTTAAAACAAAATTTGAGTTAAATCGGACGGGCACGGACACACAGATTACCTTTTGGACGGGCAACATGCTGAAAAGCAGGGCAATTAACTCGATGATAGGGGATGGTGAGGCGAGGAAAATAGTTACAAGGGGCACTCCGCAAGGAGGAGTCATCTCTCCTCTTCTGTGGAATCTTGTAATAAATGAAATCCTTGAGTCACTTAACGAAATGGGTATCAAGGCGGTTGCTTACTCTGATGACGTTGTGATCCTAATAAGAGGTAAGTTTTTACCAACGATTAGTGAACTCATGGAATCAGCGCTTAAGATACTTTCAAAGTGGGCAAGGGACAACGGTCTGGGAGTCAATCCCGCCAAAACCGAACTCGTCTTGTTCACGAAGAAGACTAAGATCGACAGGTTTGTCCTTCCCAAATTAGATGGAATCACCCTGGAGCTATCCAATGAGGCGAAATACCTGGGTGTGATCCTGGACTCAAAGCTTTCTTGGAAAAGAAACACAGAGGAAAGGATGAAAAAGTCGTTATGTGCTTTTTACACCTGCAGAAGAACTTTCGGGAGAAGGTGGGGTTTAAAACCGTATATCATACACTGGATGTATGGTGCGATAATTAGACCAATACTTACCTATGGTGCCCTTGTGTGGTGGAAAGCAGTGGATAAGAAATCATATCTCTGCAATCTACAGAAGGTACAACGACTGGCGTGTGTGGGTATTACTGGTGCTATTAGATCAGCACCCCAGGCCGGTTTGGAAGTGATACTAAACATTCAGCCCGTGGATATTTACGTCAAGAGCACAGCAGCAAAATCGGCTCTCAGGTTAAGAGAGTCGCAAATACTTAAGCAACGCTCTTGGGGACACTCGACTATATTGAGTACGGTGGGCGGGACGGAACTGGAACAGAGAACCGACTATATCTCACCACAGACAAACTTTGACAGAACCTTCGAAGTCCAAATACCGACTAGGGAAGACTGGGCGGAAAACTCTGTTATTACAGAGAATGCGATCTCAATCTTTACGGACGGATCGAAAATGGAGATGGGTACGGGTTCGGGAGTCTACTCTGAATGCCTCGAAATCGGGGTCTCATTGAGGCTTCCGGATAAGTGTAGTGTTTTCCAGGCTGAGGTGCTTGCAATTGACAAGGCCGCGCAGTTAATTATGACAAGGGATCTCCGTCCTTGCGTCATTAACATTTTCGTGGATAGTCTCGCCGCTCTGAAGGCCTTAGAGTCAAATACTGTAAAATCGGGAATAGTTTTGAATTGTATACAATCGCTTCGTCGAATCAGTCAGCACACAATCAAGCTAATCTGGGTCCCAGGCCACAGTGGGGTCGCTGGGAACGAATTGGCTGATAAGTGTGCGAGGAATGGCTCTGAATCGGTGGGGGAACGTGTAGAACCTGACATCTCGGTTCCTATAGTGAAATTGATGAACGAAATTGATAGGGTATTTGAAAGTAGGATGAAGGATAGGTGGATATCACTGACTACGTGCAGGATATCTAGAACCCTGTGGCCACTGCCGAATCCTAAGAGGACAAAAAGTCTTCTTACTTTTGGCAAACGGACGGTTAGCCTATTAGTTGGAGTACTTACAGGACACTGTATGATTGGCCAAATGGCCGTGCGTATGGGAATTTCTGATAGGGACTATTGTAGAAGCTGTGGGGAGGTGGAGGAAGAGGAGTCAGTGAAGCACTTGCAATGCGAATGTCCGGGTCTAATGAGGAGCCGCCTTAAGCATTTGGGGCAAAGATTTTTCGATGACCTGGACTGCCTAAGCGGTGTCTCATTGACATCTCTAGCGGAATACCTCAGGGAAACGGGGTGGTTTAAAAAGTAGAACTTTGTATCAGAGAGGGAGAGGGAAAATATGTTTAGGGAATCACAATGGGCCTTATGGCCTCCGAGTGAACTCGCCAAATGGCGAGCGCCCATCCAACCTAACCTAACCTAAATCGGACAATTATTAAAAAAATTGTCCATTTTGATTTTTTTAGTTTTTAGTTAAATTTTGAAATTAGCGACCCCGAAATACTCTAGAAGAACATTTTCAGCCGGATCCAACAACGATAAAGACTTTTGGCCGGAGTTGGATAATTTTTTAAGCTTTTAGAAGCATATTTAGTCCGCCATTTTGTTTTTAAAAATCCGGAGTAACAAATCTTATTCAGTAACTCCAAGACCCGCATAAAACAAAATTTGAGTTCAATCGGACAATTTTAAAAAAAAATTGTCCGTCATATTGGATCCGCCATTTTGATTTTTTTTGGTTTTAACTAAATTTTGAAATCAGCGTTCTCGAATTTCTCTAGAAGCACATTTTCAGACGGATCCAACAACGATAAAGACTTTTCGCCGGAATTGGATCATGCTGGCCCTGTGTGGAATGGAATGATAAATTAATATAGCGTTATTTTTTGGAAAGAACATCTATTTATACAGCAAAACATTATAATGATTCAATGGTTTGGGCAAGAGTACAAACTTCGTAAACGTTTTTAATCTTGAACGTAGGGGAACACCCCAACAATTTTTTGACAAATTGCAAATGCTGATATATCGAAAACCACTTGACCGATTTCAGAAATTTTTTGATATCCATATTTAGCATGCCAAAATTACTAAAAATAATGTATCGCATTTTTTCCAATTTAACCAAATTACAAAAAATGCGCACTAAGGGTAGTACCCTGTAGAACACCCTGTGCTCTACAGAATGACTCCGGATATATTAATACATTGTGAATCAATCGATTCAATAATTTTAAAGATCGTCCTTTATGGGTCAAAATAAACATTTAGAAGAATCCGATGAAAACTGTACCCAGGCCAAACCCGACTTCCCTGCTCGACAAGCCCATTTAAAAAAAAAAATATATCACAAGATAAGAATTTTTTTTATTTCAGTTTTTTCTTGGTTATAGTCGTTTGTTTATCATTTGTCATGGTTTATCACTTACTTTTCGTTGTTGTTTTTGTTGCTGATTTTGAAGTTGAGACTGACCTAATTTATTAAGAATTTGTCTTTGAAAATTTTTCTATATTTTTTGTGTCTTTATTCTATTCCCCTTCAGCTTAGATATTGTTAAATATGCTTCATTAGAGTGGCAGTTTTTTTTTATGACAAACAAGTTTTTCTTACGATTTTAAACGTCCTGAAAAATTTTTATTTTCTTAGGCCTAAAATTTGTGTGGTAAAATGTTTAGGCCAATAGCATGAAATAAACCCGTGGTGCCCGGCGATGAAAGTTTTGGAGTTTTGGAGTTTTGAAAAATTATAAAATAATTATTGAAAAAAAAAAATAAATGTCTTGCGCCACGCTATATTTTTTTAAATTTTGAGGCCCTGAACATGAATATCCAAAATTTTTAAAGGGTCAAGGAAAAAAATGTTTATGACCTTTTTTTGAATTTCTTGAACGTAGGAAAACTCCGTAATTTTTTGCAAATTTCAAATAACGATATCTCGAAAACCGTAAAACGATTTTAAAATTTTTTGGATATTCGTGTTTAGGACATAAAAATTAATAATGTATCGCAAGGTTTACATATATATATTTTTTTTTAATTTTCAGAATTCAGGCTTAATTTAATGCGATTTGCCTTAAATTTGTACTACATAATTGTTAGGGGTACACCTTTTCCAATTGAAATTCAGAAAATATCAATTGTAATTCAGAAATAACAACTGAAATTCAGAAATCCCAATTGAAATTCAAAATAGCCCAATTGAAATTTAGAAATCATAATCGAAATTCAGAGAAACCCAATTAAAATTCAGAAATCCAAATTGAAATTTGGAAAAGCCCATTTTAAATTCAGAAAAGAACAGTTTAAAATCAGAAAAGCAAAATTGAAATTCAGAAAAGCCCAATTGAAATTGTACTTGAATTTCAGAAAAGCCCAATTGAAATTCAGAAAATCACAACTAAAATTCAGAAAAGCCATAGAGTTAATACAGTAAGAGGCATCATGAGGAAAAGTTTTGTGAAAGCCAAGTAATGAACGATTATCTCAAGGAAGAAAACTATTTTTCTTCGGTTCCTTTTAAAAGTATTCGTTTATTTTCCTTTTTTTCTTCGGTTCCATTTGAATGTTTTCATTTATTTTCCTGTTTTTTCTTCCGTTCCTTTTAAATGTATTCGTTTATTTTCCTTTTTTTTTCTTCGGTTCCTTTTGAATGTATTCGTTAGTTTTCTTTTTTTCTTCGATTTCCTTTTGTGTGTTTTCTGGTTTTCTTTCTCGAGATAATCAGAGTTTATGGCTAAAAAAAAAATTTCGAAAGGGCAAGAATTTTCACTCATGATGCCTCTGTCTGTTTTTACTTTATGGAAAAGCCCAATTGAAATTCAGAAATCGTAATTGAAATTCAGAAAAGCCCATATTGAAATTCAGAAAAGCACAATTGAAATTCAGAAAAGCCCAATTGAAATTCAGAAAATCATAATTGAAATTCAGTAAAGCCCAATTGAAATTCAGAAATCATAATTGAAATTCAGAAAAGCCCAATTACAATTCAGAAAGGGACAATTAAAATTCGGAAAGCCGATTTTTAATTCAGAAATCGCAATTGAATTTCAGAAATCAGAATTAAAATTCAGAAAATGTAAACAAGCCAATTTATTAGTCGCCACATAAGATTATCGAACTTTATTCTCTTGCTACGTATTGTACATAGTAGAATAAATTTGGCCGGACACTTGGAAAAATAAAAAGTTGAAGAAAAACTGCCACTCTAGTGCTGTATGCACCAACAGCTATACCCCATAACAAAACAAGCTCCAAACATTTAGCGTTTGCAACAGCAGTGATGAAGAAGTGTTTTATATATGTGTGTGTGTGTGCTTAGCATCACGGCCCAGGGGGAAATTTTTATTGTTGCAATATTGTATGTTGTTGTTCTTGCTGTTGATGTTGTTATTTGATATTGTTGCTATTGTTCTTGTCGTTGCTGTTGTTTTTCTTGTTGTTTCTAAATCTGACAGTTATGCTGTTTGTTAATTTAACTATATCTGGCTGTCTGACGGACTGACAGACAGACAGACAAACTGACTGCATAACTGAATGACTCCACTCATTGCATGTTGTAATTGTTACTCAAAGCGAAAATGCGACTATTGTCCTTTATTTCATTTCATGTTTGAATAACTTGTACATTGGATTGTTTTAAGAGTTCTTGTTCCTGTTGTGGTGGTAGTTGTTAGTTATTTCCTTGTTGCAGCAATTGAAGGATGTTTTTTATTCTTTAAAAAATATTTACAATTAGGGAAATTTTGTTTTTATGCCACCATTTATGCGAGTAGTTTCTTTGTACATAGTGCGATAATAAAAAAATTATCTTTCTCTAGTATTTTTTTTCAGAAAATATTTTGTTGTCGGTTATAATTGTAATTACAATGTTTAAGCAATTACGAATTAATTTATTCAAGAGGGTGAGTAAAGTAAAGATTGACAATTTTTTTTTTAAATTAGATGAAATGTTAGAGTGATACAAAAGGGAGCAGCTTTTTACTGAGGTCCGTTGTGATACTACGGGACGGTAATATGTTCCATATATGGTCCCTGCCGTTAAATCAATTTGAGCGCCTTATAAAAATCCTAAGATTTTGAATTTTGACATCCGACAACTCAGAAAGATTGTGAAAGATGCCTAGATCCCAGTGAAGCAAGTCTGTGACCAGAAAGTGTCGGGCAATGACAAATAAAGTGTTCAATATTTTCCAACTCCTCCTCATCAGTGTCAACAGTGTCTGATATTTACAGCAAACCACCGTCGAAACCTCTCCACTTGGAAGCGATATCAGCTCACTTGAGCGCTTCTGATTAAGAGAAGGCCAAATCTGTCGTGTCTGCGGCTCACACTTGCATCCATGTGCCCATCTCTGATAATTCTCCATCGCGGAAGAAAGCCACAATTTTTTTGCTAAAGTTAGCAAAAATGTTTTGCCAATAATTAGTTAACTAAATTTTTATTTTTTTTAACTTAGTTTATACACATCTGAGGACCCAATTGGGTTCGGACCCCATAGGTCCAGACCCCGATGGGCCTAGACCTAGTTGGGTTCCTTAAAAATCGTCATAATTTTTGATCCAAAAATTGTGTCCGTTTCGCTCTACCTTGCTTAGTTTTTAAGATACGTGATTATAGGGGACCACTGGGGTCTTGAGAATTAAAAAACTCGATAACTTAAAAAATATTACTCGGAGAGCTTTTGACTATTTTGCGGTCTTGTTCTACATGTTGAGGGCTACAAAAATAGTTTTAGACTTTTTCTTGTATCGGCAATATTTACCGAGATCGAGCATTTTAAAATTTTCGGGAATGCTAACTTTTTTGGATCTAAAGTTAGGGCCCCATTAGGGTCCACACATGTGAAGAGGACCGGCATTACTATGGAGATTCTAAGAACCAAAAATGGCCTCCATTTTGCTCTATCTGGCTTAGTTTCCGAGATAGCGCCATTTTAAGTTTTCTGAAAATAAAAAAAAATTTACCATTTATTTTGCTAATATTAGCAAAAAATCTTGTAAAAATGTTGTCAACTCAATTTCAAATTTAGCAAAAGAAATTAGTTCAAAGCTTGTTTAAAATTGCTAATGTGCTAAATGAAGTTTACAAGAATTTTTTGCTGACATGCTAATCTCAACTAAAAATTAGCTAAAAGTTAGCTAACTAGCGATAGCAAAAAAAAAAAAATAGTAAATCTACTAACGTATTTTTTTGAGTGTAGGACCCACATGAGTAGTATGTCAAACCGCTTGGCCATCTCATTTAAAGATGTGCCGCAGTTAAGGGCAGATCTATGTTTTCAAAAACATTGACTCCAGGGAATTCACCGTGGCTTGACTGTCAAAATTGATGTTGACTGCAGTTGTACACAAGACGTTGCAACTCAACCAGTCAGCCACTTCCTTTATTGCTAACATCCCTGACTGGTAAACACTGCAATGATCTGGCAATCTTCGAGCAAGGCTTAACCCAAGCTCTTCCGAACAGACTGCAAAGACTACTTGTTTGTGTAGCTTCGATCCATCTGTGTAAAAATTTATGGAATGCCCCTCATTAAAGACTCCCTGGATGGTACCATGGTGGCTAAGAGGCGCTCAAAAAGGCTCATAGAAGCAGTTCAGTCCATATTTTGTGGTATTGTTATCTTCTTCAAGATTGCGCTATGACAAAAATCTCTGCTCTTCCATTCTAGTGTGCTATTCTGTCGAATTGCCGAAGTAGCACAGTGTGTCCTTTGTATGGAAAAGGCGCGCATCGAAGTTTTTTCATTATAACTTTTGAACGGATTGGGCTATTTCTAAATTTTTTACAGTTTTGGAAACTAGAAACTTAGAGCTATTTTTGGATGTCGTTTCAAAGATGTACTGTCTATACCCTACCTTGAACGGGAAGGTAAACTTGGTTAACTAACCAACAAAAAAAAAGTTAAAAAAAATTCGAATTCCTCGAAAATTATACTTTATACCACCGAATTTTTGTGATGTGCATTACAACTTTATGGTTAAACCCAAAAATCGGAATTCACGACCAGCTTTTTAAAGAATATATTACAAATAGTCCAGAAAAAAATCAAACTACTTACGATTGTTTGCCTTCAGGAAACTCATTTAAAGCCTGTTATAAAGCCTGTTATTTTTGTAAGCGAAACGTATGTAATATTTATTAAGTGCGCGGATCACCATTCTCTCGAATGGGTAAAAGGTACCATTAAGTCCCTAAAACCTAATTGGGAGGGTGCTGATCTGGAAATTGTGGGAAGAGCCAGTATTCCTACACTGCCAAAAGCAAAAGTAGTGTTTCCTGAACTTTTCCCACAATGCACAACTCTTAAGCTACTTCAACGACAGAACCCTGACATACCGACCAGTGACTGGAGAGTCTTAAAGGTGTTGAAAAATACCGATAAGGTTAAAGGTCATACCATCATCCTTCAAATTAATAAGGAGGCTGAAGATATTCTTTACCCGAGGTTTGGTAAGATGGCTTGGGGTATGTCAGTGATCTACCTTCGACTTAAAAAGAGGAACCCAACAGATGCAAACGCGAATGTACTAGAAAAAGATGAGGTGGAAAGGGACCTTGCGTTCCTAGCCGAAGATATAAACAATATCAAACTCGATGGGCAGCTTCCACTTGATGGGCCGGATATCACGAGTAATGCTACCTTCGCAGCTATCGTTGATGAAGTTGATACAAATCAACATGCATCACAGTAGTGCGGCAACAGCTGCACTGCTGATGACTCTCTCTGAAGAGTCATACGACGTAGCACTCATCCAAGAGCCCTGGGTGAATGCCAAAGGCGAAATCAACGGGCTAACGACATCTGATTATGATATAATTTTCTCACAAACTGAGGGTAAGAAACGTTCAGCTATTTTAGCTAAGAAATCCTTAAACTTTTTTCTCTTGCAAAAATATAGCACCAACGACTTAACCACCGCAACCTATAAAATGGAAAATCGAACTTTGTATCTTGCATCATACTATATGGCGCACGATATGGAATCTCCGCCTCTCGACCTGCAGAATCTTATTAGAGAAAAAAACGGTGAGTACATAGTTATAGGTTGTGATGGTAATGCACATAATACTGTTTGGGTCTCATCTGACTCGAATGATAGGGGCGATCAACTCTTAACTTTTATAAATTCGACTAACCTAAATATAGCGAACAGTGGTAGCGAACCTACCTTTATAGGACCTACGAGTCAAAATGTCTTAGATCTCACTCTTTTTTCTAATGTCGCGAATTTGGATATTAGGGACTGGAGGATACTGAAAAGGGCTTCATGCTCTGATCATAAATATCTCGCTTTTAGGATAGTGACTAATATAAACTACGATAATAAATCATTTAGAAACCCTTAAAAGGCAAATTGGGAGAAATTTAGGAACACCGCAATTTCTAAATTAACTGGCTTGGACCACCAGTGCCTTAACAATCAGAGTGATATTGAAATGGTAAATGATAATCTTACATCAATTCTTGTCAAATCCTTTGAGAAGACGTGTCCGGTAAGATATCGGCGTAAGAGAATTCAGCCACCTTGGTGGTCAAAGGAACTATCGCAGACAAGGCAAAGGGTCCAAGACCTCTTTAAAGAAGCAAGAAAGGTCAACAATGACGAAAATTGGACCTTATATAGAGAGATATTGAAAGTTTTCAAAAAACTTATTCGGAAGTCGAAGAAGAGTAGCTGGGAAAAACTCTGCAGTGATGTAGAACACACTACCGAGGCAGCTAGACTCAGAAGAATTTTATCTAAAAAACCAATACCGCCTATTCTACTGAAGGGAACATTGGATGTTCTTCTGAGAACACATTTTCCAGGATGCAGTGAACAACCTTTATCAGAGACTCAACCTCACGGGCAAACAATTATTCCCCACAATCTGTTATCTGATGAGCGGATAAGGTGGGCAGTTGAATCGTTCGAGCCTTACAAATCGCCAGGGCCTGATGGCATTTTTCCGGCAATGCTTCAAAATACTGCTAGCGAAATAATTCCTCACTTAAAGAAAGTCTTTAAAGCGTGTTTAGAGCTTTGTTATATACCTGGATCTTGGAGGAAATCTAAAGTAGTCTTCATACCGAAAAGCGGTAAAAAAAATCACGCAACTGCAAAGGATTATCGTCCTATTAGTTTATCGTCCTTCCTCTGAAAACTTTGGAGAGAATTCTGGATCTTTATATAAGAGAGAACCTAGGTGGAAACTTTTTGTCGGCTACGCAACATGCCTATCAGCAGGGCAAGTCGATAGAAACCGCTCTTCATTCCCTCGTATACACTTTAGAGAGATCTCTGGAATATAGAGAATTTACCTTAGCCGCTTTTTTAGACATAGAAGGTGCATTTAACAATGTAAGCATGGATGCAATTGTAAACGCAATGGACAGGGCTGGCATAAATCCAACCTTCAAAAGATGGATTGGCTGTCTGCTGTCTTGTAGAGAAGTTACAGCCGAATGGGGGCTTGAAAGAGTCATAAGATATACATCCAGGGGAACACCACAGGGAGGAGTATTATCACCATTATAAACTTTTACGTCGACAGCCAAGCTGCACTTAAAGCTCTAAGAGGCTTTTGTATTAAATCAAAAGTCGTCTTTGAGTGCTACGAGAATCTTCAAAGATTATTCAGCAATAACCTCGTCTCTCCAATATGGGTTCCAGGACATAAGAGAGTAGAAGGGAATGAGAAGGCTGATGAGCTTGCAAAACTGGGTGCAGATGGGGTAGGGGACTTTGTTCATATTGATCCCCCAATGCAGTACTACAGATCGAGAAGTGATTGTCAGTGTATTTCCATGGCGAACAGGAAATGGCATTTTTGCAATTTTTGCAATTTAAAAACTTTGAGACAAAAAAACGCCGTGAAATATCTAAAATCATATTAAATGATAAGTTATTAAATTAAGTTTCGTATATGTTTATGTAATCCTTTGTTTACCCATATCTACGCGATTTTTTTAATTATTTAAAAGAATAACGAGTAACAACTGATATTGTAAAAATCAATTTTTCGATTAAAAAGAAAGTTTTGATTGATTAAAATAAATCGGTATGCCTATTTAATATTTTAATTTTTTTTAACAAACAAAAAACACATTGATTTTGTATCCACTTTCTCGAGTCGCAAAGTGTTTACCGCGAAATCGTGAAAAATTGATTCTGTGTACATTAGAGATTGACTCTGACATACATCTTTTTAAGTAACGCCGGAGAAATAAAAAGCATGTTATGTAAAACAATCAAATTGTGCAACTTTTAAACAAATTTAACAAATAACACTGCGGAACACTAAAAAATAAACAAGAGTTACGACCATCATTTCTATATATTTCGGACATGCTGGTTCGAATGGCGTACTCCGTTTTTCGATGTATGGTACAGTTTTCTTGCAAAATGTCGTTAAAGATTTGCTGATTTAGAGACAGTTTTTTAACAAAAAAATTTGCAAAGTTAATGATTTATAAATTTTATGGCATGGAAAACAAAGATATGACTTGTAGCAATATTTCTTATGCAAATTTAGTTTAAAGCTTTTCATCTTAAGTCATTAAATTCGCGAATTTCTTAATTTTTTAAGGTTTTCGCGAAATTAACAACCAAATTGGTCTTTGATAAAAAACTTGCGTTTAGTGAATAAAAAAGGCATCCCTAACAATACGAATAGTGGGTAAAAAACAGCTATATTATATGGACCATCATGATGAAAATCGCGAAAAACCGTTTTTTTGTATATGGCAGCATCACATTACGAGATGATTTAAGGCTCCATCTTTAAGTATATAATGTGGGAACCTTAAACAACTAACTCACCAAAAATTTTTCCAAAAAAGTTTTCATTTGCAAAAGTTATCTTAACAAAAACTAATAATTCAGTGTTTTCTATGCAATAATTATAGTTTTTGTTAAGATAACTTTTGCAAATGAAAACTTTTTTGGACAAATTTTGGGTCAGTTCATTATTTAAGGTTCCCATACTAAAAGATGGGGCCTTAAATCATCTCGTAAAGTGATGCTGCCATATACAAAAAAACGGTTTTTCGCGATTTTCATCATGATGGTCCAAATACCATATATGGTTTTTGTTCACTATTCGTAGTGTCATGGGTACCTTTATGATCCACAAAATGCAGGTTTTTTATCAGAGACCAATTTAGGGGTTAATTTCGCGAAAACGTAAAAAAATTGAGAAATTCGCGATTTAAAGGGCTTAAGATGAAAAGCTTTTAACCAAATTTACATTAGAAATACTGCTACAAGTTATATCTTTGTTTTCCATGCCATAGCATTTAAAAATCATTAGCTTTGGAAATTTTTTTGTTAAAAAAGCAGCTGAAAATCAGCCAAATCAATGACATTTTGCAAGAAAACTGTACCATACATTGAAAAACGGAGTACGCCGCATGTCCGAAATATATAGAAATGATGGTCGTACCTCTTGTTTTCTAAAATAGTGGTTAGTTTTATCACGCAGTGTAATTTAAATATTTTTGTTTTTAACCTTAACTTTAACCTCGATTTGACAGAGCCCTGGCACTTCCGGGCAAAAGTTATAACATACGAAATGTTATGGAATACCTCTAGTATGACCCGTACTAGCGTTTTGCATTATCCATCATTATCTGCAGAAGTTGCAGTATATTATGTAATTGGATTTTTAAAGATGTTTAAAAAAAAAACATGGATTTTTACTCAATATAACTTTTTGTTGGGTTATTTTGTTGTTATAAAAAAAATTAATAATAAAATAACGGATCTTGGAAACATTTTGCAAAAAATTTGGATGGATTACTCCACAAGATGAATTTTTAAAATTTTTTCAAAAAATGTCCTTTACAAAAAAAATAAATTAAGAAAAATGTGAAAATCTCTATACTTTGGAGTTGTGCCCCAGCCAAACTAAGAGTCGCATTGATGTAACGGAAACTGATTTTTAGTCTCCAGAGTGTCAAAATTAAGTATGCACCTAAAAAAAATAATCGGCAATTTTTTTTTTTTTTTTTACCCAAATGCGCACGAATATCACACCGTGAGTAGTAGCATACTACCTGCCCAATATGTCCAATCGACGTCATTCTCTGGACCTAAAGATATGATAAGGACGAAGTTTACCTTTGACTCTAAAGTAGGCCACCAGACAATGATTCCATGCAGCAGAATTGGTCACACCCCTGCTGTATAAATCCAATTAACGTCTTTAGGGCTAAAGCCCCATTGTTTTCGAATGGCTCTTTTACACGAATATAAAGCATTTGTTATTATGTACCTCAATATTATGTCTGAAATTCAACTTCCTACCCAGAAATAAAACAAGCTCTGTTTTACTAAGATTAACTCCGAGACCACAGTCTCTTGCCCATTTAGACAGATCTTTCAGATCTGTCGCTATCGCGACATCGTCTGCATATGCGAAAACATGACCACCAAGTGCTTCTAAAAAGAGCAGCATTGAGTTCAGTGCCAGGTTCCAAAGCAGTGGCGAAAGTATTGGCAAGTCGAGATATGATAGACGCTCCCAACTCAGACGTGATACGTATGTTGGCAAGTAGATTTTCCACCATTAAAACGTTACCACGCTTCACTCTCAGACCAGACAATGCCTCAATTATCAGGTCTTGGATGACATTATTAAAAGCTCTCTCTATATCAAGAAAAGCTCTAGCCCTGTCAAAAATATACACATTAGTACGTTACAAAAACTTCTAAAGTGACTCGCCTCCACACTCAGAAAAAAAATTAACTAAAAAATGGGAAAACTAACTAAATTCAAGGAATATTGATAATGATTTAGCTCCATTGCCATGTTTCCTTCTTTTAAGTTCATATTTTTCATAAAAATAAGAGAAAAAAATTTTAATATTATGCCAATTTGAACTAAAAAATTTGAAAAATTTCATTTCAATTTAGTTCATACACATTTGAGGACCCGATTGGGTGAAGGCCCCATTGTGTTCGGACCGATAGGTTCAGACCCCAAGGGGCAGACCCAGTTGAGTTCCTTAGGAATCTTCATATTTTTTGATCCAAAATTTTTGTCCGTTTCGCTCTACCTTGCTTAGTTTTTGAGATACGTGAATTAAGGGGACCACTGGGGCCTTGAGAATTTTAAAAACTCGATAACTTTAAAACTATTACTCGAAGAGCTTTACGGTATTCGGCGGACTTGTTCTCCGTGTTAAGGGCTACAAAAAAGCTTTTAAACTTTTTGTTGTGTTGGCATCAAATTTTCGGGAATGCCACCTTTTTTAAATCCAAAGTTAGGACCCATTGGGGTCCACACATGTGTGTAAAAATAAAGATTTTTGTCATATATTTAGGGAAAATTTCTTTGGCGGTAAGAATTTCTTCCATGTATTTGGGAATTCCATTTAAGGAAAATAATGGACTATTTAACAGTACATGAACTTAAATTTTTTCCTAACACTTAAGAAAATTTCCCAACTTTTAGTTAAATTTAACTAAATTGTGGGAAAATTTATAAACTATTTTGAAGAAAAATTTTCCAAAGTTTAAGTGAAGTCTTTTTTTTTAGTGTATCATTTGTGTCTGTACTTCCCCATATACAATCAGACTGCTCACCTTCTCCGGACCATGGATTAGGAAAATACGCAGAGTCGTTTTTCACATTCTCGTCATAGCGTGGGCTATAACTTATCCGTGTTGTAACAGAGGTCGCACTCGTCACCAGATTCGGTTTTGAAAATGCCAGATGCACCTCCCATTAGCATATAATCGGTTGTATCAACACCATCCACATTCGTTACAGCAGGGTGCTCACCTAAACATCAACCTCGTCCGGATTCTTCTCTCCACTGGCTTGTTAGCGTCCAAAAAAAGGCTGCTGGTCGCTCTTGTAAATGTTGACTCTTATATGAAAAAACTTAAAAGTCCATATAAGAAGTATTAGAGTAATTTTTAAGAAGTTTATCTGGATTGCACCAGATTACACTAAACGTCCTACCAAACTCTATGCAAGGCATCAAACTGTCTAAGGGCATGGTAAACGTCGGACAAAGTTTCGAAAGCCCATTCAAAAATTGACCATGATCTGCATTGTAGTCTCCATGCCTTAATCCATTATTACGAAGTCAGCACAGTGATTTATGGTTATCCCTAACCTACGAAAACATTAAATATTAATGTTTGTTCTCTTGTTTTTACGTTTTTGTACGAAAACATAAGAAATTAATGATTTCGTAGGTTATTTTTTACAATTTTTCTATTCAATTATTTTTTTTAAAAATTTATAATAAAATTTTAGGGAATCGATTCCGCAATGAACTGCATTCTGGCCAAACCTTCTACCAGTGGCGTATACAGGGGGGCCCGGGCCCCCTCCGAAATGATTTCACAAATTTTAGTATTCGGTATTAAATATTATGTACAATGTAAAAAAAAACTTCGTAAAAAAACGTAAAAACATCTCAGAATCTAAAATTTTTTCTGAAGGAAAATTTTTCGAATCTAAAAATTTTTCTGCCAAAAAATGTCTCAAAATCTGAAAATTTTTCTTTAAGAATTTAAAACGTTTCAACTTAAAATTCTAATGGAAAATTGTCTCAGAAACTGAAGCCTTATGTATACAAAAAAGGGATATAATTGTAAGTAATTTGTAGTAATAACTAAAAAATTTATTATTAGTTCATATAACAATTTTCTCAGAATCTGGTATTTATTCTGACTTTTTCTATAGAAAAAATTTCTTAGAATCTGAGACTGCCTTTGCAAAAATGTTCCAGATTCTGAGACTTTTTAGTATAGTATCTATGTTATAATGTCTCAAAAAATTAGACTTTTACTAAGAATCGAAGACTTTTTCTTTAGGAAAAGTTTCAGAATCAGAGATGTTTTATATATAAAAATATCTCAGAATCAGAGGCCTTTTTTCTGGAAAAATATCTCAAAATCAGACACTTATGCTATCTAAAACTTTTTTTATTATAAAATGTCTTCACCCAAAAAAAAACGTGGGTATTCAATACTAAAAATTTAACTAAATTTTAGTCCAAAAGGACCTAGTGCAGAAATTGGTAACCAATACTAAAATTTTTAACTAAAATCATTGAAAACCAGTAAAAATGACTAATTTTAGTACTTTGAAGACACTAAAATTAGTATATTATTAGTAGATTTTGGTACAAAATCAATTACTAAACCTTTTACTGTAGAATTATTTTGAGTGTTAGAATCTGAGACTTTTTCTTAGGAAAAATGTCTAAGATTCTGAGACATTTGTCTCCATACGAAAAATGTCTCAGAATCTGAGAATTTTTTCATACGAAAAATGTCTCAGAATCTGAGAATTTTTTTTAACAAGGAGAAATGTTTTAGAATCTTGAATGTTTTTATAGAAAAAATGTCTCAGAATCTGGAATTTTTATATAGAAAAAATGTCTCAGAATCTGAGAATTTTTCTATATGTAAAATGTCTCATAATCTGAGAATTTTTCTGTAGGAAAAATGTCTCAGAATCTGAATATTTTTCAATAGGAAAAATGTCTCAGAATCTTAGAATTTTTCTTTAGGAAAAATTTCTCAGAATATGAGACTTTTTTAATAGGAAAAATTGCTTGGAATCTGATATTTTTTCTTTAGAACCTGATAGTTTTTCTTTAGGAAAAATGTATCAGAATCTGATGCTTTTTATAGGAATAGGAATGTAAGGGGTGGTCCAATAACTGGTATGTTTTTAAAACATGCAATGAAATGAACAATACTCAATAGTTTTGAAACCTTATGGCTTTATTTGAAAGAGCAAACATTCCCGTTTTTTATGGCAAACGACTTCATTGATGCGTCTTCGGCTTGCTCCGCTGTATCGCGTTGTAGCGCAGTACTGCGCTGCCAAATTGCACGTTTTTCGAAAAAAAAGTTTTTAACCGAAATAAGGCACTCAAATGAGGTTATGTTAACAAACAAATTGGTACATCTTGGGATCGTAAAACTCGCAAGGTATTGTAAAGAATCCAATTCATCTATAGAAAGCAATAGATTTGAGTATCAGCATCATTACACAATATTTTCAAAAATACAGCTGAAACTCCCATTTTCGTCAAAGATGAGCGCTACATAGCCATAATTACCGACTTTTTGTTGGCCGTAATAGAATATACCAACTTGGATGACATTTATTTTCAGAAGGATGTCGCAATATGTCCCACAGTCCATCAAACAATCGATATTTTGCGCACTTAGTTCGGAAATCGTGTTTTTCGCCATATTCGCGGTGACAATTGATCAATTCAGAGCTGCCGATTAAAAACTTTAAAAATTTTTTTGAGGGGTCTCGTTAAAGATTCATGCAACATGGGAAATCCAGAAATGTTCTAGGCCCATTCGACGAATATCGTTTTTTTTTTTTTTTTTTTTTTTTTTTACGAACGGTCCCACCTCACACTTACCCGCCCCAACCGACCGAGAGGGCTCGTTCCCATGACGGGGGAACACGTACACACCATGGTCCGAACCATAGCGGATTAGGCTGGATAAGTAAGGATAGTAATAAACCAACTACAAACTCTTAGTCATCAGTCGGTTTATTATATGGACACTAAATACATTTATATACAATTACTACAACTACAAAATTTCTACAGATAATTTAGTATTAATAATCCTAAATTAACTATAAACGTTCAAAGAAATCAAAATAATCATCGTCACGCAATCTATTCAAATATGTCAAAATAGTTGATTTCACAAGAGCATAATTCTCCGAAAAGTCAACAAACCTGTATAACGAGTTAAAATCAGTACACATCCTACGAATAGGATCTGCACACGCATAATTCGTGCGACAAATATCAATATAAAGAAAGCTGTAATATCTAGTAGGCCGAAAAGGGACGTTAAAAAACAACTTCCCAACAAGAAATTCAGAATCAACTTCGCCCTCAATAATCTTCAAAATAAACACAGTATTTAACATAATACGTCTACTCTTCAGAGTAGGAAGTTTTATCAACGCCAATCTTGCATTATATGATGGAAGATTGCTATAGTCCGGACCCCAGTTGAGGTTCAAGCCATTCGTGAGATAGAACCAGAAACATTAGAAAAATGGGTGCCGAGAATGAGCTACTGCGGAGCTAACCCAGGCAACCGCATGAATGAAGTCGTTTGCCATAAATAATGGGAATATTTGCTCTTTCAAATAAAGCCATAAGGTTTCAAAACTATTGAGTATTGTTCATTTCATTGCATGTTTTAAAAAGATACCAGTTATTGGACCACCCTGTATTAGAATCTAAGACTTTTTCTGTAGAAAAAATTACTTTTTCGACAGGAAAAATTACTTTTTCGACAGGAAAAATGTATCAGAATCTGAAACTTGTTCTATAGGAAAAATGTCACAGAATCTAAGACTTTTTCTATTTGGAAAATATCTTAGAATCTGAAACTTTTTTATAGGCAAAATGTTTTAAAATCTAAGACTTTTTCTAAAGATAATATGTCTCAGAATCTGAGACTTTTTCTTAAGAAAAATGTCTAAGAACCTGATACTTTTTCTTTAGGAAAAATGTCTCAGAATCTGATACTTTTTCTTAAGAAAAATGCCTCGAATCTAAGACTTTTTCTATGGGAAAAATGTTCAGAATCTGAGTTTTTTATAGAAAAAATTTATCAAAATCTGAGACTTTTTCTATAAAAAAAATGTTTCAGAATTTGAGACTTTTTCTAACGAAAAAATGTCTCAGAATATGAGACTTTTTCTATATGATAAATATATTAGAATCTAAGACTATTTGTAATTGAAAAATATTTCAGAATCTGAGACTTTTCCGATAAAAAAAATGTCTCAGAATCTGAGAATTTTTCTATAGAAAAAATGTATCAGAATCTGAGACTTTTTCTATAGGAATGATTTTTCAGAATCTGAGGCTTGTTCTATAGGAAAAATGTATCAGAATCTGAGACTTGTTCCATAGGAAAAACGTCCCAGAAACTATGATTTATTCTATAGGAAAAATGTTTCAGAAGCTGGGACTTTTTCTATAGGAAAAATGTCTTCAAATCTGAGGTTTTTTCTATTGAAAAAATGTATGAAATTCTGCGACTTTTCTATAAAAAAAATGTCTTAGAATGTGGCACTTTTTCTATAGAAAAATGTCGTAAATATGTATATATCTTAAAAAATTTTAAATTTTTGGGAGAAAAATTATCAGAATTTGGTTTCTCTTAATCAGTTATATTTTGTTTCAAGGGAAAGACGGCGGTAGAAAAAGATATGTAAATTAAAAAAAAAAAAAAAAAATTGACCCCCTGCGAAATAAAATCCTGGATACGCCCCTGCCTTCTACCCATCGTGCTAACGGCACTTGATACAAATATCTCTATATATTTCTTTAAATAATTTTTTGAATTTTTTTTCTAAAAAAAAATAACCCTCACAAGTTGGTAAAAACTAATGATTTCTCTTTAAACAAGTAAAAAAGTTAAATTCGGCCTTGCCGAATGTAGTGATACCCTCCACAATTTCAAAAAGAATATTGCAAAAAACTTTTTTAAAAGAAAATTACAAAAAAAAAAAAATTTTTTGAAAAAAAATTTCCGCGAAAAAAAAATGTTGGTAAATAAAAAAATACGCGATTTTATTCATTTTTGTCAAAAAAATATGTTTATACTTGTTTAAATATCATTTGGTGTTCAATTATGTTCACATATGTTATGTTGAATGTACTAAAATTTTTGAGGTGTCCTTGCATTTTCGTTCATAATTTTTGAACCGCTGAACCGATATCGCTCAAATGCAATAGCAAACTTCTCGGAAGAACTTTCAATGAATATGTTAAGTTTCAGTCATATCCGTGTAGTATTTTGGTCGTGATCATCATTTCAATAGACAGACAGATACACGGACAGACGGACATCGCTAGAATGTCTTAAAATCGATCGGGGATCATGAATATATATACCTTATGCGGTCTCAGACCGATATTTCGATGAGTTACAAATGGAATGACAAACTTATGTATACCCTCTATCACTAAGTATAAAAATGCCACCAATTAAAAAAATAACGTACAAATCATTTAAAATTAAAGAAGAATCACTTATTTTTACTTACAGAACAAAAATAAATGACTTTAAAAATTGAATGCTAATAAAAGTCGTTATTTTTTATGTAGTTACTAGTCGAATAGCCTGTCCCTGCCAGGCGGAACACCAAATCGCTTTTCTCAATAGTTCTAATATTTTACCAAACTTTATAAAAAATTATGTTTGTGCTTCAAAAATTTAATATTGCTAGATTGAGTTACATCAATATATTTCCCAAACTGGAAAAAAATTTAATGAGTATAAAAGGTTTTATTGATAAAATTTTAGAACTAAATTTAGCACGCCCATTTCGTCTCTTCGTCCATAAACCGGATATCAAAAATCCATCGTGTGGATCTGTCCCATGGTCACTCCTATATACATTAGGGGTGGGATAGTGCACGAGTTTTCGATTTCGACACGCTAGAACCGCTTATTTTGTGAGGTTCGTAAAAAAAATGCATGGGCCAAAAAATGGGGCAGATCGGATAGGATCTAGGGGTCGCTCATCGGGGTCAAAGTTTGGCGTAGAGGGGAAAAAATCCACAAAAAGGCCCAAAACTCCCCTGGTTTTGCTCCTAGAGGGGTCAAATGTGAGACCGGCCCCCATTATTTTTTCCCCCTGAACACTTTTGCCAAACATACCTAAGCCCTATCTCCAATCCCTAAGGGGGGTCCCATACAAAGGTTCAATTTTTAAAAAATCTTGCTCCTACCGCTCTAGCTGTCCTACAAGTCACCCTAGAGGAATCAAATGTATGACCGACCCCCAATATTTTTTCAACCCCAACATTTTCTTAGAACATACCTACCCCCTATCTTCAATCCTTAGGGTGGTCCCCATACATTTTTTTTTAGTTATTCTTAAATTGTCATATTAAATCAGCTCCTACCGGTCCAATAGTGCCTCCTAGAGGGGTCATTATCAAGACCAACCCCCATTAATTTTTAGCCCCCAACACTTCTTCTGAACATACCAATTCCATATCTCCAATTCCTAAGGGGTCTCCCACACAAAATGACATTTTTGTAAAACTTGCTCTCACCGCTCTAACTATCGCAGGGGTGACCCTAGAGAAGTTAAGTGTGTGACCGACCCCCAATATTTTTTCAGCCCCAACATTTTCCCCAAACAAACTTACCCTCTATATTAAAGCCTTAAGGGTGTCCCCACACATTTTTTTTATTTTTTAATTTTTTTTTATAAAATCTGCGCCTACCGCTCCCATTCTGCCTTTTAGGAACGGTAAATGCAGACTGACCCCCATTAATTTTTGTCCCCTACATTTTTTCTGAACATACCTACGCCGTATTTCCACTTTGTAGGGGTGCTCCCCTGGGGAAAACTAAATTAGTAATGTATGTAGAGAAATCAAATGTATGACCTGCCCATATATTTTTTTAGCCAAAACATTTTCTTCAAACATATCTACCCTCTATCTTCAAGGTGTTACCCCACAATTTTTTTATTTATTTTATCGAGAAATCCGAGGTCTTTAATTTGTAATTTAATAGTAACTTTTGTTCAGCATAAAAAAATATTTTTTTTAACTTGAAAATAATAAAAAGTTATAAATAATGTAACTATAAATCAAATTAATTTATTTTTATCGTGTGATGGATATTGTTTCTGATTTTCGGCCACGACCTGAAGCAAAACTATTTTTTCCTCCTCGTTACGGCACAACACGTTGTTATAGTCTTCTATTTATTTTAAGCCTCTTTCGGCATCGTCGTTGACAACATGTAATTTACGTAATATTTGCAGCGCTCGCTGGTAGTCCTTCCGATTTTCCCAAGTATTTGGATCGGAAGCAATGAAATTTGTTGTTATTCCGAAGCGTGCAAAAAATTTTGGAGTCTCAGGTGTGACGAAGTGGCTTAAATCAGTTTTCATGAGTTCTTGATTCACTTGTTTCCATGTTAATTCGTTTCACACCTTCGAATCCAACAACATGTGCTGGAGGATTACAATCCTTGTTGCCACTGTCGCCGCTATCCTCTGAGGCAGCTTCTTCCCCGATATCATCGTATTCTTCTTCCTCGCTGTCTTCGTTAGACGATTCGTCCATCTCATCGTCAGATAACTCTTCCTCCAATTCCTCTTTCTCTTCTTCAAATATACGAATTGCATTCGACATTTTTCGTTTTATTTCACAAGAGATATTCGGATCAAATAGTGCGAGAGCAACAGCTTCGCCACTGAGATACCAGAGATGTCCACAGAATCTCTTGACCAATCGTTGCGACAGAATCTTATTAATTGAAGCATAATTGGCAATCGCTTTCAAAAAATTCAAATCATTATTTGGAGCTTCTATTGCTTTGGTAGCGCTACGTAAATTGTTATGATGGAAACGGTCACACCAAGAAGAGCATTTAATTCTTTTTTGGCCAAACCGATATATTTTCGGAAAAAAAACATTTTTAGGCAATATATGCCTTTTGCCATCCATCGAGCATGACTGATGGGTCCTGGTGGGCTAAAATGCTTATTAGGAATATTTTCGCCAAGGTATAATAAAACAATTTCAAGAAACTCCTTGTAGTCGTCTTAAAACAACTTGATGTCAGTTTGGACTTGAGCTGGTATGTTGCCTGCCACTTCCTCATCTTATATGCCAAGACTGTACGGTTTGTCTTTTATATTCTCCCACTGCTCTTTAAAACGCGCAAACATTAGCACTCCTGGTCCAGACGTTTTGCCGAATTTGGTTTTAAACACTTAGTTTTCCCCAGGGGAGCACCCCTACAAAGTGGAAATACGGCGTAGGTATGTTCAGAAAAAATGTAGGGGGCAAAAATTAATGGGGGTCAGTCTGCATTTCCCGTCCCTAAAAGGCACAGTGGGAGCGGTAGGCGCAAATTTTATAAAAAAAAATAAAAAAAAAAAATTGTGTGGGGACACCCTTAAGGCTTAAAAATAGAGGGTAGGTTTGTTTGGGGAAAATGTTGGGGCTGAAAAAATATTGTGGGTCGGTCACACATTTAACTTCTCTAGGGTCACCTCTGCGATAGTTAGAGCGGTGAGAGCAAGTTTTACAAAAATGTCATTTTGTGTGGGAGACCCCTTAGGAATTGGAGATATGGAATTGGTCTGTTCAGAAGAAGTGTTGGGGGCTAAAAATTAATGGGGGTTGGTCTTGATAATGACCCCTCTAGGAGGCACCATTGGACCGGTAGGAGCTGATTTAATATGACAATTTAAGAAAAACTAAAAAAAATGTATGGGGACCACCCTAAGGATTGAAGATAGGAGGTAGGTATGTTCTAAGAAAATGTTGGGGTTGAAAAAATATTGGGGGTCGGTCATACATTTGATTCCTCTAGGGTGACTTCTAGGACAGCTAGAGCGGTAGGAGCAAGATTTTTTAAAAATTGAACCTTTGTATGGGACCACCCTTAGGGATTGGAGATAGGGCTTAGGTATGTTTGGCAAAAGTGTTCAGGGGGAAAAAATAATGGGGGCCGGTCTCACATTTGACCCCTCTAGGAGCAAAACCAGGGGAGTTTTGGGGCTTTTTGTGGATTTTTTACCCTCTACGCCCAACTTTGACCCCGATGAGCGACCCCTAGATCCTATCCGACCTCCTCCATTTTTTGGCTCATACACTTTTTTTACCAACCTCACAAAATAAGCGGTTCTAGCGTTTCCAAATATTGCTGCTTAAAATCTCACACAACACTATCCCACCCTTAATATACATGGCAATTTTTATCTTTCTTTTTATCATGAAGGGTTTTAAAATTAGCTAAAATGTTAAAAACACAATTTTTCCACTTAAATTTTTCCTTATAATTCTCCGTACACAGTTTAAATATTAAATCTGACTTCATAAGGATATGATCCATTGTCAATACTTTATGCTTTACAATTTTCAGCTTCCTTAGTCATTAGTGGTTTCAGAAATAGTTTAAATGTTTAAAAACTAAATTTCGCCGTCTTCCGCCACTCCCCCTGACTTAAAGGCCGAAAATCCGGCTACGTTACAGATTATATATACAAACTGAATCCAGATCAGAGTTGATCTTTGCCATAGTCCGTACCATAAGCATCCCAATTTTCATCTTTCAAGGTCGTAAGGTGTCTTCAAAATTAGGTAAGATGTAAAAACATAATTTTTCCACGCCCATTTCTTCTCTTAATTCTCCGTCTCTACACAGAGAGAACAGTTTAGTCGTGTTGGAGGGTGCTGTGGCCTAGTGGTTAGCGCGTTGGACTACTAGCCAACAAGCCTGGGTTCGATTCTCAGCTCAGGCAGTACAAAATTTTTTTCAGATATTTATTAGTTTCTATTTATAACTAATATCTATCGCAGCACCCTCCTTCGTTGATAAATAGCACTAAAACGTCAACGAAGTAAAATAATAAAATAATGGCTATAAACACAGCTTCAAAAATAATTCGCCAGATCAATAGCAGATGGCGATGCAACAACTGTACTCAAAATTATCAACACGCGCAATTACAGTGTTGCCATACTGAAGCCCTTCTATCTTTCAAAAATCTTTCATCTCTCTTCTATCCCCTTTCCGAAAGAAGCATCACGGTTACATTGGTAATTGATAGGCAGCATTGCCTGAGTGTTGCTTCTTTTTTTAAAAAAAAAAAAAAAAAAAAAAAAACAACAACCTAAATTTTCGGTTGCGATAACCAAAATTTGTTTTGAAAATTTAACTTCTGTTGGTCCAAATAAATTTCGGTAATCGCAACCGAAAATTTCAGTTGTTGTAATTAAACCATGCAGTTGGCTCTTAATTCGGCTAGCACAATTAAACTGTTTTTTCTGTGTATTCCAAAATTTTTAAATCTGACTACTTTAGGATAAGCTCCACCGTTAGTACTATACTCGTATCCACGCCCCTTTTCCCTCTCGATTCTCCGTCCACAGTCCAAAAATTTTAAGTCTGACTACTTAAGGATATGCTTCAGTGTCAGGACAATATGCTTGTCAATTTTCGGCTGCGTAGGTCATTAAAGCTTTAAAGTTAGCCAAATAAAAAAAAAATAAATCACAATATTGCCTTGCCCCTTTTTCCTCTCAACTCTCCGTCTACATTCCAAAAATGTTAAATCGGACTACTTTAGAATATACTTCATAGTTAGGACTACATGTTAGGGATTTTCAGCTTCCGTATTCATTGGGGCGGAGCTTAAAAATACTCTAAAATTAAAGTTGTTTTTTATTCGACCTTTCCAATAAATTATAAAAATAAAATATTTGAGCTCGAGGCCTGGATTGTTCTTTAATTAGAATTCTTCTTTACTAATTTCCAATATTTCGCTACTCTTCGAGTAGCATCCTCAGGGATCCTCAGTTTTTATATTTAAATTAAAGATACTAAATTAAAGATACTGAGGATGCTACTCGAAGAGTAGCGAAATATTGGAAATTAAAAAAGAAGAATTCTAATTAAAGAACAATCCAGGCCTCGAGCTCAAATATTTTATTTTTATAATACTTTAAAATGTTAAAAAAAATAATTTTGCCAAGTCCCCTTTTTCTCGTAATCCGCCGCCCACAGGCAAAAAATCCGGCTTCGTAAGAATTTGTCCCTGCCCGGGTAAAAATGAAATATATATGATCATATATGAAGATATATGGATCATATATGGATTTATATAACCATATATTATCATATATGCCTCCATATATGTTCATATATGATCTGATCCGAAAATTGGCCCGATATGACCTCAGATCATATATGAATATATATGGAGGCATATATGATAATATATGGTTATATAAATCCATATATGATCCATATATCTTCATATATGATCATATATATTTCATTTTTACCCGGGTGGTGTTTTACTATATACATGCCAATTTTAAGCTTTTAAGTCCATCAATGAGATTCAAAAGTCGCTGGATACACAAAAAATAAGAGAAACACAAAAAAAAAATGAAATATATATATTCAGAAAATAGACCGAATAAATTTACCACGCCCTTTGCCTTTCTTATTCTCCACCCATACACTGGATATCAAAAATCCAGGCTCGTGTTGATCTTTTACATGAAACCTTCTATATACATGCCAATTCTGTGCATTTTCCGCTTCCTTTTGGGGCTTTAAAAGAAGTTAAAATGTTAAAAATCCCAATTTCGTCACTCCCCATTTTCCTTTCAAATCTCCGCCCACAGTCCAAAAATTTAAAATTCGACTACTTCAGGATATGCTTCATCGATAGGACTATATGATAGGAAATTTTCAGCTTCCTAAGTCATTAGAGAACTTTAAAATAAGCAAAAATGCCAATTTTCATCTTCATAGGTCATTGGGGTCTTCAAATTAAATATTAAAAAACACAATTTTGCCACGCCCCCTTTTTCTCTTAATTCTCCTTCCACAGTCTAAAAAATTTAAATCCGATTACTTCAGGATATGCATCATTGTTAGAACTAAATGCTATGCAATTTTCCGCTTCCTAAGTCATTTGGGGGCTTCAAAAGAAGTAAAAATTTTAAAAAATCCCAATTTTGCCACGCCACTTTTCCATCAATTCTCCGCCCACATTGCGAAAATTTTAAATCCGACTACTTGGGGATATGCGCCATCGTTAGGACTATATTCTAGGAAATTTTCAGCTTCCTTAGTCATTTAAATTAAGCAAAAACGTAAAAAAATTTAATTTTGCCACGCCCACTTTCCCGCTTATTTCACCGCCCACAGGCAAAAAATCGAAAATCCGGCTACGTTAGGATCTGTCCCAGGTGTTTTACTATATGCATGCCAATTTTCAGCTTTGTAGCTCATCAGTGGGCTTCAAAAAGCTCTGGATAGACAAATAAAGAGGAACACACAAATAGGGAAATTATATATATAGATTTTTGAAACAACATACAAAAAGAGTGATAAAAACAACTGAACATAAAACAAATGTTTTTTCTTTAAAAAACAACAAAACGTTAAACTTTTTAAATAAACTACAAACAGTTAATGACATAACATTTTGAGTGCACGTTTACCCAAAAGCTCTCCGAAACTGCCAGAAAACACGGTACGCCCAAGATACTTTTAGTTCAATTTAAGATCTACTTTCAAAATTTGTATCCTCCCAAACATGTGTGCAACTAAAAATGAAATTCTGTCGCACAGTGTTATATACTTTAATGCCTTCTTTGTTTGCAGTCTATTAAAACCTTAAACTACTTCAAAACCCCAAAATAGCAATTAATAGATAACAAATGCAAATATCTTCTAAGGCGATAATTGCATTTCATACTTAATTAAGATTATTACAGTTACAATTTCACACAAAACTAATCAAACATTTAAATTATAAAATTTCTTAATGAACTCTGGCGCTCATGTTTGCCGGCCAAAGTAATATTAATCACTTTAAAGTTTAAATGAACACAATTTAATTACTTGCGCGAGTATTAACTTAAACATTGTTTAAATATTTGAATGTTTAATTGCACAAAATGGCGGCATTGACTGGACCTATCTTTGGCAAAGAGAAATTTGTTCTGCTTTCCCAGTTTTATCTTGTGCATTCATTTACTATCATTTTGGTTCATCAATTATATAATTAGTTGTGAACTTTCGCACACAAACACACATACACTCACACTCCCACAGATTGAGTGCTTTTTCAGAAGAATTCCAATTAACATTAATAGAATTTATCTCGCTTCTTTAATGAATTTTCCTTCATTAGAATGTTGTATGTTCGTAGTTGTGGTTAAAAGAACAAAAAGAAAAACAAGAGGAAATGTTTGGATTACTGGCGATGTTAATGGCGCTAGATAATGATGTCGGCGTTTTGATATTAAACTATTACAATGTCTCATGGAAAGTGTAAGAGCACAGAAAAAAATATAAAAAAAATTTGAGTAAATTTTTAATACTATTGAGTAAAAAAATTACTTCATTTTGCAAAAGTAAACGATTTAATAGCATTGAGTAAACTTTTAATAAAAATTTATTAAATGTATAGAAAAAGATTTTAGTAAATTTTTAATTGACACAATTAAAACTTTACTTAAAATTTTTCATAATTTTTAATTAAGTTTTTAATTGTGTCAAGTAAATATCTACTTAAAATTTATCAATTAATTTTTTTTTAAGTTAAGAAAAGTTCCACATTTTAAACAAAAAAAAAAGAAAAAAATTCAAACTTTTACCAAATATATCCATGTCTTAAAGACATAGAAAAGTTGGTTTCAAACTTTTATATACATATGGGGCACTCCATGTCAAATCGGACAGTTTGAAAAAAAAAAATTTTTAGATTTTCCCAATTTGTTAACAGTTTTTAGTACCCTTCGAAAACTCCTTCGTGGTAAATTTTCAGATTTTTTTGATGACCCGTTCAAAAGATATCGAATTTTTAAAAATTGGTAGTTTGTTCCTTTACTCAAACTTCTTTTAATCAAAACTTCTTCAATAATGGTCCAAATTTCAAATTTTTTTTTCTCAAAATTTTTGTTTTTTACATACTTTCTAAAAAAAAAATCCCACAAAATTCTTAAAAGCGCTCTAGTATGCGATTTTTTAGTTTTTAAATTTAAATCTCATTTTTGAAAATGTTTGTACTCTTCGATTTTTTTGAAATTATTTGTGTAAAACTTCTATCGATTCTACAAATTTTTTGCCCAGGAGGATCGTGGGATAACGATTATTACAATTTTTTTAAATTTTTTGAAAAAAATGTATTTTAATTTTCCAATCTTTAAATCATTTCTACTGCTCCAATGCACGGTGGTCAATTCCGGCCAAAAATCAATAACTTCTTTATTTCAGCATGTAAATAGCTCAAATTTAATATTTGAATTAAGAATAACATATCTAATACCTTGCCCAAATGTTGGACCTACAAATACAGTGGTTGGCCAAATAATCATGGACGTCCCAAATGTATCAAACATATCTGCATATAAACAGCAATAATTTAATATCCGAATTAAGAATAATATATCTGATCTCTTTTAAAACGTTGGACATACAAATATAGTGGTTGGCCAACTAAGCATGGACTTGTCAAATGTATTAAACTAATTAAGGTGGTGATGATGATGACATTTTTTTTTTGGATTTGTAGATTATTTAATTTTCTAATACTTATCGTGACAATTTTTTAAAATTTGACCTAATTAAAATTTGAATGAAAGAAGAAATTGAAGTTTTTCTATTTTTTGAGTTTACGTTAGCATATCTTCAACAAAAATCAATTTTTTTCCAAACAAAATGGCCACGTTAAGTGCTTGAAAATTTAATTATCTACAAATCAAAAAAAAAAAAAATATCATCAAAATCGGTTTAGTAGTTTTTGCTGTAAAAATGCACCCAATTTTTCCCTTAAAAAAAACACACGATTAACTGGCAACCCTGAAAATTCTAGTTGACCAAATTTTTTATTATGTAATTTTTAAAAATGCTAAAATGTTCTTTCTTTCAAATGAAAAAACAGAATTAAATAATACTACTAGTTCGTATTTATTTTTTTAGCTGTTTAAAAATTGCTAACATTAAGGCTGTTTTTTAGTTCCAACCCCCCTTAAACCACATTTTTTTTATTTCGTCTTATTTTAAGTTTTTTTTAACGCAAATCTATGGGTTTTAAGTTAGTATCTATTCACATTCCCTATTTTGGTGGAGTTTGTAGGTTTAAAAAAGTCCACCATTTGTAAAAAATGAGTCCACTAAAAATGCTCTGGTTTAAAGAATCGGTAAAAGTAGGGGCTGAAATTTAAAATACTCACTTTTAATAGTTAAAAGTACAAACTGCTTTTTATAGCTAACCTCTAATAGCCTCTAATTGATTTTTATGGTCTTTCAAAATTAATATTTTTTAGAGTTTTTTTGTAATTTTTATCTAATTTTCATACACATCACTTTGAGGCAAAAACGCACACAAAATCTGCAAAAACCACATGGAATGATTATTTACTATAGGAATTAAAAATCCATGTCCGAACTTACAAAAATAATGTGAAGAAAAATGCATAGCCAACTTTTATTGAAAACTAAAATATACATTTTAAAAAAAGCTGAAATGAGAAGCAAAAATACTCAACTTTGCACCACTATGGACAATAATATAGTGTTACAAGGCCCAAAAAAAGATTTAAATTGTATGTTTTGAAGTATTAGCTATAATATAGCATCAAAAGTTCATCAAGATTTAATAAAAAAATAAAATGATTTTTGGCCGGAATTGACCACCGTGCAATGGTGCGTCATAGAGGGTTTATTTATAAGACCGACACCCATTAATTTTTAAGTCTTAACATTTCTTTGGAACAAACTAGAGCAACAAAATGTATAACCGACCCACAATATTTTTTTAGTTCAAACATTTTTTCTGAACCCACCTACCCTTTATCTCTAATTGTTAAGGCGGTCCCCATACAATTTTTTTTTATTTTTTGTAAATTTGTTTTATTTATTCAGCTTCTACCGGTCCAATGGTGCGTCCGAGAGGGGTCATTAGTGAGACCGACCCCCATTTATTTTTACCCTACAACATGGAGATAGGGCGTAGGTATGTTTTAAAAAAATGTTGTAGGGTAAAAATAAATGGGGGTCGGTCTCACTAATGACCCCTCTCGGACGCACCATTGGACCGGTAGAAGCTGATTAAATAAAACAAATTTACAAAAAATAAAAAAAATTGTATGGGGACCGCCTTAAAAATTAGAGATAGAGGGTAGGTGTGTTCAGAGAAAATGTTTGGACTTAAACAATATTGTGGGTCGGTCATACATTTTGTTGCTCTAAGGGCACTATTAGGGCAGTTAGAGCGGTTGGAGCAAATTTAAAAAAAAAAATCGTTTTGTGTGGGAGCCCCCTTGGAAATTGGAGATAGGGTATTAGTTTGTTCCAAAGAACTGTTAAGACGTAAAAATGAATGGGGTCGGTCTTATAAATGACCCCTCTATGACGCACCATTGGAGCAGTAGAAATGATTTTAAGATTGGAAAATTAAAATAAATTTTTTTCAAAAAATTTAAAAACAAGTAAGAGTGTTAAATTCGGCTGTGCCGAATCTATTATACCCTCCAAAATGTAAAAAAAAAAATTAAAAACAAAAATTTGTCAGGGGCGTTTTTTTTTTTTTTGGGGGGGGGGGTTGAGAGGGTCAGTGGGGGACGTTGGGAGCACCTTCCCATCGCGATAAATATACCAAATGTTTCATTTAATTAACAAAGATACAAAAAAACATGTAAAAAAATGTATTTTTTTAGAGGTTGGTTTAGTTCTTCAAGGGGGAACTTTTTTCCCCCTGGTCCGATTTGGCCAATTTCCGAACTTAACCTGCCTAGGAACATAAGACATATTTGTGCCAAACTTGAAGGATCTAGCTATTTTATTTTGGACTGCATCGTGTTAACTACAGACGGACGGACGGACGGACAGACGGACGGACGGACGGACGGACGGACATCGCTAAAATGTCTTAGAATCGATCACTGATCAATAATATATATACTTTATAGGGTCCCCGACCGATATTTCGATGCGTTACACACGGAATGACAAAGTGAGTATACCCTCATACTGTAGTTGGAGGGTATAAAAATAGTAATAATCGTTATCCCACGATCCTCCTGGGCAAAAAATTTGTAGAATCGATAGAAGTTTTCATTTTCAAAAATGAAATTTAAATTTTAAAACTTAAAAATCGCATACTAGAGCGCTTTTAAGAATTTTTGGGATTTTTTTTTTTAAAAAAAAAAAAAATTTGAAATTTTGACCATTATTGAAGAAGTTATGAGTAAAAGAAGTTTGAGTAAAGGAACAAACTACCAATTTTTAAAAATTCGATATCTTTTGAACGGATCAACAAAAAAATCTGAAAATTTACCACGATGGAGTTTTCGAAGGGTTCAAAAAACTGTTAACAAATTGGGAAAATCTAAAAAAAAAATTTTCAAAGTGTCCGATTTGACATGGAATATATAAAAAACTATAAACTGAATGAGAATTCTTAAAACTAAGAAAATAAAAAAAATAAAAATATATTAAAGTTTTATTAAATTATTTACTTAAACTTTTTTAAAAACTTTCGAGCAAAATTTTGTAATTGCGTCAATGAAAAATTACTCAATTTTTTTTTAAATGTAAACAAGTGATAACTTAAAATTTTTTTCCCACATTTTTTTCTGTGACGGCAACCTTAGTATTTTTAACAATTTTTATCATCAATTGAAAATGATAATGAAGATGATAAAACTCACTCAGCTTGAGGTTCTTTTAAATATTTAACGTTTATGGGGAAAACGGTTTTTAATTGTTGTACTTTTTTTTTTTCTTTTGTATTTTCAAGGATAAAATATGAGTGACATAAAATAGAAAAAAAAAATCCTTTAGTAGAATTTTTAAATAAAAAATAGTTAAAAACTATACTATGATTCATTTTTTTTGGTGTTGGGTATTTGCTTTGGTATGGTTTGTGGTACATACTTTTAAATAGTTTGTCGTTTAAGTAGCTCAATTGATGAGTAACTTATATGGAAACTGTTAACCCTTTGGGAAAGTTCATGGGACCGATATGGTACACAGAAAAAAATAAAAAAAATATTTAAGTAAATTTTTAATACTATTGAGTAAATTTTTAATAAAGATTTATTAAATGTTTGAAAAAAATACTCAAAATGTATCTATTTATTTTTTTTTAACCCTTTCACTCCCCTTGTACACTACAGTGTACACATCTTTAAAAATTCATTAAAAATTAACCGTACAACATTTTTGTGTTTTGTTTTGACAAGATTGATCATTGAAGGGTTATCTTTACGATAGATGTGCTTGGAAAAATAAATTTGCATTCCGATGGACTCTACACGCAATATTTGGTGGCAAACTGGAAATTTTTCAAATAACGTAAAAAAATTGCAAAACAAAATAAACGTTAAAAAGTTCTCAAAAATTGAATAATAATTGTACAAGCTTTCTTAAAAGCGGATTTTGTAGAACTTTTCGATACGAAAAATACAAAATTCGAATTTTGGAAAAATGTTTACTCGTTCGGGAGATATTGCATGTGAAAGCTTCAAGTTTGGTTGGATATATCTCCGCTAGAGGGCGCGGTAGACCAACGAAATCAACAAAAAGTTTTTACTTTGCATAGATCTACATTTTCACAAATTTTGGTCAAGAAATTACTAGCCAAAAAAAGTCGGTAGTGAAAGGGTTAAGTTTAAAAAAGTTTTAAATTTTTTTACAAAAAAAAAAACAAAAAACTTGTTTTTTCAAACTTTACCAAACATATTTATTAGACTGCCCAGAAAAAAAGCGAAGTTTTTATTTTCTTGGGGGATACCTGCAAATTTTGTTCCTTTTTGTGCAAAAAAATTTCGGTTTTTTTTTGGGATTTTTAAAATAATATCTAGAGGTCGCGATCTCGCGTTTTATAACGATTTATTTTTTTTGAGTTTTTTATTATTTTAAATTGTTAAATATGATTAATATGATAAAATATTAATAATTTCAGACAAAAAAAAAATAAATTAAAAATTAAATATCGCTCATTCCATGAGATGTCTCCCAGCATCTAATCAAATGTTCTTTAATTTATTTGAAATTTCGCACACAGGTACACTATGGAGCAATTAAAATAAATTCGTTTTTAGTTTCGCGAAAATCCACGAATTCGCGAACGCGAATATATTCGCGAATTCACGGATTTTCTCGGAACTAACAACTGATTTATTTTAATAGCTTCATAGTGTTCATGTGTGCAAAATTTCAAATAAATTAAGGAACATTTGATTAGATGCTGGGAGACATCTCATGGAATGAGCGATATTTAATTTTTAATTTAATTTTTTTTTTGTCTGAAATTATTAATATTTTACCATATTAATCATATTTAACAATTTAAAATAATAAAAAACTCAAAAAAAATAAATCGTTACAAAACGCGAGATCGCGACCTCTAGATATTATTTTAAAAATCCCAAAAAAAACCGAAATTTTTTTGCACAAAAAGGAACAAAATTTGCAGGTATCCCCCAAGAAAATAAAAACTTCGCTTTTTTTCTGGGCAGTCTAATATTTATGTCTCAAAAACATAGGAAAATTTTAAAGGGACGATTACAAACTTTCATATACATCAATGGTGCCCAAACACTTGTTAAAGATCGACAAAAATACACGTACACAATCCGAACAACAACAAAACTAACAACAGAGAGCGTAGGTTAGGTTAGGGTGGCGGTGCCAGAGGGGCACTCCGCATAGACCAATTGGTCCATAGCGATACCACAAAACTTTTTCCGCTTATCGATGTAAACTAAATACATTGACCTTCATTGCGAATTGTTTCAAGCTCTTCAGGTCTATCCTCGTAATTTCCTCCAAAGTCTCGAACTGTGAACTTCCTATAATTGATAGTCGAGTTCGTGCCAAAGCCGGGCAGTGACACAGGATGTGTTCAATAGTCTCTTCGACGTCTGGTGTCTCGCACCTTTTACAGTTTGCGTCCGTAATAAGATTCATGTTCTTGGCATGTTTTCCGACAAGACAGTGTCCCGTTATTAAACCTGTCAACATACGACATTCTATTCTCGTAAGTGTAAGTAAGAATTTAGTTCTTCCTAAATCATAGCGTGGCCATAAAATTCTGCTTATACGACTTGTCCCAAGTTCCTTCCATCTTCGATTTGCTTTGGCGACAGTAAGGGTATTTCGTTTTAGTTTGAAATGCTGGAGTGGCGGTGAAAGCATTATGGTGGTACCTATGCCATCTGCTCCAAGTTTCGCGAGTTCATCTGCTTTCTCGTTTCCTTCTATTCCTTCGTGCCCTGGTACCCATAATAAGGTAACTTCATTATCTAAGCAAAGTTGTTCTAAATTCTCGTAACACTTTAAAACCGTTTTCGATTTAATTTGGTAGCTCAAGAGTGCCTTTAGAGCAGCTTGACTATCCACGTAGAAATTAAGGGTGGCACCTTTTTCCTTTGCCATATATTCCACAGCTTTTGATATAGCAGCTATCTCAGCCTGAAAGATACTCGAGTCCACGGGTAATTTAAAAGATAAGTGTTGGTCTAGTTCCAGTATCGTGAAACCAGCTCCAACACCATGCGATTGCTTCGATTAGACTTGCCAACCGTCCAGTTTTCGTCGGGACAGACCAGTTTTAGAGTGGAGTGTTCCGTGTCCCGACGATACCCTGAACGGGACGCCATTTGTCCCGTTTTGAAAAAAAAAACTAATTTTTTCATTGTCACAAAAAATAAATCGTAAAATTAGTTTTTTATTAGCAACACTGGCATTTTTTTAAATATATTTTTTATTTCATTTGTCAACTTTCAAATGAATTAAAATTTTAACAGAGCGTGATTTTTTGTAGAGGTATTTTTTTATTATTTTAGTAAATATTCTTTCCAATAAATTTTGCACAAATGTTAAACTATTAAATTTTTCACAGGAAAATGAACAGAAAAAGAGCTGCAGATATAAATGAATCGGCAGCAACACAGGAAAAGGATGAAAATAGAACGAAATTTCAACCAGATCACGGTGTGGTTGAACAAGTTTAATTAAAAGTTCGCTGCATATGAAATTTTATTGCAGATTATGTTAGTTGGCACCCGTACAAACATTTTAAGCCCAATTTGAAAAAATCGATAGTGGGGTTTTTGAGATAATATGATTTTCATCTTATTGGATGCTGCAGAAAAACGGTCCAACTTGTGTTAAAGTGTAACATATGATAAATAAAGGTTGATGTCCTGAATCTAAGTCCTTTTGAGACGTTATAGAATTTTTGAGACGTCGATTTTTTTTTTGAATTTTTTATGTTTTTTAGTGGTGTCCCGTTTTGGAAATTTCAAAAGGTGGCAAGTCTAGCTTCGATCCATCAGTAAAGATATTTATTGAGTTCGCAGGAGGGCCCTGCCAGGTCGACCAGAATTCTCGATCCGGAAATCTAACTTCATATTTCCGGTCGAAAAATAGTTTGGGCACTGTGTAATCAGAGTCAATACGGTCCATATTAGCAATGTTACTGTGTCCAAAGTTGCGATACTTGAACCAATTTGACTCTTTGAGTCTGAGGCAAGCTTTGTAAGCCTCGCCCTTAGCAAAGAGATCAATTGGTAATAAGTGCAATAAAGTGTCGATAGAGTCGGCTGATGTTGTTCTCAAAGCGCCAGTGATACTCCGTCCCATTTGCCGTTGAAGCTTCTGAAACATTTTAAGCGTCACATCCTTTTCGAGTGCCTTATGCCAGACTAAAACTCCATAGAGTAAGATTGGTCTTACGATTGAAGTATAAATCCAGTAAGTGACTTTAGGTTCTAGACCCCAGGTACTGCCGAACATTTTCTTACACGCGTAATACGCGTTGTTTGCCTTTTTTACCCTTTCCTCAGAGTTCTTGTTCCAGAACAGCTTACTGTCCAAGAACACTCCAAGAAATTTGGCATGCGGTGATATTGGAATTTCAACTCCTCCCACTCGAACCTTTCTAAATTCCGGGATTTTGTAAAAAACAAAAAAAATAAAAAGCGTAAAAAACAAAAAAAAATATTATCGTTTCTCTTTTTGGGCATCACTGATATACATACACAAAAAACTATGAGAGTTTTAAAAAAAAAAAATAAAAAAACTATTAAATTTTTATTAAATTATTTACTTAAATTGTTTTTAAAATTTTTAAGTAAATTTTTAATTGCGTCAATTAAAAAATTACTCAATTTTTCTTTTTAAATTTAAACAAGTGATTACTCAAATTTGTTTCCTCCATATTTTATTCTGTGCAGTGGCCACCTTACACACTTGATTACAACTATTATGCTGGTCAAAAATCCGGTCTCCAAAATTTTCCATCACATTAGGTTTTTGAGAAAATTGAGGGTAAGTTCAAAAAAATCGCCGTTTTGGGCATTTTTGGCAACTCGTAGCGGATAAACCCGATGTGCTAAGAACTTTAAAATAATTCGAGGGTATAGCTTACACATTACTCTATAAGATACAAAACTCATTTGGTCAGTCACATTAACCCTTGGGGCACCAACTGTCTTTCAATGATGTCTTATTCCCCAGTATCGAAAAAAGTTTTTGGCGGAAAAGTCCTTAGTCTAAAGAGACTAATCGAATGAGTTATACATCTTAATGAGCAATGTTTATGCTATACCCTTGATTTGTTTTTAAGTCGTCAGCACATCGGGTTCATTCGCTTTAAGGTGTCAAATATGTCAAAAAAAATCTATTTTTTGAAATTTCAAATTTCTCAAAAACTTGATGTAATTTTTTTTTTCTTTACCCTTGACTTATTTTTAAGTCGCTATCACATCGGATTCATCCGCTATGAGTTGTAAAAAATGGCCAAAGCGGCGATTATTGTGAACTTTGATTTCAAATTTACCAAAAACCTGAGTGATGGAAAAGTTTGGAGATAATAGTAATACAATTACAGTGTTGCCATACTGATGCCCTTTTATTAGGGCTTCCAATCGGGATATCCCGATCCCGGGATTTTCGGGATTAGGCAAATCCCGAATCTCGGGATTTCTGATTTTCAATCCCGGGATTTTCGGGATCCCGATTTTTTTTTTTTTTCAATATTTTTTATTATTTTGAGATTTTTTTAAAATAATTTGAATAAGATATGAACTTTGTGAAACCAGGGACCAAAAATAACCGTTATGATTTTATAAAAATCACGAAAAAAAATTAAAAAAAATTGTTAATTATTTAACAATAAATATATTAAGACACATTTTAGTTTAAAATTAACAAAAATTTTGCAAAGATGTCTTAAAATTAATTTTTATTTTTTTATTCACAATTTTCGGTTAATTTTTGGATTTTTATTTTGAACCTGAAAATAAAAGTTATTTGTTGATTTATTTATTTGATCGAAAAATAACTTTTATTTCAATTTTTATTTTATTCAATCAATTTTGTACAAATATGTACATACATATGTATGTATGTATTTTACAAACAAATATGTGTGTATTGAAGAGATGATTGTTAAAGATGAGATTTTATCCAAAACTTTTTATCAGAATCAGGACCAAAATCGCATGTTTTAGGATTTCAAAATATTTTTCCATAACATTTACAAGATCTGCAAAATAGTCATATTATATCAAAAGACATTTCGGACGTTGGCCATTAAAAGCTAATTCAGAGATAATATGAACAATTTTAAATCCCGATTTTGGGCCAAAAATGCTGAATAGAATCTTTGGACCAAATCCCATGTTTTAGGATTCTAAAATATTTTTTTTATAATCTACACAAGATTTCTAAAATTTTATGCCATATCATATTAGTAGACATTTGAAAACGAAGCATCCGGAAATAATCTTTCAGAAAACTGACAAAGACCATATTGCACATAATCCTGATTTAGGAAAAAATATGAAAAATATTAATCGCGACATTGGTTCAAAAGGGCTAATCAGAATCTATTGCCAAAATCGCATATTTTAGGACCATAAAATATCTTTACATAATTTACACAAGATTTTCAAATTTTTGAGCGATATTTTCCAAAATGTCGAACAAGAATTTATAACGGAAAGCAACATCTATTGACCAAAATCGTGGTTTTGGAATTATTAAAGTATTACGCCGAATTCCCTAAATTTTGAGCCAAATTTACCAAAAACATCATATAAATTTTGGTCAAAAACGTAATTTCTTTGAACTTTTAGCGCAGTTTGGCGTGAAGATTCATTTTAAATTTTATCATGCAAACAGTTCTTTTATGGCCAATCTCAAAGACTAATTCCGGATGCTTTAAATTGTCTATTGATGTCTATTTTGCTCCACACATTTTCATTTTTGGTAAATTTTATTTTATTTATTTGATAGTCAAATAAATTTGTTTGTTTTATTTTTTTTATTTATTTTGATTTTTATTTTTGATTATGAAATAACCGTTATTATATTTCAAATAATAAAAATCAAAATATTGATTGAATATTTTAATTTTTAAAATAAAAATCGTAAACAAACTGTTTGATTATTGTTCAAATTTAAAAATTTTAAAGTATTTAAAAGTTAATAATTTTTTTAAATATAAATCGTAACGGTTATGTCCCTGTGTGAAACAAAATAAAAAAAAATCGACAAAAGTTCCGTCAGGCACCATGTTTTTGTTATAGAAAAAGGTGAAATGTTTGCGAAATGTAAAGAAATTCTAAAAACTAGTGGTGGTTCGACATAAGGGCTTTTATATTTATTCCTTTTACTCTTACAAGAAGAATATTGTCGTAAATGCCTTTTGACACATCTTAACTCCTCAAGTTGTAAAGTTTTTTTAATTTTAAGTTTTACTAAAACATTTTTTTAAAGGCGTAAAGGTACCTACAGACGACGCAATATTATGCACAATATTTTTGACGTTTACCCACAAATGGCATACATAAAAAAACTGTATAAATATTGTACTGAAAAAAAAAAGTGCAGATTGTGCATAATATTGAATTGTCTGTAGAGGCCTTAAGTGGGTTTCGACTCACACTCAGTCACGCTCACGCAAACAATAATGGAAACAGTCACTTATCGTTTACGCTCACGCGTGAGCCATGCAAACTCTACTCTCGCTAACACATTTTTTACCAAAAAAAAAACATTCCTAAACAATATTTTTTTTTGCAAGAAAAAAAAAACAAATAAATTAAAAAAAAAAAATCAAATAAATTTTAAAAAAATAAAAAAATTAGCAAAAAAATTAATCACTTATGCAAAAATTTGAAAATTAATTTATTTTTCAACTCACGCTCACTAAAAGTTGATAACGATGAGCCACGACGAGAGATAAGAAAGATAACCGAATACTTATATTCTTCACAGGAGGAATCCTGACCTTTTTCACAACATCAACAAAACTTTGCTAATTTTTACGAACGCGTGAATTTGTTAAAGTGACAAAAAATACTAAAAATTTTTGAAAATCCCGAAAAATCCCGAAAATTTCCAAAAAATCCCGTGAATCCCGGGATTCAAAATATCCCGAAAATCCCGGGATCCCGAAATCGGGATCCCGAAAATTTTTTCTTCAATCCCGAATCCCGGGATTAAGAAAAACCAATCCCGATTGGAAGCCCTACCTTTTATCTTTCAAATCTTTCATCTCTCTTCTATCCCCTTTCCGAAAGAAGCATCACGGCTACATTTTTAATTAAAAAAAAAAAACTGTAATGTTAGCAAAAAAAGCTTGTAAACCTACAAGAAAATATGCTGATTTTGAACCCACAATTTTTTTGCTAAAGTTAGCAAAAATGATTTGCCAATAATTAGTTAACTAAATATTTTTTTTTTTTTTAACTTAGTTTATACACATCTGAGGACCCCATTGGGTTCGGACCCGATAGGTCTAGGCCCATCGGGGTTGGGTTCCTTAAAAATCGTCATAGTTTTTGATCCAAAAATTGTGTTTGTTTCGCTCTACCTTGCTTAGTTTTTGAGATACGTGATTATAGGGGACCACTTAGGTCTTGAGAATTAAAAAACTCGATAACTTCAAAAATATTACTCGAAGAGCTTTTGACTATTTTGCGGTCTTGTTCTACGTGTTGAGAGCTACAAAAACGCTTTTGGACTTTTTGTTGTGTCGGCAATATTTCCCGAGATATGAGCATTTTTAAATTTTCGGGAATGCTAACTTTTTTGGATCCAAAGTTTGGGCCCATTAGGGTTCACACATGTGAAGAGGACCGGCGATTCTATGGAGAGCCCGAGAACCAAAAATGGCCTCCATTTTGCTCTATCTGGCTTAGTTTCCGAGATAGCGCCATTTTAAGTTTTCTGAAAATAAAAAAAAATTTACCATTTATTTTGCTAATATTAGCAAAAAATCTTGTAAAAATGTAGTCAACTCAATTTCAAATTTAGCAAAAGAAATTAGTTCAAAGTTTGTTTAAAATTGCTAATGTGCTAAATGAAGTTTACAAGAATTTTTTGCTAACATGCTAATCTCAACTAAAAATTTGCTAAAAGTTAGCTAACTAGCGTTAGCAAAAAAAAAATTAGTAAATCTACTAACGTATTTTTTTGAGTGTAGCATTGCCCGAATGTTGCTTCTTTAAAAAAAAATAAGAAAGGTTTGGAGCAGGCATCTTGACGGGCGTTCTTCATAGGTCTTACAAGCGCTGATCCATAGTCATAGTTCACTTTATGGCCTTTCTGTTTAAGTACTTCAGCCGAAATCAGGTCAATTGAGAAGGTAAGTTCAACTATACCACTTTCCAGCACCCTATAGGAAGCTCAATATACTGGCCCTTGAGTAAACCGGGGATCATCCCGATGAATGATCTCAGGGAAGTATCCAATCGCAATAGGGGGCTTAGACACTTGGTCTACCGCGACAACCTTCAAAACGGCTTCATTCCAGGGTTTTAATGTTGCACTCTACCGTGTTCTTGTCGCCACAGACAAACAAAAGCCATCCCGGTATGAAAGTTCCGCTTAGAAAAATTTGGTCTAACCACCCCCTATCTCAGCACTACAATTTTCAAAAGGACAGCTTTTTGTGTAGCCTTTAGCTGCTCGTCTAACCACCTCGTTTTTGGATAGTCGGGTGGGATTACGACAATCTTGGTGGTAGCAACTGCTTCTTTGTATGAGGGTACCGCCTTCTTCAGCTGTTCGGACACTTGTGAGATTGATACTTCCTTAGATACTTATTCAGGCGTATACGAGCAGCACCGAAGAGTTTAACCGAATCATTACATAAGACTTTAAACTATTTAGAACGGAATGTATGTGTTAGGTTGTAAGTGACTGCTGACATTTAACATAGACTTTGACGTCCACTGTGATACCACAGGACCGTAATAGGTTACCCTAGTAGTCTCTGCCGTTAAACCAATTTAATATATTTATAAAACTCCTAAGATATTGATTTTTGACATTCGACAAATCAGAAAGATCGTGCAGCACCCTAGATCTTAGTCAAGCAAGTCTCTGACTAGAAAGTAGAGGGCAATGGTAAATAAAGTGTTCGAAAGTTTTCAACTTCGAAAAGGAAAAGGTCATTTGTTGGCACATTTAACCGCTCTGCGTGCATTTCTATAAGACAGTGTCCGCTAATTACAGCAATTGCCTTTCCGTTTGGAAGCGATATCAGCTCACTTGCGCGCTTCTGATTAAGCCCAGCAAAAATTGACATTACTAGTAATGGGTTTTGTAATCCGAAACAGATGTTAATAAGTAGTTACTTATTGAATGAAACACTAATTATTTTAACAAGGGCGTGAGACAAAAATAAGTAGTGAAGAGTATGGAGATAAATAAGTAGTTACTGACTCGGATTACTTATAAGGAGTAAAAACCCATTACCAATAAGAAGTAAAATAATTAGTTAATTGAAACATTTAAAATTTAACTTGTTTTTACTAAAACTTAAAAATTTCGTAATTTTTATTAAGTTTTTAAGTTAATTGAATTGTAAAGGTTAAAAACTGCAAGTGCAAGGAGATATTATTACTTAGAAGTACTTTTATAATATATTACTGAAAAGTAGTTACTTTTGGGCTTAAAATAATGTTAATGGTAACGGGTACTCATTATAAATAATGTACTTGGTAATGATTACTTTTCACAACTCATTACCATGTTTTGCTGGGAGATAAGGCAAATCTGTCGTAATCCGTAGATTTTGATTGCAAGTTTCTAGAGGCATGACAACACATTTGTTGTCATTGTCAGTTAATGTCAGTGGTTGTATTGTATTGTACTATATAGTGGATGATTTTATTAAAAAGTTACACGCATTCCTTTTAACTTACTTATCAATTAAACCACATTCGATCTGGATCTGGATATTATAGGCAGACAACCGGATGTTAAAACTTAAAATGATGTCTACTATTTTATATGGCTAGATATACATACGTTCAACTGTATAACAGTATTTCTGCTCATGTGTGTGTTTGTATGTAATCGGAAATAAATGCAGATACAGCCAAATGATAAAATGTTGCATTGAAAAAATGGAATTTAATTTTTGAACATATTCAATGATTGAAATACGTTGTACGTACGGTAAGTTCGTTGGTACATATATTTCATATATTCACTTCTTCATTCGTTTTTAGGTTCGTTGGAATTTTCATTCGATTGTTCCTTGTTTTTCTTCTGTTTGGGCTCATTCATTGTTTGGAGGCTCGTTATATTTTGCATAATGCATGCTATGATAAATGTTTTGGCATGTCTTCTCTTCGATGATATACTGTAAAGATGTGAAAAAATATTAACCTACGTTATACTATACAGCAAAAAATGCACACCACATACATATGCAAAAAAAAAAAAATATATGCATGCATTTGACTCAATGCAATTGCAAACGTATGAATTACTTTATGTGTATTCACAACGAGAAATTCATTGGACAGTGGTTTTTGAGTTCTTACAGTAATATATTATTACCAGAGACCAAATATAACAGTTAAACCCGATGGAATAGTGTTAACAGCTGCTTCAAGTTGGGTAGGCGCGCATCCACGCGCATTCTACAGGAAAATTGTTTTTGAATCTTTGAATTTTTATAGGAAAAAATCCTCGGAATCTTTAAATTTTTCTATATAAAAAATAAAATTTTCTTCAGGAAAATTTTTAGAATTTTTCTATAGAAAACATGAATTATAATCTTAGACTTTTTCTCGAGGAAAAATTACACAGAATATGCGACTTTTTTTATAAAAAAAAAATGTCTCGGAATCTGGGATTTTTTCTATTAAAAAAATATCTCAGAATCTAGTACTTTTTTTAAGGAAAAATGTCTCAGAATCTAAGATTATTTCTGTTTGATAGATGTCTCAGAATCTAAGACTGTTTAATAGGAACAGCTAGATCTTTTCTACTTATAGAAAAAAAATTTAGAATCCAAAAAAAATCTCTGACTTTTTCGATAAGAAAAATGTCTCAGAATTTGTGGGTTTTAATTTAGAAAACATTTGACTTTTCAGCCTTTTTATATGGAGGATTTTTTTATATGAAAATAACACAGAAACTGAGACTTTTTCTATAGAAGAAATGCCTTAGACTTCTGAAACTTCAAGAAAAAATTTCCCATTATCTGGGAAAATGTCATAGATTCTGAGTTTTTTTCTATCCGAAAAATGTCTCAGAATCTAAGACTTTTTCTGAAGACTGAAAATGTCTGAGACTTTAATCTGAGACTTTTTCTATAGGAAAAATGTATCTAAAGCTGAATGAGGCTTTTCAATAGGAAATATCTCTCAGAAGATGTTTGAGAATCATTTTCTAAAAAAGTGACTCAGAAAACTATACCTTTTTATGGACAAACTTCTCAGAATCTAGAAATTTTTTTTGTTAATTTTGGTGTAAAAAAAAAACGTTTTTGTATCTTAGGCTTTTTCTGTAGAAAAATAGAATAGAAAATTCGGAACTTAAGAAGTTTTCTATGGTGAAAAAGTCACTAAATTTTAGATTTTTCTAAACTAATAATTTTTCTAAATATCAGAGTTTTTTTGGTGGGAAAATTTCATAAGCATCGGAGATTTTTTCATTTGAGAATCCATATCAGAATCTAAAAATTTGTCTTTAGCAAGCATTTTACACTCAAAAAAAAAAAAAAAACTGTAATGTTAGCAAAAAAAGCTTGTAAACCTACAAGAAAATTTGCTGATTTTGCTAACTTTTTTGGTAAAGTTAGCAAAACTGTTTTTCCAAAAATTAGTTAACTGAAATTTTTTTTATTTCGACTTAGTTCATATACATTTGAGGACCCCATTGGGTTTAGACCCGATAGGTCCAGACCCCGATGGGACTAGACCTAGTTGGGTTCCGTAAAAATCGTCATAGTTTTTGATCCAAAATTTTTGTCCGTTTCGCTCTATCTTGCTTAGTTTTTGAGATACGTGGTTTTAGGGGACCACTGGGGTTTTGAGAATTAAAAAACTCGATAACTTCAAAAATATTACTAGGAGAGCTTTTGGAGCCTGTTCTACGTGTTGGGTTCTACAAAAATGCTTTTAGACTTTTTATCGTGTCGGCAATATTTACCGAGATATGAGCATTTTAAAATTTTCGGGAATGCTAACTTTTTTGGATCCATAGTTAGGACCCATTAAGGTCCACACATGTGAAGAGGACCAGCGATACTATGGAGAGCTCGAGAACCAAAAATGGCCTCCGTTTTGCTATATCTGGCTTAGTTTCCGAGATAGCGCCATTTTAAGTTTTCTAAAAAAAAAAAAAATACCATTTATTTTTGCTAATATTAGCAAAAAAAGCTTGTAAAAATTTGGTCAACTCAATTTTAAATTTAGCAAAAAATATTAGTTCAAATTTTGTTTAAAATTGCTAATGCGCTAAATGAAGTTTACAAGATATTTTTGCTAACATGCTAATCTCAAATAAACTAAAGGTTAGCTTACTAGCATTAGCAAAAAAAAAAATTAGTAAATCTACTAATGTATTATTTTGAGTGTATAAATTCTAAAAGCTTCTCTGTAGCCTCAGAACATCATAACTTTTCTATTGGAATTATGTGTCAGAATCATAAACTTTCTTTTTAAGCAAATGACTCAGAAAAATTTCAAAATCAGAAAATATTTTTTTAATATACATGTCTGAAATCTGATATATTTTCTATTGGAAAAATATTTCAGAATCTGGGTCTTTTGCTATCAGAAAAATCAGATTTATTTTTTAACAAAATTTCACTTTTACTTTCTGAAAAATTTTACCACACAAAAAATTTCCGATTCTAAGACATTCTAATAAAATTTTTCAAAACAGTTTTACTGACGTTACACTCAAAAAAAAAAAAAACTGTAAAGTTAGCAAAAAATGCTTGTAAACCTACAAGAAAATTTGCTGATTTTGAACCCACAATTTTTTTGGTAAAGTTAGCAAAAACGTTTTGCTAAAAATTAGTTAACTGAAATTTTTTTTATTTCAACTTAGTTCATACACATTTGAGGACCCCATTGGGTTCGGACCCGATAGGTCCAGACCCCGATGGGCCTAGACCTACTTGGGTTCCTTAAAAATCGTCATAGTTTTTGATCCAAAATTAGTGTCCGTTTCGCTCTACCTTGCTTAGTTTTTGAGATACGTGATTTTAGGGGACCACCGGGGTTTTGAGAATTACAAAACTCGATAACTTCAAAAATATTACTCGGGGAGCTTTTGATTATTTTGCGGTCTTGTTCTACGTGTTGAGAGCTACAAAAATGCTTTTGGACTTTTTGTTGTGTCGGCAATATTTACCGAGATATGAGCATTTTAAAATTTTCGGGAATGCTAACTTTTTTGGATCCAAAGTTAGGACCCATTAGGGTCCACACATGTGAAGAGGACCGGCGATACTATGGAGATTCTAAGAACCAAAAATGGCCTCCATTTTGCTCTATCTGGCTTAGTTTCCGAGATAGCGCCATTTTAAGTTTTCTGAAAATAAAAAAAAATGTACCATTTATTTTTGCTAATATTAGCAAAAAATCTTGTAAAAATGTTGTCAACTCAATTTCAAATTTAGCAAAAGAAATTAGTTCAAAGTTTGTTTAAAATTGCTAATGTGCTTATTGAAGTTTACAAGAATTTTTTGCTAACATGCTAATCTCAACTAAAAATTTGCTAAAAGTTAGCTAAATAGCGTTAGCAAAAAAAAATTAGTAAATCTACTAACGTATTTTTTTGAGTGTAGACTATCAAAGTTTTTTAGAATTTAAGATATTTTTTCTACTGTACAAAAATCTAACATTTTTTCCAATTTATATCTTACTATCGCAGTTTTTAACAAAGAAACTTCTCGTCATAATAAGAACTTTCAGATTGATAGATTTTTTCTATACAAAATTTTCACATTTTGTCTTTTAAATTTTTTAGTTTTCACCTCTAAAAATTTTCAAATTTTTTCCTTTGGAATTTTTTTAGAAAATTTCCATCTTATTCTTTTCTTCTATTCGCATCCACTATGCAATTATGCATTGCTGCCGATTACTGTTCAATTTTTACTCACAACATACATACTACATCACAATACCACAGATATAATTTAAGTAATGCTGATACTGCAGCTGAATCTGCTTCAGAATCCGATACGAAATTTTTACTGTTACGCCTATTTTCCATTGAAATGATATAAATCTTAATATGTAAAATACTTTGCATGTATTGGAGTTGTACAACATTTGCATTTCTTTTTATATACAAATATACACTGGTTGTCAACTAATTAGAAACGTTGCTATAGTATATGCAATTTGTTAAAGACAAAGTTATCAAACGAGTATAACTTTCAAAAGTGTTATGTAGGTAATTTGTAAAGCTTTAGTTTAAGCTTGATAGCGTCGAGATTGAGTAAATAATAAATGTACTACGAGGATCGATCTGGACAATGAAATTATTTATAGACTCTTTCAGAAATTTTTTTTAAAATGTTTCTAAGTCGATTTTTTTAAAGTTCAAACATGGAAAATATAAAAAATGGTCCAATGGTATTTATTCAATTATTTATTCAAAAAAATTCGCATTTTTGACCCTATGTTATTTTTTATTAATATTAGTACACCTAATTGTATGGTAATGAGATAGTAAAATAATTTAAATTTTTCTTTGTTTACAAAAAACTGGTGGTCAAAAAAATTGATGGTCAAAAAATTACGATTTCTTTTACTGTATTTGAAAATTTTTTTTTTTTGTTTGGGTTATTGGAAAAATTAGTTGATTACTGGATAAAAAATATTGGACCATTTTTGAAATTTTTAATGTTTGAACTAAGAACAAATCGACTTAGAAATATTTTTAAGAAATTTTCAGAAAAATGTCTATAAAAAATTTCATTTTCCAGATCGAACATCGTAGCACATTTATTATTTACTCAATCTGGACGCTATCAAGCTTAAGTTAAAGCTTTATAAATTACCTACATAACATTTTTTTATAAATTATACTCGTTTGATAATAATAACGTTGAGTATAGTTAACTTTGTCTTTAACAAATTGCATATACTATAGAAACGTTTCTAATTAGTTGACAACCAGTGTACATATACAAGCACAAGTAAATTTTATCTGACTATTTTTCAACAAATATCCCAGTAACAGTCCATAAAAATACACGGATGTTTGTAAAGAATACCACCCTCATTCCATAGTCTCTTATATTTGTAAAACAAAAGTCATCTACGGGGAAATCTCGATGGCGCAAATGTGCAATAAACTATATTCGTTTGCAAGAAACAAAACAGATGCACATTAAACGAGATGCAGAATAAAGCATATCAACTTGAAAATTAAAAAAAAAAAAATTAAATTCGGCTGTGCGGAATCTTTTATACCCTCCAACATGTAAAAAATCTTTTAAAAAAAATGCCTCTAATTTTGGACTTTTAACCAAAACATTAAACTGCAACATACTCACGAAATTTGCCACGAATATGCCTTGTGTTCATAGGCTGGCAAAGTTCTTCAATGGACGAAATCGGATCAGGACAGAAGCCTCCCTTTAAAGAACTTAACCAACCTCTAGAAAAAGCCAACTTAGACCCACACTCAAGAAACTTAAAACCCTGTCAAATTACTAGAAAAACTCGTAATCCCATTTCACCAATATTTTTTAGTTTTCCTTATTTTTTACAAAAAATTTCGTGTTTTGGTCCACTGAAATTTACATTTTTTTTAATTCTACAATTTTTTTCTTAAATATTCAAATTTCCAAGATAATTTTACAACTTAAACTTACAAGGGAAGTCTTCCTGGTGTCACCCTCCGATCTTCATGGAATTTGGATATGTTGTTCAGAACAAACATTAAGTCGACACGTATTGTTTTTGCTGCCCATACTCATTTTTCCTGACCCCGACGTTTTTGAAATTCAAAAAAAGCAAAATTTTCTCCACCCTATTAAACATATGGGCAAGGCCACCGTCAGTAACGTCACGCTCGCTTACATATTTTGGTCAATATCTTTATAAAATACAATTATTTCTCCCAACTTGAGAGAGGCATATGAAAGTTCTCGTCATTACTGTTGTTTCATACGCAGACAATTTCGCTGCATCTCGTTTTGATGTGAAGTTATGACCATTTTAAGCTGTCAGTAACGTCACCGGATCTTGGAAGTGTGTTTGGAGGTAACTGAACGTTTATGTAAAAATGAGCGAATTGAAAGAGTTCATGTTTATTATTGCCCAGTATTTTAAAAAAGGAAGGATGAAAGATGATTTTTATCCAAAAGGTGGGATTAATATATTATGTTTTAATCAATTAAATGATATAAAAGCAGTGTCAGTAACGTTACGCAAAATGTCAGTAACGTCACACGTACGAATTTCGTTACGATTTTGGGGTCTTTTTTTCTTGGGTTAATAGAGGGACCCTACGCGGCGAAAAAATCATAGTAGAGGAGTTTTAAGATGCAATTAAATACCAAATTATTAAGCAAAAAAGTAAAAAAACAAAAATCAAAAAAATCCATCAGTAACGTCACACAATCTTATTTTTCAAAAATAACCTGCTATATGCAAATAATGCTTCATTTAAGCATAGAGGGACCCTACACGGCGAAAAAATCATAGTAGAAGAGTTTAAGATGCAATTAAATACCAAATTATTAAGCAAAAAAGTAAAAAAAACAAAAATAAAAAAATCCGTCAGTAACGTCACACAATCTTATTTTGCGAAAATACCCTGCTATATGCAAATAATGCTTCATTTAAGCATTGATTATGAAAGTACTTCAAAAATACACCAATACCCCGGTTTGCGTCGTTAATTGGGACCGGAGAAACGCGACGCAAACCGAAGCACGATTTTCCATACATTTGTATTGATTTTCATTTAATTGGTTCCAAGATTCATAATTTTAGCAAAAAAATTAAATTTTTCATTAAAAATATAATTTTTTTGTATTTTTTTTTTGAAAACAGTTTTAATTAAAATAAAAATATAACAATTCATGAGAAAAACGTAAAAAAAAAGATAACAAAAACATAAAAATATTAAGATAAAGATAAAAAATTCATAGTATAAAAGCAAGCTTTGTATAAACATTTTCATATTAACGACGCAAATCGAAGCACTAACGACGCAACTTCGAAGTCATGCTACGCAAACTGAAATATAAACGGCCCAGATAAAAATGAAATATATATGATCATATATGAATATATATGGGTCATATATGGATTTATATAACCATATATTATCATATATGGAGGCATATATGATAATATATGGTTATATAAATCCATATATAATCCATATAACTTCATATATGATCATATATATTTCATTTTTAACCGGGGGGAAATCCCCTTTTTTTGTTTTAGCTTTGTACACACATTTTTATATCAACGACGCAAATCTAAGCACTGGCGACGCAACTTCGGAGCCATGCGACGCAAACTGAAACCAAAACGACGCAACTTCGAAATCAAAGTAATTTGAAAACGACGCAACTTCGAAACGATGCAAACCGAAGCGACGCAAACCGGGGTATTGGTGTACTAAAAAAAAATCAGCTCATCCAACCTCTTTTCTAATTAGTTAATGCATAAAAAAACATTTTATAAAAATTTGTCAGCAACGTCACCATTTATTTGCGGCTGATTACTTTAAGCCCTAATTGGTCCAAAAGCCAAGATTTGTACACAAATTTGCTTGCTCACCAATAGCACAGACTAAATACAGACTCGACAGTAGAGTTTTATAAGAAAAAATGGGGGAAAACTAAGCGATTTTAGGAGAAAACACAGCGGTTTTTAGTCCGTTTTACGCTAACATGGCAACACTTTCTACGACTTAGGAGTGAGTGAAACAACAAAAAACGATCTGGCATCCATTTTTCTAATGGCGCGTTATATTAGCTTTCTCTTTCTAACCTAATTCGTAGAATAATTTGAAAACAATTAACCATATGGTTAAGAACTACTTTTTTGACACCTGTCACTTATGTCCAGTCTGTATTAGTCTGTGCCAATAGTTTGATTTATATTCTATCCAAAAAAAGTAATCATCTGTCTAAAGCACAAAAAAATAACAACAAAATTTACCTTTTTCGCCGACATTGATATATTTTCCAACTACGCCTTGCACGTGCCACTTATGAAAAGAATGTGAAATGTCAAAGCAGACACAAATTTTGGACTGGCATACAGTGGTGCCATATTCTATACATATTTGACATTTCAAATGTAAAAAATATTTTGGGCTTTGTGACAGAAAAAAAAAAATCTATGTGGTTTCATTTTTCGTGGCCTTGCCCATATGTATTTGTGTCAAACTTTAGGGATGGTCTTTCATTATGGATTGTGCATCGTGTTTTATACAAACAGACATAGAATGTCTTAGAATCGATCATGACTCAAAAATATATATACTTTATGGGGTCCCCGATCGATACTTTGATGCGTTAGAAACGGTATAACAAACTGTGGTTGGAGGTATAAAAACGAAATGAAAATTTACCTACCATGAAATTTTTGAAATAAATAAAATATTTTCTTAACATACTCCAGCTTGAACAAGAATTTACATGCATTCAATTGTGTAAATATACAAAATTTATACGTTTCTGTAATAAAGTCAGATCTTCAAAGAATGAAAGCCTTTTCGAATGAATTCTCCAATAAATCCATTCAATTTATTAAGTTATTTTAAATTTTATTTTAAAAGAGTTCAAATTAATTTCATTCCATTTTTTATTCGAATGCAATCCTTTTTTTTTGTTTCATTCAATTCTAAAAATCTAATGGATTTTTTAAGTTCGTTTTGAGCTATCTACTATGTAGGTTTTTAGGATGGCTTAGTTCTCATTTGTTTAAATTTTAAATTAAACGATTTTATAAGTGGAATTTTAATTTAGAATTGCTACTTATTTCCCAGAAGGCTACTTCTTTCGGTCTCCTGAAAAGTTTTACTTTTGTAGTTAGCTCAAATTGAGTATAAGACGTCTCTTGGAATGGTGATCCCGGCCAAAGTATTAAACATATATGACTGAGACTTTGCATATATACTTTTTGTTGTCCTATTCAGTTTGGCATTGCATTTGAGCTAAATCGGTTTAGCGGTTCAAAAGTTATGAACTAAAATGTAAGAGCACCTCAAAAATTTTGTACATTCCACATAACCTAAAAATACAAAATGCTTTAAAATTGGCTGCTGGTTGGCATATGTGAACACACTCAAAAAAAACCCTTATAAAATTACAAGAAAAACTTGTAACTTTTTTTTGCTAAGCTTACAAGCTTTTTACCTATAACTTTGTAATTTTACAAGGTTTTTACCAATAAAATTGTGAATTTAAGAATTTTTGACACGATAAAATTTACAAAGAGGTTTCGTAAACTTACTTTATTTTTGGCTACCTCCTATTTTACGAGAATTCCTAGTAATATTACAAGCTTTTTTACCAATAATTTTGTAATTTTACAAGCTTTTTACCAAAAAAAATTGTAAATTTATATTTTTTTGGCACAATAAAATTTACAAGGAATTCTCGTGAATTTACTAGATATTTTTGTGAAATTGTAGTGACGTACTTTAACCCCGACATTATTTTATAACACTTGTTTAAATTTTATAATTTTGTTGATCGTTTTCAACTTTTTGTTTTTGGTCAAATTCATTTTTATAATTTTCAATTCAGAAAATATTTTGACTTCAATAAATGAAATACAATTTTGTTAACTGTTGGACTAAAAAATTATTGCAACTAAATTGGCGATCGTTGCCAGCGCTAAGATTTGTTTGATCAACATATTTAATTAATTTGAGCGTGGTGCTGTTAAGAAACACCGTTACTAATAATTTGGAAAATATTGCATTGTGAAGCCTAGAATCACGATTTCTGTTGTGCTAAATAAATTTATTTCCTTCAAATACGTAAAGATACGCCTATGCAATTGTTATTAAATATTGGTCCAGATTATTGTGTGAATTCCAGGAAGCCTAACATCTAAAACTTATCAACTTATTACATACTAGCAGAGTACCCGGCGTTGCCCGATGAATACAAATTCGAAATTTTAATCAATAATTATGAAATTTGTGTTAATTTTTTGTTCTAAGAACAATATTTTTTTATAAAAAGAAAACTAAAAAAAAATTAAAAAAATCTATTTTTATTGAACAAAATTGAAATATTGAAGGAAATTGTTTTCCCCAAAATCGAATGTTAAAAATTTTATTAATCTTTGTAAAGGAATCAAAGTATTTTGATTTGGATTGGATATTTTATTTTAATAAAAACTTATTTCCACGGTTAATATTTTTCAGAACAGAAAATATTTTTATTATTTTTAACATAAGTAGTTCATAGTGAAAAAAGTCTCATAATTTTTCGAAAGGGAAAGTCTCAAATCCTTAAAATATTTCTATTATCAAAGAAAAATTTTAACACGGAATGTATTAAACTGAGATTTGCCAAGTTGGCCCCAGTGTTTTTGTTAACTTGACCCTACGTATGTGGATCATTCTCCCATCAGACCTTTAAGTTATCAGGAAGGGGAAAAGTAAAAAAACAAAATAATGTTATGTATTCATATCTGAATTATTTTGATTTAATGCCTTTTAATTAAAACCACCATGATATTTAGTTGTCCAAACATAATGGTTCTTTTTGGTCTATAAATCTTATGTTTAAATTTTTAGCCAAATCTGACAGAATTAACCTGTGCCTTTGGTGGTTAAATTTTTGGCCCAAAAAAAAAAAATTGCCATACAAACTAAATTTTTTTTTTTTTCAACTTGTTAATTTATTTTTTTTTTTAATAACGCTTTACTTGATTAAGCTTAATAATGATTAAAAATTTCATTTTGGAGGGATAACCCCTTCCGCTTCAAAATTTGCTTCGAAAAAAAAATGTCGGTTGTTGGATTCCTACTCTACACAGAGAAAACAGTTTAATTATGCCAGCCGAATAAGGAGTCAACTGCATGGTTTAATTACAACAACCGAAATTTTCGGTTGCGATTACCGAAATATATTTGATCCAACAGAAGTTAAATTTTCAAAACAAATTTTGGTTATCGCAACCGAAAATTTCGGTTGTTGTTATTAAACTATGCAGTTGGCTCTAAATTCGGCTGGCACAACTAAACTGTTCTCTCTGTGTAAGAATTTTTAATTTTTTTTTTTTCTTAATTTTGACTTGAAAGGATTTTAGCTAAGATGTATTCACATAAAAATATTATTCTTATCTGTGGCATCTTTATCGTGTTCTTAAATGTATAAAAAAATCATATAAAATGCGTTTTCACTTTTTTCAAATTTTATGTATTGTCAAAAAAATTAATTTTGTAGATTGCCTGGCAAATTATCGTTCGTTTTGGTGTAAAAGCTATATGTTAAAATTTTTAGCCAAATCGGACAATTTTAACCCGTGCCTCTGAGTGGTTTAAATTTTTTGTGAAAATAAAAAAAAAAAAAAAAAATTAGGGTTAAACTTTCACACTTCAGCGGCACATGTTAAAATTGTCCGATTTGGCTAAAAACTTAAATATAGAGTTCTTAGGCAAAGAACAAATTGCCCAGCATTTGACGAAATTCGACAAAAGGCATTTTTTGTGAAAATAAAATGTGAGAAAGGTAAAAAGAGAATTTTTTGCTATATTTTAGAACGTGATACAGACGTTACAGAAAGAAATAAGATTTTTGTGTTGATATGTATCATTAAGAGCAACATCTCAAAGAAAAATTCTTTCGAGTCAAAAGTTTTGACTCGAAACTAAATAAATTTTTAATTTTTTGGAGTATGACTGCAACGGCCCTAAATTTTTTTTCGGAGTCAATTTTGAAACGTTTATTCCACGAAAATTAAAGTAAAGTAAAATAATAATTAAAAAAAAAAATCGAAAAAATATGTTGTTTGGTTTGTATGGAAAAAACGGTCTAGTTTTGTCCGATTTGGCTAAAAATTTAAACATAGAGTTTTTAGACCAAAACGAACCATAATTTGCCCGGCGATCGACAAAATTCGAAAAAAGTCATTGTTCGGGCCACCCTAATATACCCAGTTGGCAAAATAAAATCACACCTGACATACTGCTGACTCTCCCTTTATGAAATCGCTGACATCTTCATACAATTTTTCAAAATGTCATCAATGACATGTCAGCAGTTGGTCAGCAGTGTCCACCGGTATCGGTGGCCACTAACAATCCGTTTAAACAACCGCTGACCACATGCTGACATGTCATTGATGACATTTTGAAAAATTGTATGAAGATGTCAGCAATTTTATAAAGGGAGAGTCAGCAGTATGTCAGGTGTGATTTTTTTTGCCGACTGGGTACATAAATGGAATATCGGTAGTCAAAAGTGAATTCGATCGACATAACTGGTTTTAAACTGAAAACTTTTTTATTCAACGTTTGGCTGTAAAAACATCAATTTAGAGTTAATTCTAAATCTTCCAAAAAGTTGTCCCTAACGTCCGGTTTTTTTAAATGTTCAAGACGTAAATGAATTCTTTCCAATAGTGTTTTTTATTTTAAATTGGAAATATCGAACCGTGAGTTTTATAGTATATGAGGTACAGATCCCTGAACAGTGATAAAACTGAATGCCCAAGGCGTGTTAATGAACTAATTTAAAAAACTGAAAAGGCTAAGTTGTTTGTTAAAAAAAGAGCTTTCCAATGGTGCCATTCACATTAAAATCAGACTTATTGTGTCTTTTTAAAAGCGGAAAAACTGATTTTTTTTTTCATATTTTGGCATTTTCAAAAGTCCCTCTTAACCGATATCAAAACATTCTATAGCCTATAATCTTAGTTGGAATGAAAGCTTTATTATGGTTTTTATCTCATCAAAATCGGTTCAGTAGTTTCTTCAAACACCGGTGGCAAAGAAAATTTTCGCGAAAAGTGCGTTTTATAATATAGTATAGATGAGGTACAGATCCCTGAACAGTGATAAAACTGAATGCCCAAGGCGTGTTAATGAACTAATTTAAAAAACTGAAAAGGCTAAGTTGTTTGTTAAAAAAAGAGCTTTTAAATGGTGCCATTCACATTAAAATCAGACTTATTGTGTCTTTTTAAAAGCGGAAAAACTGATTTTTTTTTCATATTTTGGCATTTTCAAAAGTCCCTCTTAACCGATATCAAAACATTCTATAGCCTATAATCTTAGTTGGAATGAAAGCTTTATTATGGTTTTTATCTCATCAAAATCGGTTCAGTAGTTTCTTTAAACACCGGTGACAAAGAAAATTTTCGCGAAAAGTGCGTTTTATAATATAGTATAGATATAGATTTCCTCCAACTGCATTTTGAATGTACATCGTTTAACGCTTAAGATTAGCAACGTACTATATTATACAAGTTTGGTGTCATCAATGAAATTCTACGATTTAATATTTGTGTAAACTTTAATCAAGAAGCTGATTTCAAGATTTGGATCAATTTGAATTTAAGGATTGGAACGATAAGTTTTTATTATTTCATACGCATTTTTATTTATTTATATTTAATTTATTACACATAGTTAGATAATTTTGATTTTATTTTTCGCGGAATATAATTTTGATTTTGTAAACGTCATTACATTATGCTTCGTTCCCCTTCTCGTAGTTCCACAGTGGAACCTCAAACAACAAGTAATGGCACTAATAGCTCAGCTTCCAATGCGGCGATTATTGACACTAATAATGGCAATCCGCAATTAGAAGTTTGTGCAACATCGGTTAAATTACCATCTTTTTGGGTAGATCATCCAGAGGCATGGTTTATTCATGTTGAGACACAGTTTAGTTCTAAAAATATTACTCGTGACAATACCAAATATGAACATCTTATCATTTCACTTCCACAGGAAGTTATTTTGTCCGTTATTGATATTATTCAAAATCCACCTGCCGAAGATCGATATTCAAATCTAAAACGTAATTTACTTGACCGCCATTCTCTAAGCGAACAAAGAAAACTCGACAGACTGCTTTCAGATTCCGAGATAGGAGATCGTAAACCATCTGAATTTTTTAGATCCCTTATTCAGTTGGCTGGGAGTAACATAAATTCAGATTTTGTTAAGAATTTGTGGTTAAGGAAACTACCAAAAACTCTTAACATTGCTTTGGCTGGTTCCAATGTTGTTAATACAGATGCTCTATTAAAGTTAGCTGACAATATTTGGGAAGTTTCGAATCAGCCTGAAATGTGTTCTGTTGATTTTAAAGATGTCGGTAGAAATCAGCCAAATATAAACGTTGCAGTAGATAATTTAATTAAAGTTACATCTGCCTTGTGTGAAAGATTTGATAGTTGCATATCGTGCCAAAGATCAAAAGTCGTCAGACATACCAGATCTAAGGTTGGGAACATTAAAATACCTCAGGGAAGATTTGAGCATGTTCATATTGACATCGTTGGTCCTTTACCTATTTCAAACCGATATCGTTACATCTTAACCATAGTTGACAGAACCACGCGGTGGCCTGAGGCATATCCATTAAAGGATATAACGGCCAAAACTGTGGCATCTACGTTTTTAAAGGAATATGTTTCTAGGTTCGGGGTACCCTTGCGAGTAACCAGTGATCAAGGAGCACAGTTCACGTCAGCTGTTTTTAGAGAACTTTCTATTTTTCTTGGTATTAACAAAATTGAAACAACTGCTTACCATCCACAGTCAAATGGTTTAGTGGAACGATTTCATCGTCAATTAAAGGCGTCAATTTTAGCTCGTGGGAATTCGTCAAACTGGTCTGAAGAGTTGCCTATTGTTTTGATGGGCTTACGTTCTGCATTTAAAGAGGATCTTAAGGCATCGGCTGCGGAGATGGTTTATGGTCAATGTTTGCGGTTGCCGGGTGAAATGGTGATTGAGTCCGAACAACATTTTAATAATTCAGAATTTTTAAATAATATTAGAAATTACTTCGGTAAGTTTCGGTCAAACATTTCGCACCATAATAATTCAAACAAGATTTATATACCAAAACATCTGGAGAAGTGTAATCATGTTTTTGTTAGGGATGATTCCAAAAAGGTGGGATTGGCTTATCCGTATCAGGGACCGTTTGAGGTTTTAAATAAGACTTCAAAATTTTTTAAACTCAGGATGAATAATTTAATTAAAAACGTTTCAATTGATAGGTTAAAGCCCGCGTTTATAGAAGAAGAACAATTAGTTTCTAGTGCTAAAACAAAAGAGTCGGTTACTTTTAATTTAAATTAAATTCTTTCGAAAAGGGTGGTAATGTAGTGACGTACTTTAACCCCGACATTATTTTATAACACTTGTTTAAATTTTATAATTTTGTTGATCGTTTTCAACTTTTTGTTTTTGGTCAAATTCATTTTTATAATTTTCAATTCAGAAAATATTTTGACTTCAATAAATGAAATACAATTTTGTTAACTGTTGGACTAAAAAATTATTGCAACTAAAAAATTATCCTGGAAATTTGTAAAATTACAAAAAAAAATTGTAAAATTTAAAGTAAAAATTTAGGAAAACTGTCAAATAGTGGTAAAATGGGATTACGAGACTTTTTCTAGTAATTTGACAAGGTTTTTTTTTTGTGTGTACATCGAAAATGTTGAGATCGGTTTACCAAAAACAATGACATTTTGGAAGGTAACAGTTTGTATAACTACACGCAGAGAAAAACATGTTTGGAACATGATTGCAGCACACCAAATGACACGTAATGGAGGGACAACATACTATTGATGATAAATTTGATCATATATATGATTGTGACAATCATACTATGATCAACAACTGTTAAATTAATTTTTTTTATTATAATATGATCATATTATGATAAATAATAAGATCATATTATAATTGCTGCAATTATGTTATGATAAAGAGCTGCCGTTCCATTATGGTTGTCGCAATCATAATTCTTCTCTGCGTGTATAGTCGAAACTTTAATCTTGTCCAAATTTATTTAATTTTTCGAAAAAAAAGTTAAACCTCTTGAGTAGTTTTGAACAAAGAAATTTGTATTGACGTATTTAGGTGCAGAATACTGTACATAAAAAAATGTTCACCCTCATGTAAACCATCAATAACGAACAACTCACAACCGCAATTAAGTGGTGTAAGAATTTTTTTTTTAGATTTGTTTTTCTTTTGTAAATTTTATTAAATTTTCGTTTTTAAAACTCAACAAATCTTAAGGATTTCAACAAGTTTTAAATTTGCATGCATGTTAAACTTATACGAAAGTAGAATATGGTTATAAATAACTATACCAGAAAATCTTAGTAAAGGGAGGCGATTATATAATACATTACCAAGTAATGTTTTTCACTTTCGAATAGCATTTTTAAGGAACCTTAGACCTTTTTTAGACGAAAAATTTCTTAAAATCTGAGACCTTTTTTTGTATAAATTTTCTGTACAAAAAATTTTCCTAATCTAAGGTTTTTTCTCTGCGAAAAATATGTCTCAGAATTTGAGACTTTTTCTTAACGAAAAATGTCTCAGAATTTTTTTTTTTCAATATTCTTTAATTATTCGTTAAATCCGTGTTCCTCTGTATATGTAAAATGTAACATAAATTGGGTTTGAAAAAGTTGGGAAAACAGAAAAGTTTTTCTTTTCATTTCCAAGTTGAAAATTTGTTTTTTATTATTTACTTTAGCAAAAACTTTCACTGATATGATATCAAATCCATACATTCATATGAGGTAATGCATACCAGCTGTTTCGATACCGAAAAATTTAAATGGGATTAACATAAAATCCAAATCTTTTATTTATTTAACTGGACAAAACACCAAAGCGTGAGTCTTGAAATTTGAAATGTAGGTTTACTTTTAGCAAATTGGATCCACTGAGGTTGGGTTTTTGGACATTGCGATTGTTAAAGGGGAAAAAGAGAGAAAAAGTGTACTTTGGTACCCTTTATTACTTCCTGAAACAATGGTCTCTTTGGTATTTTCTGAAATAACTTTGTTAAAAGTTTTTTTTTGGAAATTCCGATTTTAAGAGGGCAAAAGGGGTAAAATATTGAGCTTAGGAATTTTTTTATCTCCTGAAGTAATGGTCAAAAGAACTTAATTTTTGAAATGTAGGTTCCTATATAGGGATAAAACATTATGTAATAAAAAATACTTTTAAAATTATTTGATTCTAAGACGGTCTTATAAACTTGAGAAAATGATCGAATTGTGTTAAAACACCGTTCGACAAAAATGAAAAAAAGTCGTTGAATACGAACTGTTTATACTGCATTTACAGTTTTTCCTTTGGTGATCCTGTGTCCTTTTAAAAGGACATCAAAGTTTTAGAGAATTAAATTTTATAAAATATTTTTTTAATATTTATATTTGTCCTAGGATACCTCTAGTGATATCAAATGAAAGAGGAGGATCTCCTTTAACTTTCCTATTTTATCCTTTTTTACATATAAGGAAAAAGGAGTTAAGTTACAACTCTTCAAAACTTTATTCTTCAATATCATTCAAAATTTTCAACAAATTATTTTGATTAAGTTTTCAAAGGACCTTATTCACATCGTTTTATCCTGATATGGCGAAATAAAACAATGAAAAAATTAGGGGAGATCCTCCTTTTTTATTTGCCATCATCCTCCTTTTTTATTTGCCATCCTAGAATAAGTACAAATATTTCAGAAATATTTTTCAAAATGTATTCTTTAAAACTTTGAAGTCCTTTCAAAAGGAAACAGGATCACGAAATTAAAAACTGTAAATGCAGTTTTACTCCATTTTATCTCTTCTTTTAGACGTATATCATTCGGTTCATGTTTAATATTGGCTGTCGGACGGTTAAATCAAAACTCAAGCTTTTATTGACTCAGGGACAAAGCCTATTGAAAATACAAACGTCTAATATAATCAAATCTGATTATAATTGGACCATTTCTGGACTTAGTCTCCGTATAAAAGTTTCGCCTGATATTCAGTTAAATCTGTTCATTGGCAACAAAAGCCAGCATATTCTACTCAAATTTCGTTTGTGTGTGTTTTTACAATAACACTGTGCTACAAATGAGCAAAAATAAAATATGCAGGGGTTCTCATATGAAAATTCGGGTTGGTTGGAGTCCATAGAGTACTGATATACTCATAGTTTTTCTGGATCACTTCGTTAAGTACGTTTTTTATTGGCAAATGTGTTGAAAAACGGCAATTCTTAAATTACAATTTTAAAAAATTATTTCTTTGTTAGTTTGCAACCGATTTTCGATTTTATAGATTTTTTTGAAAGGTATAAGTCTTACCTTTTAAACAAAACAAAAATATTAAAAATCGATCAAGAATTGGCTGAGCTACGATCGTTTAAGTTAAAAAAAATCCAATTTTTTGAAAAATTTGTCATGTTCTTTATACTCTAAGTTGAAAGTGCATCATTAAACAATTTTTTTTTTATTTTTGTATAAAAGCATAGTAAAGTAGCTTTCCAAAACACCAAAAAACATAACAATCGGTTAAAAAATGAATGAGTTATGCTAAGTTTCGTGATAGGACCTTTTTAATTTTTTTCAGAAATGCTTGTAATTCAGGTATTATTCATAAATCTTATTGCTAGTAGTAATTTTATGTGCCTATGCATATAAACAAAAGATGGTAACATAATTAGATTTGTGCGTGATTGACACATGATCACAAGTGAACGTGATTGAAAATCAATTTTACTCACGTCGTTGTAAGTGAGTGTCGGTGGAATAAAAAAGTGTGAGTGAAATAAAAAAAATTTCAGAACCCGTTCTGAAATTTTCCATTTTTTAAAAAAGTCAATTTATAAAAAATCCGGCCACATTTGTTTTTTTTTGTAAATTTTTTTTAAAGATTAGATGTTTGTCTAAGAGATGGTCACGTGAGTGAATTTTAACTTTCATAATAATTTTTCTTCTAACACTCACTCACAATCACGTGTGTAAATTTAATACAACTCACACTCACGTACGCCGATGCAAGAGTCACTCACGCTAACGTTGACTCACACTCACGATATTCTTATTTATACTAAAAATAATTTCAAAAATCTTTCAAAATTTTCAGCAAAGTCTAAAATTATACATTTGTTTTGATTTTTTCGGGACGAAATCTGAAGTTAAGCTAAATTTTACATTTTTTTTGTTGCTTTTTTTGGAATGAAAGGAAATATGAAGAGAAAATAAATCACGCAAACTCACGCAAAAAAATCAACTCACGCTCACTCTTTCACGCAATAATCTTTCTCACACTCACTCACAATCACGTGAGTAAAATTAAATTCAGTCACACTCACGCTCTTATCTGCTCATGTTCCCATCTCTAGTTTGTCTATCCACACAAAAAAATTGTAATGTGTTTTTTCGTTATTTTCGAGAAATCGCATTTGAATTTTGAATTTCATGACAATTTGGTAATTTGCTTGGTTCAACGTAGCGTATGACTAATGCAAATATTAAATAGTCATTCGCTACGTTAAAACAAGAAAATACAAGCAAATTACAAAATTGTTATGAAAATTAATATTCAAATGCGATTTTCTGAAAAAACATATGTCTGAATTTATTTGTGTGGATAGACAAACATCTAAGCTTAAAAAAAAGTGGCCGGGTTTTTGATTAATTGACTTTTTTTAAAAATGCAAAAATTTCAGAACTAATTCTGAAAAAATTCAGAAAATCGCATTTGAATATTAATTTTCATAACAATTTTGTAATTTGCTTGTATTTTCTTGTTTCAACGAAGTGAATGACTACTAAATATTTGCATTAGTCACACGCTTCGTTGAACCAAGCAAATTACCAAATTGTCATGAAATTCAAAATTCAAATGCGATTTCTCGAAAATAACGAAAAAAACACATTACAATTTTTTTTTGTGTGGATAGACAAACTAGAGATGGGAACATGAGCAGATAAGAGCGTGAGTGTGACTGAATTCAATTTTACTCACGTGATTGTGAGTGAGTGTGAGAAAGATTATTGCGTGAAAGAGTGAGCGTGAGTTGATTTTTTTTGCGTGAGTTTGCGTGATTTATTTTCTCTTCATATTTCCTTTCATTCCAAAAAAAGCAACAAAAAAAATGTAAAATTTTGCTTAACTTCAGATTTCGTCCCGAAAAAATCAAAACAAATGTAAAATTTTAGATTTTGCTGAAAATTTTGAAAGATTTTTGAAATTATTTTTAGTTATTAAATTTACACACGTGATTGTGAGTGAGTGTTAGAAGAAAAATGATTATGAAAGTTAAAATTCACTCACGTGACCATCTCTTAGACAAACATCTAATCTTTAAAAAAAAATTTACAAAAAAAAACAAATGTGGCCGGATTTTTTATAAATTGACTTTTTTAAAAAATGGAAAATTTCAGAACGGGTTCTGAAATTTTTTTTTATTTCACTCACACTTTTTTATTCCACTGACACTCACTCACAACGACGTGAGTAAAATTGATTTTCAATCACGCTCACTTGTGATCATGTGTCAATCACGCACATATCTAATTATGTTACCATCTCTTGTTTATATGCATAGGCACATAAAATTACTACTAGCAATAAGAATTATGAATAATACCTGAATTACAAGCATTTCTGAAAAAAATTAAAAATGTCCTATCACAAAACTTAGCATAACTCATTCATTTTTTAACCGATTGTTATGTTTTTTGGTATTTTGGAAAGCTACTTTACTATACTTTAATACAAAAATAAAAAAAAAATTGTTTAATGATGCACTTTCAACTTAGAGTATAAAGAACATGACAAATTTTTCAAAAATTTGGATTTTTTTTAACTTAAACGATCGTAGCTCAGCCAATTCTTGATCGATTTTTAATATTTTTGTTTTGTTTAAAAGGTAAGACTTATACCTTTCAAAAAAATCTATAAAATCGAAAATCGGTTGCAAACTAACAAAGTAATAATTTTTTAAAGTTGTAATTTAAGAATTGCCGTTTTTCGACACATTTGCCAATAAAAAACGTGCTTAACGAAGTGATCCAGAAAAACTATCAGTATATCAGTACTCTATGGACTCCAACCAACCCGAATTTTCATATGAGAACCCCTGCATTTTTTTGGTGTAGCACAGTGTAATCAAGACATAGATCCAATCGGATCGATGTTTCGACTTGGGACACATTTTCCGGAGAGCACTGTAGGGTATTATATGGTCGGTCTTGACCGACTATAATTTTCTTACTTGTTCTTATATTATTTTTATTTTATAGAATATGACTCCAAGCTAAATTTTAATGCTGATCCTTCTGCTATCCGGCATTTTATATTACCGTAAACAAAGTACCGGACGGTTATGCTTGTAATACATGTAGAAAAGGTTTTTTTTGCTTGAATTTTTTTTTTTACATTGAAGACATGTGTTTCATTATATAGCAGAAAATTTGTCCTGAAATGCCTCATATGTATAAGAATAATAAACTTAAAAAAAGTTAGTAACAAACTGGTGATACGAATGCGTCTGTAAAAATTCAGATTTTTTTCTTTCAATAAAAATATTTTGAAAAAGTCCCTAAAAAATGTAGGTGAGTTGGAATGAACATTAGGGTGGCACGAATAATATTTTTTAGAATTTCGTCGATTGCCGCACAAATTAGGGGTATTATGGTCTAAAAAATTTGTATTAATTTTTTTTTTTTGAATAAACATATTTTTTCAGTGCCAAACTTTAACCCCCCAGCGGCACGGGTTAAAATTGATTGATTTGGTTAAAAATCTAGGTTTTAGACAAACAGGAACCATAATTTGTCCGGCAATCGACAAAATTTAAAAAAATATATATATATTTTTTTGTGAGAATACATACAATTTTAAAATTTGTAAAAAACGCAAATTTTAGAACACGATTAAGATGTCACAGCTCGGAATAATATTTTTTTATGAATACCTTAACTCAAAATAAAACCTCTGTCCAATCAGCAGAAAAATCTGCTAAAAATACACCCATTTTGAGCCATATGAGAAAATCTGTCAACACTGCAGAAAAATCTACTGATTTTAGCATATCGAGGTCCTATATTCAAAACCCTCTATCTTCCATTTTCACGAAAATGACTTTTTGATGGCAAAATATTCAGTAAAACGGCCCTCATCTATGGTGTAAAATTCAGAACAAAAATATTTTTTTTTTGCTATTTTATTTGCATTTTTGGTTTTCTCTATCTCTTACACAATTAATTTTTCTGAATGCAAAACCCTCTATCTTTTCAAATAATTAATTTATAAATATTTGTTTTGAATAATTTTATCATGCATTACATGTTTTCATACTAATTTTTGCATGCTGCACATGAATTTATCGACAAAATTCCAGAATCACGATTTTGGTCCACTGATGCTAATTTTTTCTGAAAATTCTTGTTTGACTTTTTTAAAAAATATGTCTCAAACTTTGGATGTCTTGTGTACATTATGAAACAAAAATTTTTATCTTAAAAATCCCGATGCTGATCAGCATCTGTGGACCAAAATCCCGTTTTTATTTTTTTTACTATTTCTTACATAACATACTCAACAGTTTGTCCACTTTTGAGACGAATTCGGTAAAAAAAATAATTTTTGTCTTAACAATCCGCACCTGTGGACCAAAACCGCGATTTCGAAATTATTTATAAGCCGTTATCATTAATAAATTACGTTAAAAATTAACCGATGTCATAAATGAAATCATAATAATTCATTTTTATTAAAATGCAAAACCCTCTATCTGATCATTTTCATTCCTGTACTTAATATTTTAGAGAAACAAAACCCTCTATCTATCCTCTAAAATCCCCAATAGTGCAACATTTTAAAAACGAATTATATGTCAGATTCAGAAGTTGATTTAAAAAAATATTGTAGAATTTCGAATTTTAATTATTCTAACAATTCGCGAAATAAACAGTTTTTTGGCTCTCCTGAAAAGTTGTGTTTTTTTAGATAGAGGGTTTTGAATATAGACCCTCGATATAAATCTGTTGATTTTAGCCGAAAAAATCTGCTGATTTCAAATTACCAATCTAAACATCTAAAATATATTGTTATACCCTCCACTTAGTGATAGAGGGTATATATAAGTTTGTCATTTCGTTTGTAACTCATCAAAATATCGGTCTGCGAACCCATAAAGTATATATATTCATGATCCCCGATCGATTTTAAGACATTCTAGCGTATGTTCGTCTGTCTGTGGAAATGGTGATCACGGCCAAAATGTTACACGGAGATGACTGAAACTTAACATATTTATTTATTGGAAGTTCTCCCGAGAAGTTTGGTATTGCATTTGAGCATTATCGGTTCAGCGGTTTCAAAGTTATGAAGGAAAATGTAGGGACACCTTAAAAATTTTAGTACATTCAACATAACCTAAAAATACAAAATGCTTTAATAAGGCTGCCTGCCCGGGTAAAAATGAAATATATATGATCATATATGAAGATATATGGATCATATATGGATTTATATAACCATATATTATCATATATGCTTCCATATATGTTTATATATGATCGGATCCGTAAATTGGCCCGATATGAGCTCATATCGGGCCAATTTACGGATCCGATCATATATAAACATATATGGAAGCATATATGATAATATATGGTTATATAAATCCATATATGATCCATATATCTTCATATATGATCATATATATTTCATTTTTACCCGGGTGTTGACATATGTAACATAATTGAACACCAAATGGTATTTAAACAAGTACGAACATATTTTTTGACAAAAAAAGAAAAAAAAAACGTGGATTTTTTTTAACAAAAATTTTTTTTGTGGAAATTTTTTTTCAAAAAAAAAAAAAATTTTTCTTTTAAAAAAGTTTTTTGCAATAATCTTTTTGAAATTGTGGAGGGTATCACTACATTCGGCAGGGCCGAATTTAACTTTTTTACTTGTTTTATATATATTCGATTAGAGTATTATTCTAGCTCGAGGCCCAAAAATATTTCAATTTCTGATATTGTCATAATAGAGTATTTTTAATTTATTGCTTTAAAAAAGTTACTCATCTCATAGTATATCTATACTGATCAGTTTCACCCCCACTAAAGGCCGTTTGTCACGATAATACTGAGTCGTAAGATTTTAGTAAACAAAAATATGTAAAAAAGCAATTTAATTTTTTTTCAAGAACATTTTTTTGTTTTTTTTTTCCAAATGTGAAAATTTATTTTTGTTAATTAAATTTTACAAACAAAAAAAAATTATTTCAGAGCAGTAGGTAAATATTTTTGTTAAATTAGCAAAATAATCTGCTGATTTCTGTAATTTCCTAACACTAAATGCCAGATAATTTAGTAAAAATATTCATTTCAGCAGAAAAATCTGCTAAAAATTTGCATATTTAAACAGATTTTTTTTTACAGATTTTTCAACTGAGTTTTTCTTCTGAATGTTGTATCAGTTTTTCATTTCGTGATTCTGTTACCTTTTAAAAGGACTTCAAAATTTTAGAGGATTAAATTTTATAAAATATTTTTTTAATATTTGTACTTGTCCTAGGATGCCACTTTAACAGAAAATGAAAGAGGAGGATCTCCCTTAATTTTCCTTTTTTTTAATTTTTTAACATATCAGGAAAAAAGAGGTAAGTTACGTCCTTTTACAAATTGATCCTTCAATATCATTAAAAATTGTCAACAAAATATTTTGATAAAGTTTTCAAATGACTTTATTCACATCTTTTATCCTGATATGGCAAAATAGAAAAATGAATAAATTAGGGGATTCCCTCCTCTTTCATTTTCCGTCACCATTGTCATCCAAGGACAAGTACAAATATTTCAAAAATATTTTACAAAATGTATCCTTTAAAACTTTGATGTCCTTTTAAAAGAAAACAGGATCACGAAGTGAAAAACTGTGAATGCAGTTTTACTCCATTTGATTTCTTCTTTTAGACTCATATCATCCGGTTCATGTTTAATTTTGGCTGTCGGACGGTGCAATCAGAACGTCAGAACATTTTATTCAAATATGTACGATTTTCCAAATTTTAAAGACCTCATATTCCGAATACTAAAATGACCAGCAGCACAATCTATTTTCTGTTATTGAGGTGTTTTATCTCACGGGTTAAAATTCTCCGATTTGGCTTTCAAATTTAAACATAAAATTTTAAGACCAAACGGAACAATAACATTCCTGAAAATTGACAAAATTCAAAAAAAGTCATTATTCGTACCACCCTAATATACATACATATTTTAAGTTTTCCCTTTCTATTTAGACATTCAAGCCACACAACCACTTTAAATTAAAAAAAAAAACACATTTTTCACCATTTCTATTTCTTTAAATTTCGTATCCTTGTTGAAAAAAAAACTTAAATTTACAAATTCTGTAATTAGAAAATTTTTTGTCCATTTGAAAATTACCTGATGTTCAATTTGTTAAAAATTCAAAGGACTTCTCCGTTCGGCATTGAACAATAAGTGTACGAGTATTTAAAATCTACTCATGTTTTTTCGTTTGAATTTATTAGACAACTAAATAATTGTAATTTCCAACAACTGTTAATAGTTCTTGTTCAAATGTTCAACTGTTCAAATGTTCTTGTTCCTGTTCATCGTCCATTTCAGTTGTTCTTTTTTTTGATTTTTTTCTATTTTTTGTACCCTCCACGCTAGTGATAGAGGGTATATGTAAGTTTGTCATATCGTTTGTAACACCTCGAAATATTGGTCTAGGACCCCATAAAGTATATATATTCATGATCCTCGATCGATTTTAAGACGATCTAGCGATGTCCGTCCGTCCGTCCGTCCGTCTGTCTGTCTGTCTGTTGAAAACACGCTAACTTTTGAAAGACTTCACGGAGGCTCCTGAAGTTTGGCATATATGTTGGGCATTTACCTGGTCAGGTTGGTGTTGCAATTCAGCGAAATCGGTCCAGTGGTTCAAAAGTTATAAGCAAATGAGTGAATTTCGGCAAGAGTTTTTCTGGAATTTACGAGTTAAAACACACGGTAACTTTCGAACGACAATTCTGACGGTGCTGAGGTGTGGCGTATATATTTTCCGTTCCTCTGGTCCAATGCGTTTTAAATTTCAGCCAAATCGGTCCAGTCGTTAAAAAGTTATTAGCAAAACCGTGAATTTCAGATTAGTTTCACCTTAAATTCACGTGTTGAAAACCCGTTAAACATGTTTAAAAAACATTAGTAAGTCACAAAAATATTTTACAAGGTATTTTTGACACTCAAAAATATTTTTACACTACAACAAAAAAAAAAACATACACTCAAAAAAATTTTACACTCAAAAAAAATTTTACACTCAAAAAAATTAGTAAATTATTTTTTTTTTTTCAAAAATTACTAAAAAAAAGTTTTTTACACAAAATAAAATATTTCTAACCAAAAATGTTATTTTTTTTACGTTAGAAAATTTTCTATCACTTAAAAAGGGCATTGTGGAGGGTATTCATAGATTCGGCCAAGTCGAATTTAACTTTTCTACTTGTTTTCTGTTCTTTTGTCTTTTATAAAATAGTTACGGTTCGTTAACATGTTCTCTGTGCCTGGTTCATAGATGGTCAATTTGAAATTAAGAGATTTCTATGGTCTAAATACTTATAAATGTCTGTATGTATGTATGTATATTTCTAACTAAAGTCTATCTAAAAGCGACATGTTTTTCCTGTTATCCGTGATAGAGATGTTGTCTCTCGATGGCCGGTGATGTACAAAGTATAGCCCAAGGCTGCAAACATACAAAGATTGGTATTTCAACAAGGGGGTGGGGAGGGAGGTGATGCTAACCTCTTTATGAGCATGCATGATATTGGAAAATGATGTTTTCAAATTGACTTATGAATTTCTGAGCTTCTACTTACATCAACACCTCAAGGATGTTAATTTCACATAACTAGTGAAACAAAAAAAAATGCAATTTCATGTTTTTTTACTAGGCATTGTATTGCTAAATGGAAAAGCCATTTAACCGTTTAGATCATTTGAGTAAACGTTAATTACGTAAAAACGTTTTCTTTTTAATTGAGTAAATTTTTAATGAATGATTGCACCGTCCAACAGCCAATAATGAACCGCATGATATACGACTTAATATAGAGATCAAATGGAGTAAAACTGCATTAACAATTTTTTATTTCGTGATCCTTTTTCCTTTTAAAACGACCTCAAATTTAAAAGACTACATTTTGTAAAATATTTTTTTAAATATTTGTACTTGTCCTCGGATGCCATTAGTGATGGCCAATAAAACAGGAAGATCTCCCTAATTTTTTCATATCTGGAAAAACGATGTGAATAATATCCTTTCAAAATTTCATCAAAATAATTTGAAAATAAAAATAATTTGGAAATTGTAACTGATATAAAATAATGAGGTTTTGAAAGGATGTTAATTTAGGCTGGCATTTTTTTTGTCAATTTTCGATTTTCCCAAGTGTCCGGCCAAATTTTTATTGTCCTAGGTCTAAAACTTATGTGGTACAAATTTGAGGTCAATCGGAATAAATTAACCCGTGGCGCCCGGCAGTCAAAGTTTTGGATTGTTGAAAAATTTTTAAAAATAAAATTAAAAAAATATTTATCTTTCGACACATCATATTTGTTAATTTCGATGCGCTGAGCACGAATATCAAAAAAAATTAAAAATCGCTCGATCTGTTTTCAAGATATCGCCATTTCAAATTTGTAAAAAAATAACGGTTTTATCCTACGTTCAAGAAATTTTGTAAAAAAAAGTCTCAAAATTTCATTTCGCCGACCGTTTTGTAGAGCTTGTAACAATCTTTCATTTAAAACTAATTTGAGCCAAATCCAATCACTTTAAGCCGTGGCGCCCATCGATCAAAGTATTGGCTTTTTAAAAACTTTTTACCAAAAACCCTAAACTTTGATCGAAGGGTGCCACGGGTTCAAATGGTCGGCTTTGGCTCAAATAAAGCTTAAATGAAAGATTGTATCAAGCTCTATGAAAGGGTTAAAATAAAGAAATTTTGATAATTTTTTTTTAAAAAATTCTTAAACGTAGGAAAAAACCGCCCATTTTGCAATTTTTTGACAAATTTTAAATGGCGATATCTCGAAAACCGTTCGATATTCGTATTAAGCATGATAAAATTAATAAAAATAATGTATTGCAAAATATTTTTTTTTTTATTTTTTCATTTTTAAAAATCCAAAATTTTGGTGGAAATTTTCCAATAGTCCAAAACTTTGATCGAAGGGCGCCAAGGATTAAAATGATCAGATTTGGCTCAAATTAGTTTTAAATGAAAGATTGTCTCAAGCTCTACAATATGATGTGTCGAAACATATATTGATTTTTTATTTATTTTTTTTTTTTTAATTTTCAAAAATCCAAAATTTTGACCGCCGGGCGCCACTGGTTAATTTAATCCGATTGGCCTCAAATTGGTACCACATGAGGTTTAGGCCTAGTAAAATAAAAAAATGCCCGGACTTTGAAAATCGGAGAAGAAAAAATTTTGCTATACAAAAAACGCCAGTCTAATGTTACTTACATCCTTTTTTCCTAATATGTATTTGAAAATAATTAAATGGGAAAATTAGTGCACTCAAAAAATTATGTCATTAACTGTTTGTAGTTTATTTAAAAAGTATTACGTTTTGTAGTTTTTAAAAGAAAAAACATTTGTTCAATGATCAGTTTTTTTAAATGACTATATCTGTTCTTTGTTTCAAAAATAACAACATAAAAAATAAAGACTTTCATTAGCATTAAATTTTTAAAGTAATTTATTTTTGTTCTGTAAGTAAAAATAAGTGATTCTTCTATATTTTTTATTAAAAATTTTTTAATGATTTGTGTAAGTTATTTTTTTTAATTGTTAGCATTTTTTAAAGAAAAGTCATTGGTTTTTACATACTTGTGTTGGTTATTTTTTTGTAGACAAAAAATCCAAAAAATTATTTATAGAAATATAACAAGTAAGAAGCTATATTCGGCTGTGCTGAATCTTTAAATACCCTCCACAATGTTAACCAATGCACTTGACGCAGACGACCCACAGTGTTGCGTCTTCATGTAAAGAGTGGCCAAAAATAGAAGGAGTTAAGTTAGAGCGTTAAAATTTGGAGCACTTGTTAAGATCGATAAGATCAAGAAAAATTTTGAATTTGGTCAATATCCGCCCAAGGATTCGTATCCTTCCCATATATCCTGAAATTAAAATACGGCATAAAACGAAAACTAACGCTTTAATCTTCATGTTATTTTTTGTAGTTATTACCTATAATTTTTTTTTAATAATTTGATCCAATGATCAGTTTTTTTTTATTTATTTTTCCAATTTTTATTTACAACTCATTTTAAATAATTTTAACCTAACCTAGAACTGGTAACAATGACCGTCGTCTCGTTGTAGCGAAATCGACCAAGGGTTTTGGTGGGAATCGAACCCACGACCCCCTGTTTCATAGGCTAGCACGCTACCAACTAGCCTACAGGGGCCCCCTTTTTTGCCGTTAATTATTCTACAAAATTTTGTCCAATTCGGAGCAAGGATACGCCTAGCTCAAAAATGTCCTTTTTAAAATAACGTTCAGAAAAAGGGTAAAAATATAAGTTATTTCACGAAATTTTGAAAATCCAACTGTTATAACATGCTCAATGTATTTGCCAAAATTTGTGCAAATCGGAACAAGGATACGCCCTCCTCGAAAATGTCCTTTTTTAAAAAGTCAAGAAAAAGTTCAAAATTCAAATTCCTTCATGAATTTTTGCATCCGCAACATTTAGAATATACCTTAAATCTTAATCAAATGAAAAATTGAAGCAAGGATGTAATACATATTAAAAATGTTCTTAAAAAATTACAAAAAAAGTTAAAAAAATCCTTCGTACTTCATGAAATTCTGTTCTGATAAGGTTGAAAATACCTTATTTTAGTATAATTGAAGCAAGGATTATCCTTAACCTATCCTTAGGATATTCTTAGCGCATAAATATCCTTTTTTAAAGACTTGAGAAAATTCAGGGAAATCCTTTGACCTTAAGACTATTAATAATTTACAACACTTTTTGCACGTAGTATTTACAATACGTTTAATATTGTTTTAGGTTTGATCAGGGATATGCCCATCTCAAAAAGACCGTTATAAAATAAGCAAGTAAAAATATAGTACAACGTACTTCCTCAACAAAATCTTTCTAAATAAAAGTCTGCATCTGTTAACGTACAACTGGTGTCTAGCCAAGCATCTAATTTGTGTCAGCCCTGGATGACAAATAATGGTTCTTGGACCAATTTAAATAAATTTAAAATTTAACCGACCAATTCATTTTGCATTCCGATTTATTATATGTGTTTCATAACTATTTTTCGCAATACATTTCAAATTATCAAGGACAACTGCTGCATCTTGGTATTTTCGTTAAAAAAATTTCCAAATTTATATTCGGGCTCCCACAAAAAAAAAAAATTAATTAAAAAAAAAAGTGGAAAAACGTGGACGAGTTCTTTTGTTATTTGTAATCTACATACTTATACCAATATTTTCTGCAAAGAACTAAGCGCGCCAATGAGGGCCGCAAAAGTAGCTGACTATCAAATATGAAATTTTCAAAATAAATTAGTATTTTCTTTGGAACTCACTTTATAACACCGTTACTTGCCATATGATTAACTTATGTCGACCAAAACAGCATTATAATACAAGAAACATATCTAACTTAAAACTCCATTACTAATAAGGTCGAATTTTAAATGAAATATAATTATTTAACCGTTACAAGTACATGTGGATTTTAAAGATCTTAAAACCAAAATATGATATATCTCAAAAAGTTTAACTTTAGAGACATGTAACTTAAAAACTATTAAAGATATCTATAAACTGTTTTGGATTTGTTTTATTTATGATGTTTTCTTAAAATAAAATTCATATAACCTTAAGTTTTAAGACATTTAGTTTGACCATTTATGGCCAAGGTCACAACACTGTGCGACCTTTCTTGGCCAAAATTGATTTTATAGAAAATCATAAACACTTACAAACAACAGAGAACATATTTTGTTTTTGTATACACTTATTTACCGTTCAAAAACAAATTTAAATAAAAATAAAAAAACGTATTTTTTAAAATTTGTTCAAAAAGATTTTGCCATAATTGGTACAAAATAACCAGAAAAACCTCCAGAACAAAAAATATGAACCTATTTAAAATTTTATTTGAATATATCAACCATGAGCCAAGATAAATCATTTTAAAATTTTGGGTTACATTTCTGGTGCCTCTCCCCATTGTGCGATTCTGCCCAAATTTTTTGTGAGTGTTAAGAATGATAAAATTACATTAAATTCCAAGTTTCGTTCTCATTCATTCAACAGGTGTCAAGTTATAGCATTTTTTTGTGTAAAATTCACCATTATTTTAGAGGTACCTTTACATTTTCACTCATATCTTTTAAAATACTTAACCGATTTCAAAAAAAAATATACATCAGTTTCTGCCTAGAAGAATTACGCAACTTTTGGTACTCCAAGCCTTTAAATCGGTTCCGGATTATTGCCAAAAAACGTGATTTCAACAGACAGACAGACTGACGGACGGACGGACAGACAGACAGACAGATGGACATCGCTAGATCGACTTAAAATCGATCAAGGATCATGAATATATATATCTTATGGGGTCCTAAACCAATATTTCAATGTGTTACATACGGAATGACAAACTTATATATACCCTCTATCACCAGAGTGGAGGGTATAAAAACATGTTTGTATCAAGTGACTTTGGCACGATGGGTAGAGGGTCTGGCCAGAATGTAGTCGATTGCGGGATCGATTCCACAAAACTTTTATTAAAAATTTTTTAAAAATAAAATTCAATAGAAAAATTGTAAAAATAACCTACGAAATCATTAATTTTTAATGTTTTCGTAGGTAATTTTTTTTTTTGAATAACACAACAATCATTTACTTTTAATGTTTTTGCAGGTTATTTTTTTCAAAGTTGTTGGTAAAAAAAACGAAAGTGACGTTATTTTTTAATGTTCAGCGTTATTTATTTTAGAAAATTTTATTAACAGTAAAAAATAAATGTTGATGTTTGTTAAAACAAATGAATAATGAATAATTTGGATGGTTTCCAAATGTTTTATCACGTGTTTTAAATATGTTTTTGATTTGTTTTTACCTACAAAATATTTTGAGTGTAGTAATTTAACAAGCTTTTTACCAATAATTTTGTAATTTTACAAAGTTTTTACCTATAAAATTGTAAATTGACAAATTTTTTGACACGATAAAATTTACAAGGAGGTTTCGTAACTTTACTAGATTTTTTTGATACCTCCTATTTTACGAGAATTCCTAGTAATTTTACAAACTTTTTACCAATAATTTTGTAATTTTACATGCTTTTTACCAATAAAATTGTAAATTTGCAGCTTTTTTGGCGCAATAAAAATTACAAGGAATTCTCGTGAATTTACTGGATTTTTTTTTGTAAAATTATCTTGGAAATTTGTAAAATTACAAAAATAATTGTAAAATTACAAAAAAAAATGTAAATTTCGATCCAAATTTGTTTGTTAAAAAACAAGGAAAACTGCCAAATATTGGTAAAACGGGATTACCAGACTTTTCCTAGTAATTTGACAAAGTTTTTTTTGTGTGTATATAAAAAGATTCGGTGTTGAATAAGAATTAGAACAGGAAGTATAAGTTGTTCCACAATCTGTTCTTTGCAACCAAAAACTTGGCTGGGTTGGAAATTATGGGCGTATAAAAAGTCGCTTTTTTAATAATTGCCCTGTTTTCGCACAACCGTACAAAATTTAAATTACCCACGCTTATTTTTAGCGTGTATAATTATCGGTGTTAATTTTAAGCTTCGATAAAAAGTGAAGCCAACCAATTTACCTTTTTTAATGAAATAGCATAGACACAACCCTTTTTTGCTTGAAATATCAAAGACATAAACCGTTTTGTCTTGTTTGCCTTAATAAATTTTGGCACACAACAACAGTGATGCCAAGTACATTTTGTTAAACGTGGATGCGTTTTCGCTTAAACGGTTAATGTTAACGTATATACGGTTATGCAAAAACACGGCTAATATTAACTTTTAGACAGTTCTTTAACGTTTTTGTTCTCGGAGACCGTAAGTCGAAAGAAAAAACAATATTGTTTATAAAAATTAATAATTAACGAAAAAGAAAACACAAATTACTATTTTCATTTTCTTAAAACCAAAAATTTTAGTTACTTGGGTTTGTAACTTGGATAATAATTCCCGTCGTTGTGAATAAAAAGGTTTTTCACCAGCTGGTGGATAAAAAGTAACATAATTATTTTTCAACAAAAAAAAAAATTTTATCATTTTTTTTTATCAAACTTTTTTTTTTATCAAATTTTTTGTAATCAAATTTTTTTTTCATCAATTTCTTTTTTCATTAAACTTTTTTTTTCATCAATTTTTTTTTTTCATAAAAATTTTTTTTTCATCATTTTTATACCCTCCAACTACAGTGTGGGGGTATACTCACTTTGTCATTCCGTGTGTAACGCATCGAAATATCGGCCGGGGACTCCATAAAGTATATCATTCAAAATACGAGAGATCGCCACAAAACTGGACTTAGGTACTCCGATTAACTTTATATTATGCACACGGATACTTTATGGAGCCATTTTGGCTTTTGCATTTAAAGTTTAAAAATAAATTGAAAACTCGCGATTTTAATAGCGTTTTAAATTTTTAAAAAAATGAAAAAAATGCAAAATGTAGTCAAGTTTGAAGAGCTATATTTTCTAAGGTATATATCGGATTTCAATTCTGTTCAACGCATTCGAAAGGTATACTCGTCTTCTTTATAACTAATATTTTTTAAAGAAAAAATTGTGTCCAAAAATGCAGTTTTAAGACAAATGCAATTTTAAAATGCATTTTTTAAAACTTACTACATCTTCGATTTTAAAAAAACCAACATTTTTGGAAAGATTGCAATTTTTACATTAAATATAGCTAACAAATACTTTGGGACACTCATTCGTGCTATTTTAAACGATTTTATGAAAAATATCTTACTAAATTTTTCATACAAAAAGTTCAAAAAAATTTATTTTATTTAGTATTTTTAAATTTTGTATTATTGTAAAAATTTTTTCAAAAAGTATTCCACTTCAATACTCTTCATTAATAAAAGTAAGTATCGCATTTAACTGTCTTAAAAAGTTGTTTACAGATTTAGTGTTTCTTCACAATACAGCAGCAAGCAGCAGACAACAAAATTTTTACATGTATTTTGTTGTTGCGGCAACAGCAAAATACATGTAAAAAATTTGCTGTTTGCTGCTGTATTGTGAAGAAACAACTAACTGTGTTTTCTAAAATTATCAGTTTTCCTTTTGGAGTTAATAACACACAAAGTTGCAGGTTAAAATTTTGTAGAAAACATATTGCAAACATTTTTTTGCAGCAAAACCGATAAAATTTAAAGAAAGTAAGTAAATAAAGAAGTTTTAATCGCGGTATTAATATCTCGTTATTTTTTTACAGAAATCGCGAAGTTTTTAGCTCGGACTTTAAAAGTGCAATTTTTGGCAACAAAAACACTACAATTGCAAAAAGTGAATTTGCAATTTTATTGCATTTTTCCCGAGGAATAATTTTTGTCTTTATTCTTATATCATATTTCTGATTATTTCATTTTCTCATTTTTTCAAAAAAACGGCTCCGGGGAAGATTTTGATTTTCGTCGAAAAATATGAATAGTAGTGGGGCACCCCAGATTCAAAATCAAGAATGAAATTTTCGAAAACTAAATGCATCTTAAAAATTCTAATTGAAATGCATTGTATTATTTTAAAACTAATAATTTTAGAAAACACAGTTAAATCTGTAAACAACTTTTTAAAACAGTTAAATGCGATACTTACTTTTAGTAATGAAGATTATTGAAGTGGAATACTTTTTGAAAAAATTTCTACAATAATACTAAATTTTAAAATACTAAAAAAATAAATTTTTTTGAACTTTTTATATGAAAAATTTAGTAAGATATTTTTCATAAAATCGTTTTAAATAGCACGAATGCGTGTCCCAAAATATTTCTTAGCTATATTTAATGTAAAAATTTCAATCTTTTCAAAAATGTTGGTTTTTTAAAAATCGAAGATGTAGTAAGTTCTGAAAAATGCATTTCTAAATTGCATTTGTCTTAAAACTGCATTTTTAGACACAATTTTTTCTTTAAAAAATATTAGTTATAAAGAAGATGAGTATATCTTTCGAATGCATTGAACAGAATTGAAATCCGATATATACTTTAGGAAATATAGCTCTTCAAAGTTGACTACATTTTGCATTTTTTTCATTTTTTGAAAAATTTAAAACGCTAAAAAAATCGCGAATTTTTAATTTTTTTTTAAACTCTAAATGCAATTATCCAAATTGCTCCATAGAGTATCCGTGTGCACAATATAAAGTTAATCGGGGAACCTAAGTCCAGATTTATTGCGTTTTCTATTGATTTCTCGTGTTTTCAATGATATATATTATTGATCAGTGATCGATTCTAAGACATTCTAGCGATGTCCGTCCGTCAGTCTGTCTGTCCGTCCGTCCGTCCGTCTGTAGTTAACACGATGCAGTCCAAAATAAAAGAGCTAGACCCCTCAAGTTTGGCATAAATGTGTCTTATGGTCCTAGGCAGGTTAAGTTCCGCAATGGGCCAAATCGGACTAGGGAAAAAAGTTCCCCCTTGAAGAACTAAACCAACCTCTTAAAAATGCCAATTTTTTAGACTTTTTTTTATATTTTTGTGAAACAAATGAAACATTTTTATGTTTGCAGAAGTTAATATTCCTGCGCTTGGACCCAGGGGATTAAAAAATTTTGCTTTTTTTTGCCTGCCCCTCTTCTAAGGGCGTGGATAAAAAATAGTTTAAATAATTATAAAACTATAATACTTTATTGCACAAAGCAGAAAAAAATGAACTTATAAGCATATACCGCGAAGGCAAAGGAGTCCCCCCAGCTCACCGACCCCTCCCCCACCTTGTCCCCCCCTAAAAAACGCCCTTTCAAAATTTTTTTTTATATTTTTTTTACATGTTGGAGGGTATAAAAGATTCGGCACAGCCGAATTTAACACTCTCACTTGTTTTTTTATCAAATTTTTTTATCAATTTTTTTTTCATCAATTTTTTTTTCATCAAATTTTTTTCTCACCAAAATTTTTTTTTTTCATCAATTTTTTTTACATTAAAAAATTTTTCTTTTCATCAAAAAAAATCATAAAAAACTTTTTTCATCAAAATTTTCTTTCACCAAAAAATTTGGGTTTATTAAATTTTTTTTAACATATTTTTGTTTTTCGTGAAAAAATAAATAATTTTTTTTACCAAAACTACTTTTTCACCAAGTCTAAGCTTTTCGCGTAAAAATTTTCCATTTGTTTATCAAATATACATAAAACAAGTGAGAGTGTTATATTCTTTGGTGCCGAATCTTTTATACTCTTTAAAATGCAAAAACACGTTTTTACACTAATTTTTGCACTCACTTACGAAATGTACAGCTCTTTTGGGTTTTAAATGGGGTTCTCGACTGATATTTCAATTCGTTTTGCATGGAATAGCAAAGTAATATAACATTATTTTTTCTAAAAAAAAACTGTGCTTTGGCAAGTTGACCCAAATCTTCCGCAAAACATTATCATGATTTGATGTTTTGGGCAAGAGTACAAAATTCGCAGGCATTTTTTAAAGATATGCTGGAGAGGACACCATGGATTTCCATGGATGTTTTTTTAACGCTATTAAAATTTCAGGAAGGGGATTTTTCGTATTGTTGAGAAATACATTTTCAAAGTTTGTCAGAGAGCCAAATATTTGATTTTTTTTCAAAATTTTGGCAAAAAATCAAATAGTTGGCTTATTTTTTTTTTTTTTTTTTTACTCGAAATCCGTAAGTTGTACGAAAAAACTTTCAGTGACAATATTGTTGATAAAATTATGTAGATTGAAAATTTTAAAACAAAAAAAAATTAAAAAAAAAATTAAAACAATATGGGAATGTCCTTTCCTTGGCTTCTAACAAATTTTGAAAATTTATTGCTTAACAATACGAAAAAACAACTCTCTGAAATTTTAATAGCGGTAAGTGGACATTCTAAACATTAATACAAAATTTGGATTTTAGAAATCCATAGTGTCCTTCCCAGCAAAAATGACATTCTATGGTTTTCAAAATTTTTTGTTAAAATTTGAAAAAAAATAATTTTTAAATCTTCATAATTTTATAAACAATATTGTTTTTATAAAATAAGTTTTTTCGTACGACTTACGGTTTCCGAGCACAAAAATATTAAAGAACTGTCTAAAAGTCAAAAATAATCTAACTTTTTGTCTTATTTAACTTTGGCTTTTGAAATGCTTTTATAGACCAAAATTGATCAGCTAAATTTTTTTTTTAATTTTTTCTTAATAAGCTTTAATTTACAAAATTTTTTAAAAAATGTTTTTTTTTTTTTAATATTTTATTTTTTTATTATTAGCTCAAAAATGCGCACCGACTTTTTGCTATTATTTAACTACACCAATACCCCGGTTTGCGTCGCTAATTGGGACCGGAGAAACGCAAACGACGCAAACCGAATCGACGCAAACCGAAGCAAGATTTCCCATACGTTTCTATTGATTTTCATTTAATTGGTTCCAAAATTCATAAATTTACCTGAAAAAGTAAATTTTCAATAAAAAAAACGTTTTTTTCGTTAAAAATTAACTTAAACTGGCAACCAGATGACCACCTTCACATATATTAGACCGAAATGGAAATCCCCTTTTTCAGTTTCAGCTTTGTGAATACACTTATACATACACTAGAGTGTCCCTTATTTTGGAAATGTTGGAAATGTTGAGACGGTACCCCCTCATTTTTTTCCTTTTGACTAAAAAATAACTTTACGCCCCTATGACCACGCCTTCCCTACGCGACGGGGCCGTAAAGAGCGGGGCCTCAAAAATCATTTTTCCATACAAAGCAAAAAAAATTTTTTTTGATTTTAAATTTTTTTGTTATTAATTATAATATAGCTTGGTTAGGTTATTCACGACAAAAAATTTGATTTTGGTGGGATGAGGCTTTCAGTTCTAAAAAATTTTTCGAAAAAAAAAAATTTAGAGCTTTTGGGGTCCTACAGTAAAAATTTTTTAAAAAATATTTTTTTTTAGTTTTGACAAGCAACCGTTTTAGTTGAATTGTTGCTTTTAATGATATATTTTCATAAAAAAATATTATTCCTATCTGTGACATCTTTATCGTGATCTAAAAAAGGGTAAAAAATGCATTTTTGATGTTTTTCGATACACGATCAAGATGTCACAGATATGAGTAATATTTTTTTAAAAGCAACATTACAACTAAAACCGTTGCTTGTCAAAACTAAAAAAAAAAAATTTTAAAAAATTTTTACTGTAGGACCCCAAAAGCTCTAAATTTTTTAAAACTGAAAGCCTCATCCCACCAAAATCAAATTTTTTGTCGTGAATAAGATAACCAAGTAATATTATAATTAATAACAAAAAAATTTAAAATCAAAAAAAAAATTTTTTGCTTTGTATGGAAAAATGATTTTTGAGGCCCCGCTCTTTACGGCCCCGTCGCGTAGGGAAGGCGTGGTCGTAGGGGCGTAAAATTTTTCCTGAGTTATTTTTTAGTCAAAAGGAAAAAAATGAGGGGGTACCGTCTCAACATTTCCAACATTTCCAAAATAAGGGACACTCTAACATACACCCATTATATTTATGTTAAAAAATAAATATTAACGACGCAAATCGAAGCACTGACGACGCAACTACGAAGCCATGCGACGCAAACTGAAAAATAATAGACGCAACTTTGAAGCCATGCGACGCAAACTGTAACAAAAACGACGCAACTTCGAAGTCACAGACATTTTTAAACGACGCAACTTCGAAGCGACGCAAACCGGGGTATTGGTGATATTCGAAAATATGCATATCATCGACCCAACCTAACGATTAGAGCTAAATTGCATTATTTGGCCCCAACTTTTTAAATAGATTTGTTCATTACAGTTGTTATTTTAATGCTGTTATTATTTTTATTATACTTTTTTTATAAACTACGTAATGGGTTTTCAAACAAGAACATTAAATGAGTTTTTCTACTACTTTTTATTTGTATTTTTTTTTTTGTTTAATTTTTTTCTCATATCATTCAATGTAGCATTTTAAATAGGAATATAAAGTTTTTCATAATATTTGAAACTAGCAATCCCACCTGGAACTTCATTACCGGAAATAATTTATGCTGGCTTAAAAAGAGATCAGGTTTTGAGTCCTTATTTCAAAAATTCTCCCACAACGGAAACTTTATTTTATTTAATTGTGAACAGTTTAAAAAAATTTAAACAATAAAATTACAATATCAGCGTTTAGTACGGAATCATGTTCGTTTCGCACTCAAAAAAAAAGTGAACTAAAATCTGGGAAAATTAACTCAATTTTGAGAAAAAGAGGGAATGATTTGGCTCCAAAGATTTTTTTTCTTGGTTTTAGTTCATAATTTTCACAAAAATAAGGAAAATAAAGTTATTTAATTTTAAGCCAATTTTAACTAGAAAATGGGAAAAATTATACTTAACATTTTAGAAATAGATTGGGTCCAGACCCTGGACCCATGGACCCATTATTTTGAACCAAAACTTGTGTCCGTTTCGCTCTAACTTGCTTAGTTTTTGAGATACGGTAATAAGGGGTCTGATAGGGTCTTGAGAATCTTAAAAACCGGATAACTCAAAAACTATTAATCGGAGGGCTTTCGGGTATTTTGCGGAAGTGTTCTACGAGTCAAGAGCTACAAAAATGCCGTTGGACCTTGTCTCGTGTTGGCAGTATTTACCGAGATATGTGCATATATAAAATCTCGGGAATTTCAAATTTTAGATCTAAATTCTTTATAGTCTTTCTTTTGAAAATTTCATCCGTTTCGCTCTATCTCGCTTAGTTTTCGAGATATCGCCATTTTGAGTTTTTAACTAAATTCTAAGAAGTTATTTACTAAATTCTCAGTCATTAACTAAATTCTAAGAAGTACACTTCCTCAATTCAAAGAAGAGAAATATGATGATGTTTTTTTTAGTAAATTTTAACTAAACTTGAACTAAATTGTTTTTTAAGAAATATATCTTAAAAATAAAGATACGATTCTTAGATTTGTGGAAAATTTCTTTGGCAGTAAGAATTTTTTTCCTAATATTAAAAAAATCCGTTTAAAGAAAACTATGAACTAATTATAAGTAAATGAACTAAAATTTTTTCCTCATAGTTAAGAAAATTTCTCATTTTTAAGTTAAATTTAACTAAATTTTAGGAAAATTCATGATAAATTTTCAAAGACATTTTTTCCTTAATTTTAGTTATGTCTTTATTTTTCAGTGCGGTAGAAAAATCTACAACTCTAATAAACTCCTATAAAATCAGGATATTTAGAGTAAAATCAAATTTTGGCTGAAAAAAAATTTAGAGTAAAAAATTAAGTGAAAATCGAAAATAAATTGATATTTTTTTTAATGAAAAAAAAATTAGTAAATAAAAATGTTAAGAAAATCAATTTGAGATAACAAAAAAATTTCCCTCCATTTCGTTTCCTATTACATTTGAACTTTAGACTACCTACTGCTATCCTAACATATTGCAAAATTATACTTAAATCGGTTTTATGTAGTGGACCGTTGACGCGTTTCGTGTCATAATACCTGCCGAATGATGGACACGAAAAAGGTGATTTTGGGAAAATTTATGAAAAAATTTAACAAGGCCATCTTCAGTCGGCAACCAGCGATCAAAGTTTAAAATATTACGTTTTTCGACCAAAATTTATGTCCGAATTTTTTGACAAATCCGGATCAACAATTTGGGCACAAAAGAGGTGATTTTGGGAAAATTTATGAAAAAATTTAACAAGGCCATTTTCAGTCGGCAACCAGCGGTTAAAGTTTAAAAAATTACGTTTTTCGACCAAAATTTATGTCCGAATTTTTTGACAAATACGGCTCAAAAATTTGGAATTTTTGCGTGTTTTATGGAAAAAATATTAAAATAAATCCAAAACCACGACTTTGATCCACTGATGCTGATTTTTGCTAAATTTCTTGTTTGAACTTTTTATGGCTCAAATGTTTAAAAATCATGTGTAGATTATGCAAAAATATTTGTGAATTCCAAATTTTTCGACCAAAATCGCTTTTTTATTTATTTTCTACATAACTAAGGATGAGATTTTTATGCACTAAAAAATCTAAAATATGCGCTAAAAAACTCAAAATATGCACTAAAAAACCTAAAAATATGCACTAAAAATAAAATGTGTGCAATAAAAAACTTGTTTTCACTAGAAAAACTTCTAAAAAAAACAAAAAATATTGCCGGGTTTGAATAGCAAGATTTAAAACTTTAAGTAAGCAAGATTTTTTTAGAAATTAAGAAAATCAATAAAAAAATTAACAAGAAAACAAAATAATTTTTCTATTTTTTCAAAATAAATTTTTAAAATTTTAAATAGTTTTTGAAACAAATAAATTTGATTTTGGGTTTATGCTAATTTATGCCAAAATATGCAAAAATGTGCACTTAAAAGTTGTAATATGCACAAAATGTGCATTCAAAACCAAAATATGCATTTTCACCAAAATATGTAAAAATATGCAAAAACAAACCGATGCCATTTTAACGCAAATTTCTTGATTCGGAAATATAATTGGTTGATATCGTTTTAAGACTATCGACAAAAAACATGCATTTGCATGGAAATCTCATCCCTATGCATAACATACTCATCATCTTCCAACTTTTGAGGAGAATTTGGTTTAAAAAAAAATTGTGTTTAAAAATCAGCATCTGTGGACCAAAATCGCTATTTTGGAACGTTTTAAATATTTTTTTCAAAAAAAAAAACGCAAAAATTCTTAATTTTTGAGGATTTGATCAAAAAATTCGGACATGAATTTGGTAGAAAAACGCAATTTTTTTAGCTTTGATCGCTGGTTGCCAACTGAAGATGCTCTGCAAATTTTTTTTCATAAATTTTCCCAAAATCCACTATCAGCTCTTCCATGGACATCGTTCGGCCAGTATTAAGACACGAAATTAGAAAGTTTAGATTTGATGGGACGCCCTAATATATATATACTTAATGGATTTCTCGACCGATATTTCGATGCATTACACACGCAATATCAAAGTGAGTCTAACCCTATGCCGTGGTTGGAGGGTAAAAAAAATCAGAAATGTTTTAGAAAATAATTCAAAATTAAGAAATGATTATAAAAACTAGTTAAAAAGCTTTGAAATATCTGAAAAATTGAGAAAAAATTACGAAAAGTTAGTAAAACTTAACAAATTAAGAAAAAAACTAAAATAAATCAGGAAAAAAATTAATAAAAAATCAGAAAAATTGTGGACAATTTAAAAGAAATTAAAAAAATTATAGAAAATCAAGCAAAATATTGGATATTTTAGAAAAAAATATAGCTAAAAATTTTTAAACAAGTTGAAAAATTAAGAAAAAAACAAGTAGAAAAGTTAAATTCGACTTGGCCGAATCTATTAATACCCTCCACAATGTCCTTTTATAAGTGATAGTAAATTTTCTTACGTGAAAAAATAAAATTTTTGATTAGTTTTTATTTTATGTAAAATTTTTTTTTTTTTAAGTAATTTTTGAAAAAAAAAAATAGTTTACTAATTTTTTTTTTCGAGTGTAAATTTTTTTTGAGTGTAAAATTTTTTTCTTGTGTATTTTTTTTTTGTAGTGTAAAAATATGTTTGAGTGACAAAAATAGGTTTAAAATATTTTTGTGACATACCAACGTTTTTTAAACATGTTTAACGGGTTTTCAACTCATGAATTTAAGGTGAAACTAATCTGAAATTCACGGGTTTGCTAATATTTTTTGAACCACTAGACCGCTCTGGCTGAAATTCAAAACGAACCAGGTCAGGGGAACGACAAATATATATGCCAAGCTTCAGCATCCCCAGAATTGCCTTTCGAAAGTTAGCGTGTGTTTTATCTCGAAAATTCACGAAAAATTCTTGCCAAAATTCAGTCTTCTGCTCATAACTTTTGAACCACTGGACTGATTTCGCTGTATTGCAATACCAACTTGACCAGGAAAATGCCCGACATATATGCCAAACTTCAGGAGACTCCGTAAAGTCTTTCAAAAATTAGCGTGTATTCAACAGACAGACGGACAGACAGACGGACATCGCTAGATCGTCTTAGAATCGAACGAGGATCATAAATATATGTACTTTATGGGGTCTCATACCAAAATTTCGAGGTGTTACACACGGAATGACAAACTATCACCAGAGTGGAGGGTATAAAAATAGAAAATTTTCTAAAAATGTAGGAATATTCAATAAAATAACGACAAAAAAATCTGTAAAATGATTCTCAATTTAAAATAACAAATTTCTAGCAGATTTTTCTGCTGAAATGAATATTTTTACAGAATTCTCTGCCATTTAATTTTTAAAAACAACAGAAATTTTGCAGAACTTTTACTGATTCTATTTGCTAAGTTTTACAAAGTTTGTGTGCAGATTTCAGCAGATTATTTTGCTAACACTCAAAATATTTTGTAGGCAAAAACAAATGAAAAACACACTTAAAACCAGTGAATAAACAATTGAAAACCATCCCAGTAATTATTCATTTGTTTTAACAAACACCAACATTTATTTTTTACTGTTGACAAAATTTTCTAAAATAAATAACATTAAACATTAAAAAATTACGGTTTTTTCACTCTTTTTTACCAACAAATTCGAAAAAAATAACCAACGAAAACATTAAAAATTAATGATAGTTCTGTTATTTTTACCAACAAATTCCAAAAAAATAACCTACGAAAATAATAAAAATTAATGATTTCGTAGGTAATTTTTTACAATTTTTTATTGAAATATTTTTTTAAAAAAATTTTATAAAATTTTTGGGGAATCGATCCTGCAATCAACTACATTCTGGCCAGACACTCTAACCATCGTGCCAAAGTCACTTGATACAAACATGTTTTTATATTTCTATAAATAATTTTTTGATTTTTTTTTCTACAAAAAAATAATTGACTTGTGTAGGTAAAAACTAATGATATTTCATTAAAAAATACCAACAATTTAAAAAAAAATTACTTACACAAATCATTAAAAATCAAAAGAATAATCAGTAGTTTTTACTTACAGAACAAAAATAAATGACTTTAAAAATTAAATGTTAATGAAAGTCTTTATTTTTTAGTGTGTTATTTTTGAAACAAAGGACTGAAGTAGTCATTAATTAAAACTGAACATCAAACAAATGTTTTTCTTTTAAAAACGACTAAACGGAAAACTTTTTAAATAAACTACAAACAGTTAATGACATAATTTTTTGAGTGAATTTAACATATACATATATTTTGTTTTCTTTTTTTAAGTTTTTTTTTTTTAAACGTCGGTCTCGCAAACATGCAAATCAATTGTCACCATCTAAAAATTAAAGTGGAAGAATAAAAATAGCGCCCGCTTAAATGCGCCACTAAATATGTAAGCTTTCAGAATTTAAATTTCAATAAAATTAAATAATCAAATCATACACAAAAGATAATTTTGTCGGCTTGTCATTTTGTTGATGCTTTTAACGAAACGAAGTTCTGCAGTTAACAAAAAAAAAAAATCAAAACCACTGTTGGAATGACAACCTTATTACTGTTATCCAAAACCCCTAAAAGGAGAGTAGTTAAAATTCGTCTTAACCAAACGTTACTCATTTATTTATTTTGCTTGTTTGCATTTCATTTTGATTGAAATTTAAAAATAAATTTGTGGTAAATTTTCTATAAATTAGTTTGTTTTTATTAAATTTTAAACAGAGCTTCGAAGAATGAAATCCTTTTCGAATGAATTCTCAAAAAAATCCATTCAATTTTCATAGTCAGTGAATGCATTCGATTTCATAAGTCAACATTGAATGCAGTCCTTGGAATTCATTCGATTGAATGAACAAAAATGAATGCATTCGATTTCTTGTTCATTCGATTTAGAAAAATCGAATGCATTCGATTTTTTATCATTCCACTGCGAATGCAATCGTTTTTTTAAATATACAGACCAAAACGGAGCCAAATTTTGGTCCATAATATCGCCTACTTTCTTTACATACGATGACCCTAATGGGCTCTAATTTTGAATCCAAAAAAAATGGTGTTCCCGAAAATTTTAAAAATGCACATATTAACTGCCTATACGACAAAAAAATGTGAAGAGTGTTAGCGATACTATGGACAAAAAATTGGCTCCGTTTTTCTCTATCTTGGTTAGTTTTTTTAAGTTGTTTATGCAATGAATGAATAAGCCATTCGATTTTTCAAATTGAATGAAAAGAAAATCGATTGCATTCGCAAGTGAATGCATTCGATTTTTAAAAGTCGAATGAAAAAAAAATCGAATGCATTCGATTTTTGAAAGTCGAATGAAAAATAAAACGAATGCATTCGATATTTATAAATCGAATGAGTCTAAAGTGAATTCATTCAATTCGCTAAAATGTGATTGGGGAATGCAATCACTAAATTTTCACTCAGAATGACAAATCGAATTAAGGAATGAAATCCTTCGAAGCTCTGATTTTAAATGAGTTAAATAACAAAACAAACATAAAAACAATAATAAATCGTAAACAAGTTAAAAAACAAAACTGGAAAAAAAACATATAATTTTTATATGATTGAATTTAATAGTCCTTCACCTATAAATCAAGCAAGAAAAAACAGCAACTTATAAAAAATATAAAAACCAATTAAGCATTTAATTAACATTGAATTTAAAGTTTTATGCAGTTTAATTAATGATTGAATTTTTCCAATTCAAAGTGAGAAATATGTAGTAAATAAAAAAAGTTAACACATGCAATAATTAAATATATTGTTATTATGTAAAATAAAATTAGGAATATATATGGGGAATTTCATGCCAAATCGGAGACTTGAAATTTTTTCATGGCAAATTTCCTTTATAGCAAATTTTCAGATTTTTTTGATGACCCCTTTAAAACATATCAAATTTTCAAAAATTCGTAGTTTATTCCTTTACTCAAACTTCTTTAAGTCATACTTTTTCCAAAATATCACAAATTCAAAATAATTTTTTGAAATTTTTGTTTTTTAAGAAAAAAAAATTCTAAAAAATTTTTTAAAGTGTTCTAATATGCGATTTTATAGTTTAAATTAGAGTTTGCAAATAATCGAGATATTTCATAATCGCAATTACGATTAAAAAAATAGCCGTTAATCGCGATTATCGATTAATCGAGTTTCTTAAATAAATATAATTGCAATAGTTTATTTTAAAACTCTTTTAAAATTTACATTTCAGAATGTACGAAAATACAAAAATAAATATTTTATGCAATAAAATTATCTTTCCACACCAAATGTGCTGCGAAAAAAAAAATTACGTTTTTGGTTTTTCAATTTTTTAAAAACTGGGCTAATGAGGCGTCACAATCGCAAAAATTAACATTCATGTGTATTTTTTATGGGCTATCTACTAATTTTATTTTGGAAAATTTTCAGAAACCGTTCTGAAAGTTTTAATTTTTTAAAAAAGTCAATTTATCAAAAATCCATTGTTTGTCTATTCACACAAAAAATTCAGGAGGGCATTTTTCGTATTTTTCGAGACAATTGTGTCAACACCGCGTATGAGTAACAAAAATTCATTGGTTTCGCAAATAGTTGTTACTCATACGCGGTGCTGACACAATAAAATACAAGAAAATTTTTCTGAAATCCAATATTCGATTGCGATTTTCTCGAAAACTACGAAAAATGCCCTCCTGAATTTTTTATGGAGGGCATTTTTCGTTTAAAAAAAAAAAAATAAAAAAAATGTAGCCGAATTTTTGATAAAATTTGGAATACAGTTAAAAAAAAACCGCCTGAAAGAAAGTACTTGTAGTAAATTTAATTTCTAAGGGTCGTAAAATTAGTAAAAAATAGGGTACTTTTTGTCCTTTTCATATTTTACTAAATAACGATCTTAGACTCTTGAAATTTGTATTGAAGGATCCTTTGGTAAAAAAAAACATTCCACAACATTTACTTTTATGTGTATATATTTGGGCGTCCCGAAAATTATAATCTTTCGAATTTCGTGTAAAAATACCTGCTAATGGCCACTAAAGAGCTGATTGTGTGAAAATTTATAAGGAAATTTAGAAAGAGCGTCTTCAGTCTGCAACCAGAGAAAAAATAACTTTTTGTGATAAAACTTTATGACCGAATTTTTTTATAATATATATAATATATAATATATTTTAAAATCGTTATAAAAACAGTGTATTTCATAAAAAATGATTAATCGTAATCGCATGATTTTTTTGTCGATTACGATTACGATTAATTTGTGCGATTAATCGTGATTACGATTACGATTTTAATCGTTTTGCAAACTCTAGTTTAAATCTCATTTTTGAGATGTTTGTACTTTTTGATTTTTTTTGCATTTTTCTACGAATTATTTGCTCAGTAAGATTGTGGAATTATGATTATAACTATTTTTTTTAGATTTTTTGCAAAATTTTTACAATTTTCTAATTATTAAATCACTTCAAGTGATCCAATGGTACGTACGAAAGAGGTAAATACCAAGACCGACCCCCAAAAATGTTTACCACTTAACATTTTTCTAAACATCCCAGCAAAAAATAATCGAGATTGTGGAAGCAGTTCATAATTTTTCTGGCATACACGTCCGTTCACAAAAAACAGAATATCAACTGAATTAAAAATATATTTTTTTTTATTGCGTCATTCAAATTTTCGTTTTGCTGTTTGATGCTTTTAAGTCGTCGTATAATTTATAGTTTTTTCTCTCTGCCTTACAGTAGTGCATACTAGATGCACTACTGTAAGGCAGAGATAGAAATATAAATTTTTCGATAAATTACGAATATAAACAGACATTTGAAAATACATTCGCTTATAGTAGTGCATCTAGTATGCACTTCCGTAAGGCAGAGAGAAAAAACTATAAATTATACGACGACTTAAAAGCATCAAACAGCAAAACGAAAATTTCAATGACGCAATAAAAAAAATATATTTTTAATTCAGTTGATATTCTTTTTTTTTTGTGAACGGACGTGTACGCATATGCAAAAGTGAAAACCAAAGTTTCGACAACACATTATTTAGACATTAAAGCTGTGGTATTATTTGTGTGCTTACGAGAAGCACTTCCTTCATACAAACTTTTCAGGCATAAAGACTTTAGTGATGGTAATACATTATTTTTGCGCTTTATAGGAGCAATGATTTCTGATCATCCAATATGCTTACAAAAATGCATCTAGAAAGCTTCTAATAAGGTATGATTTCATTACATTTTTATTGCGCCGAAATAAGCGCTCAGATGAAATGCTCTAAAGTGGGGCATTGCGACTAAATATCATGCCATACGTAAGCAGGTTTAATGCCCACCCCGGGCTGTAACACCAAAAGATGATGATGACGTAAGCAGGTTTGTAAGGGAGTGTCAACTCAACATTCCCTTACAAACCTGCTTACGGCGAAGCAGTAGTTTTTGGTGGGATACTACACTCTATCCATACAAAATTACATATCGCTAAGTTTGCTGTAGCCGCTTTAACTGCCAAAATAGTGCCCCTAGAGGAGTCAAATGTATGATTGACCCACAATATGTTTTAAATTTTCTTACAACGTACATACACTCGTTCTTCATTCCTAAATGCGATTCCCGGTTAATTATTTTCATTTTTTATAAATGTGTTTTATTTAATCAGTTTCTAATGGTTCGCCCTAGACGGGTCAATAGTGAGACCGACCCCCATTCATTTTTATTCCCCCTCCCCAACTTTTTTTAAAACATTCCTACCTCCTCTACTCCCAAAGGTAGGTTCCACACAAATTACAGTGTGAGAAAATTTCTTAAAATTCTATATTTAATCCTTAAGATGGTCCCCATATATTTGTTTTTTTATATTATTTATTTTATGAAATCAGCTCCTACCGCTCTCACGGTGCGTCTTAGAGTATTAATCAATAAGAATGACCCCCATTAATTTTTACCCCCCCCCCCCCAACATTTTTTCGGAATATACTTATATCGTATCTCCACTCGATAACGGAGCTCCCACACAAAATTCCATTTTTAAAAAAACTTCTCCTTATACAAAATGCCATTTTCATAAAATCTGCTCATACAGCTCTAACTGCTCCAAGGGTGCCCCTAGAGATGTCGAATGTGTGACCGACCCCCAATATTTTTTAACCTAAACATTTTCTTAGAATATACCTACCCTCTATCTTTAACCCTTAAGGTGGTACCATACATTATATTTTTATGGAATCAGTTCCTACCGCTCCGTGTTGGCTCCTAGAGGGTGAAATGTAAGATCAGCTTTCATTATTTTTTACCCCCAACTTTTTTTTCAACATACGCACCCCGTATCTCCTCTAATTAAGGAGGCTCCCATAATGCCCTTTTCAAATGTTTTTTCAGCCTTTTTTAGCTCTGGAGTTTTTTCACAAAAACTTTAATAAGTAAAAAAACGCGGTGTCTCTGCAAAAGTTTGGTGTGGAATATGTAAGCTAAAATACTATATTAAAATATCATATCATAAAATTTGCTTGATCGCGACCTGAAATTTATTGAAACTCGATGTATAATTCAGAAATACCAGATGTATAATTCAAAAATATCCCAAAATTCATGTCCGAATTTTTTAAGTAATTCGGGCTGAAAAATTAGGCATTTTTGCGTACTTTATGGAAAAAATATTTCAAAAATTTCAAAACGGCGATTTTGGTACACAGATGCTGATTTTTAAACATATTAATAATTTTTTAACCATTTGGTCTTAAAAGTTGGAAAATGTTTAGTACGTTTTGCGAAAAATATTAAAAAAATATAAAAACTCGATTTTTGGCCCAAAAATTATGACCAGCATCTGCGGATCAAAATTTTTGATCAGCATTTTTGGACCAAAATCGTGATTTTATATATTTTTTTAACATTTTTTAGATAACATACTTAAAATGTTCAAACTATTTTCCATACAGTACGCAAAAATTCCAAAAATTTATGATTCTGCCAAGTCGAATTCAACTTTTCTATTTGTTTTACATGTTGCTGATTTCTGCTATTTAGTGCTCACTTGCTTACTTAAGCAATTACTTAAGCAATTACATGTTTTTTTAACATTTTTTAGATAACATACTTAAAATGTTCAAACTATTTTCCATACAGTACGCAAAAATTCCAAAAATTTATGATTCTGCCAAGTCGAATTCAACTTTTCTATTTGTTTTACATGTTGCTGATTTCTGCTATTTAGTGCTCACTTGCTTACTTAAGCAATTACATTTTCAGCACGAAATCAGCTAATTTTCTTGTAGATTGACATACACACTAAGAAAATTATATCATTAACTGTTTGTAGTTTATTTAAAAAAGTAATCAGTAGAGTTGTTTTTAAAGAAAAATGACTTATTTTATAAAGGATTTCTTGTTATTTACTATTTCTGTAGTTTAAAAACTAAATTGCTCTTTTAAAAATGAATTTTCGGTTACATTAAAAAAATTCTTTTCTGGTTTTAATGTTTTGAATACAAAATAAAAGAATATTCATTAGTTTTTGAATGGTTTTGTTAGTCATTATTAAAGATGCGATTTTCATGCACTAAAAAATCCAAAATATGCGCTTAAAAAATCCAAATATGCACTAAAAAATCTAAAAATGTGCACAAAAAAAGAAAATTCGTGCTATAAAATTCTTGTTTTCATGCAAAAAAAATTTAAAAAAAGTAAAAAATAACGCCGGTTTTGAATCTATAAAAAAATTTAAAATAATAAAAAAAAATTTCTTATTTTCAAAATAAAATTTTAAAATTTTAAACAGTTTTTGAAGTAAATAAATTTTAATTTGTGTTATTGATAACACAGTGATACAAAATCGAACTTTCGGAATCGGAATGGGATGAAACCAAAAGCAAATGAAAGCTGACGTTTTCCATAACAAAACCATCAAGGCCTTTTTTTTAGGTCAGAGCTAGATTTTATTTTACACGCATTTAAAGTTGGTGATTTTAAAGCATTTAAAGTTTTTGTGTACTAAACATGCCCTACTTTAAAGGCCCCTGGTGGTGCCCTTATTGGACATGAAGGGTCCAGTTTCCAAACTTAAGCTCAAAATTACTTCAGCTATGACTGCACTATGGTCCCAAATGGATTTTTTTTGGCATAAATTCAAAAATGAAGCAAGGTCACTTGGATTAATTCTGGGATGATTTTGATCTCTTAGCGCAATCAAAAATCGATTGTCAAAAAAAAAAAATTTTTTTTGTAAAATTTTTTTTTTCAATTTTTTTTTTTTTGTAAAAATTTTTTTTTTTTTTTTTTAAATATATTTTTCTTAATTAATTAGCTTTACGGAAGGCAAAACAACTATAAAATAAAATAATTTGAAACCGTGTCACGCAAAAAACAGCAAATTTGGCCGAAATTTGTGCTAAACTAAAATGGAAATTGTGGGAGTTTGCCAAAAAATGCTGGCAAGATGTAAATTTTAATATTAAAAATACAATATTGAAAACACTTTCACGTTTAAAGACCCATGCAAGTTCGTGCCCAAACACAACTTTTTGTCCACGAAAGATATAGGCTATTTTGGCTCCAAAATCCTCATAATCAAAACATCCAAGGATAACGCCAAGGATGCATTAACTGTAAAATAGGAATTTTAAATAAGAACTAGTATCCTTAGGTTTCAATTTGTCCCTTTAGCCTCTTTATAATTTTAGTTTTTCTAATTTGCCGTTTGTATAAGTGTAATATTGATTTCACTCCGGTTTTATTATACGTCTTAAAACTTTCAACTTTGAAAGCCTAGCAAACTAAAAGTATTGGCACCAAATTTTTTCAATTTAACTTTCTTGATAGCTTATAGTGTTGACATTAAGGAAATGTATAAGCTTTTGAAAATTTGTTAAATTTTATTTTTTTAATTTCTGCCAAAAAAAAAATGGATTTGGAACCATAGTGGACTGGTATGAATTTTGCTGCAATCGGTCCAGTACCTATTTACTGAATAGCCAAATTATTAAAATAAACCTCTGTACACCGTTGCGTATGATTGTTATTTAAAGGCAATTATTAATATAAATCACTGGACACCGATGCGTATGATTGTTATTTAAAGGCAATTACAATATTAATCATTCGCCACTAAGTAATACAGTTTTCAAGCATTTATTATTATAATTATAATAAAAGTGCACTAACTTCAAATCCTTGTAAAACAAAATCTAGCTCTGAACTAGAAAAAAGCCTTGAGGGGCTTGTTATGGAATATGTCAACTTTCATTTGCTTTTGGTTTCATCCCATTCCGATTTTGGGTGTTGCACTGTGTAATTTATGCCAAAATATGCAAAAATGTGCACTTAAAAGTTGGAAATATGCACAAAATATGCAATTAAAACTAAAATATGCAAAAATAAGCATTTTCACCAAAATATGCAACAAATATACGAAAAGAAATCGATGCCATTTTAACGCAAATTTCTTGATTCGGAAATATAATTGGTCGATATCGTTTTTAGACTATCGACAAAAAACATGCATTTGGATGGAAATCACATTCCTAGTCATTATATTAACATTTGAAATTTACTGTAATATGATATTATTTTAAATGAAAAATCAGTAGAATGGTTTTTAATTAAATTTCAATTGTTTTAAGTGAAAATTCACTGGAATTTTCCTATATAATTTTTTTAATGCATTACTAACTTCTCCATCCCTGATGTGTAGCAACATCAGCATACTGTACGTATACGTATTATAAATAATTGACATGTAATATCACTCATACGACCTGTTGAACAACATCAGAGAGCAATTCATTATATTTTTTATGAGTTGAAATTATGGTGGAGCGTTTTAGAATTTAAAAAATTTCAGCTCGGCCAATGGGTCCCTAAAATAGTTTGGTTTTTCGATATAAATTAATCCTGCCCGACTTTGGTTCTTAAGAGACGCAGAATAGAATGAGAAAAAAATACTAAAAATAAGGGAGTAAAAAATCCACTTACAAGCAATTCATAGAAAAAATGTCTAAATTTATTTAAACTTAGTTTTTCCTGTAACTGGTAAAAATATAAACCATAAATTAAAATGTAAAACAGTTTTTTCCAACAAAATTTGACTTTTCTATTAATCAATGACTCCCACCTGCTTAGGGAGAGTTGACGATGTCCTTTAAAATTTCCACACATTATTTGGTATTTTGTTTATTTAATAAAATAAATAAAACCAAAACCGCTCCACCCTATTGCATATCACCGGATTTGTTGGGTAACAATTTTATCACCAAAAATATTACACGCATAAACATTTTCCACTGACACCATGACACAAATTAACAGAGTAATTAAAAAAGGTTACACCATAAGGTTCCTCCGCTGATGACTGTCGTTATTTTTAAACGTGAGCTTAATTCAATTTACACATTCTGTGGTTTTTCGTAACTTTTTTTTTGGTTGGCTTTGTTTCTTTTTTCTCTCTTTATTTTATATTTTTTGGGTGGAAAATGTAATTTATTGTCGACACTATTTTAACAAAAAATTTCTTAAACAGCATGATTTAAAAGAACAAAGTTTTATTAAGTTTAAGCGTATGTACAAAAGACAAGTAGAAAAGTTAAATTTCAATTGGCCGAATCTAACAATACCCTTCACAATGTCTTTTTAAGTGAAAAAAAAAAAAATTGACAACAAATTTCGATTAGAAATATTTTGTTTTGAGTAAAAAACTTTTTGAGTCATAGCAGATGAACCCGATGTGCTGAAGACTTAAATGTAAGTCAATGGTGCAGCTTAAATATTGCTCTTTAAGATGCATGACTCTTTTTTAGCAGTCGTTTTAACCATTGAAAATGGTCTTTTAATGAGGAATTCTTCAAAAAAAAAAACATTTTTCCGCTACTGATCATGTAAAAAAACTTCATGCGAATGGTACGCCGCCTTACGCACTTCATTTCATTATTCTTCTTATCACTAATCTGGTCTCAAAACTTTTCCATCACAACTGATTATTGAGAAATTTGAGGTTAGACTCGAGTTTTTGGAAAAATTTGCCAACTCACTACATATTAATCCGATGTGCTGGCGACGTAAAAAAATAAGTCAAAACTCAATAAGCATCATTGAAATACAATTTAAATGAATGAGAAATGAATTATGAATTTTAAAGAGAACTCTTAAAGCTTAGCTTATCAAAAATGTTCAAAAACACGATTTTTTTTATTTTTGTCCTCTATTCACATACAGCAAACTTTGTTTGAACCATGACTGTAGCACACCAAATCATCCATAATTGAGAGGCAACATAGTATGGTTGATCCATTTGATTATGTATATGACTGTCACAATCATACTATGATCATCAACAATTATAAATTAATAATCTTGGCTGATCATAGTATGCTCGCTGCAATCATGTTATGATAAAGTTATCAATCATACTATGTTGCCGCTACATTATGTTTGACACAATAATTTTCCTTATCTGCGTGTTTTCTAGTAAACCTGACGTACTGGAAAAGTTTGGAGACCAAATTTGAGATCACTAGAACAATTACAATCAAGTGTATAAGGTCGTGTACCATTCGCATCAATTTTGTACATGTCAATAGTGGAAAAATCATTTTTGGTGAAAAAAATACCAATGGTTAAAGCGACAGACTGACAAAGCGAGTATATTGGAATATTCGAGTGACATTTTTTTTTTTTTAATTTTGATTTTTCCAAGTGTACGGATAAATTCTACTAGACCTAAAAACTATGTGGCACAAATGTGTGTCCAATCGTATTAAATAAACCCGTAGATCCCGGCAATCATAGATTGGGATTTTTAAAAATTAAAAAATAATAATAAAAACAAGTGAGAGTGTTAAATTCGAGAGAGTGTTAAAAATAAAATTAAAAAAAAAATTGCAGGGGTCTTGTTTTTTGGCGGGGATGGTCGGGGGTCCTTGGGGACACCTTCTCTCTGGTAAAAAAATATTTTTCAAGCATAAAAATGTTTCATTTGTTTCACAAAAATACAAAGAAACCTATAAAAAGTTCCCTTTTTTCATTAGTTGGTTTACTTCGTCAAGGGGGAACATTTTCCCCCCTGGTACGATTTTGCCCATCTCCGAACTTAACCAAAATATGAACATAAGACATTTATGTGCCAAATTTCAGGAGTCTAGCACTTTAATTTTGGACTGTATCGTGTCTTCCACAGATGGACGGACGGACAGACGGACATCGCTAGAATGTCTTAGAATCGATCACTGATCAATAATATATATGGGGCGTTCCATGTCAAATCGGACACTTTGAAATTTTTTTTTTTAGATTTTCCCAATTTGTTTACAGTTTTTAGTACCCTTCGAAAACTCCTTCGCGGTAAATTTTCAGATTTTTTTGATGACCCGTTCAAAAGATATCGATTTTTTAAAAATTGGTAGATTGTTCCTTTACTCAAACTTCTTTTACTCATAACTTCTTTAATAATGGTCCAAATTTCAAATTTTTTTCTTCAATTTTTTTTTTTCTTTGGAACAAACTAATACCCTATCTCCAATTTCTAAGGGGGCTCCCACACAAAACGACATTTTTTAAAATTTGCTCCAACCGCTCTAACTGCCCTAATAGTGCCTTTAGAGCAACAAAATGTACACTCTTATAAATTTTTGTTGAAATTTACCCACTTTATTGTAGGTAACTGTTCTCCTACAATAAAGTGGGTAAAAATACTCTATGTGTTTAAATTTCAACAATTACACACAAAATGTGTACATCTAATAAACATTTTGTGCGTAAACCTACATGTTGTTTGCTTCCAAATTTCTCTGGCAGTACACACAAAGTGTGTAATTTTAAGTTATTTGTGCCTAAAAATCCATTTAAAATGTGCAAAATTGCATTTTATCCTTTTTTTCTAAAAAAAAATATAACCAAAAAATATTTTTTTTTTGTTTTCATTGTTTTTATTTCGACTAAATTGGAGTTAATCAGTTAAATATAATAAATATACATTATATATTAAATATAATTTTTTTTGTTTGAATTTTTGTTAAAGAAAAATAGTGATATTATTATAAAGTATTGTACGGAAAAGATAAGCATAATTTATATATTTTCTTGAATCTCTTTATTTTTGGGTAACGGGTACTTTTTCCTTAGTCTGTGATATTTCGGTCGGGTTTAGTTTTTCGTAAAGTTTTTTTTAATGTCCTTTTTTCGCTCAATACTACTGTTTCTGTTTCTGAAATAAGAAAAATAAAATTTAAATTACAATTTATATCAAAATAAAATTGTAAATTGCAATTAATATCAAAAAAATAATACTTACAAGCAATGGCAATAAACACATCATTTTTTGGGATCGGAGTTTGGATTTCGTCAATTGTTGCACACAACTGCAAGTATATAAAATTTTAAAATTATTTTAATTCTTAGAATTTAATTTTTATTCTATAGAAAAAATTTCGATATATGAGGCATTTTTTTTCTACAAAAATTCTCAGCATCTGAAAAATTTTTTCTATAGAAAAATTTTTAAATCATCTTAGATATTTTTTCTCTACAAAAAATGAACAGAATTTGAGATATTTTTTCTATAGAAAAATTTTCAGAATCTGATATACATATTTATTTTACAAAATAATTCTCAGAATCTAAAATATCTTTTTCTGTAGAACAATTTTCGCAATCTGAGATATTTTTTCTATAGAAAAGTTTAATTCTCAGAGATATTTTTTCTTTAGAAAAATTCTAAGAATCTGAAATATTTTTCTGTAGGACAAAATATATCAAATTCTGTGAATTGTTTTATAGAAAAAATATCTGATGTCTTTTAAAAAGTTTTCTAATAAAAAATATCTCAGATTCTGAGAATTTTTGTAGAAAAACATTTTTTCTATACAAAAATTCTCACAATCTGAGATATTTGTTCTATAGAAAAATTTAACTTTCAGAATCTAAGATAATTTTTTTATAGAAAAATTCTAAGAATCTTAAATTTTTTTCTACAGAAAAACTCAACAAATCTAAGATATTTTCCTACAAAAAACTCTTACAAGGGAAGTATCTCAACCCTTATGAACCGATTTGCCTGAAACTTAAAATATATATAAAAGAGACAATTCTAAGGTTGGGGTGTCTCGGCTTATCGGCCATATCGGGGATTTAGGGGTTCAAAACATGGGTAAAAAAAATGGCGAAAAAATCGTTTTTTGGATTTTTCAGCCATTTGTTTTTAAGAAACTATATGATGTTTTCATATGAGAAGAAAGGTTTTTTTAATGCCTATCCAATGGTGGCATAACCTTGTAAAAATTCGGCTTCTTTAAATATTTTTTTCAGGAAAATGTGTACATTTTGGGGGGTATGTATGTGAAGACATAGACCTACGATATCCATATGAATAAGAAATAATCTTTATTAAATTTAAGCCGACACGTATTTTTGCCCTAGACGATATTCCTCTTAGTTCGGAAGTTATCAAAATTTTCCCGAAGGTCCACATGGTTTCATAAGGGGACAACGAAATTTTTAATCACCGATATGGCCGATAAGCCGAGACACCCCAACCTTAAAATCGTCTCTTTAATATATATTTTAAGTTTCAGGCAAATCGGTTCATATAGGTTGAGATACTTCCCTTGTTAGAACAAAATCTGAGATATTTTTTTTTTTTTTTGAATAAAACGATTTCCAGAATCTGCACGTTTTTAAATATTTGTACTTGTCTTCTAATGACACTATGACGCTAAATGAAAGAGGAGAATCTTTGTTAATTTTACATTTTTTTTTTTTTTACCATATTAGGAAAATGGATATGAATAAGTAATGTCCTTTCAAAACGTTACAAAAAAAAAAAAAAACATTAAATGATATTAAAGGATAAAGTTTTCAAAAGACATTACTTAACTCATTTTTTCCTGATTTTTAAATATTAAAATGGAAAAACTAGTGGGGATCCTCCTCTTTCATTTGATATCACTAGTGGCACCCTAGGAAAAGTAAAAATTTTTAAAAAATATTTTACAAAAATTTAATCCTTGAAAACTTTGAAGTCCTTTTAAAAGGAAAAAGATTCACGAAATCAAAAACTGTGAACGCAGTTTTACTGCATTAAGTAGTTGCAAACGCATATTTTCCAGTTTGTGTTTAACGACTCTTTTTCCTTTTTGTCGGACGGTGTAGTTAGGAAAGAAAAATTCTCAGAATCCGTAAAATTTAAAAATGAAGAAGTTGTTACTGTACTTACCATTCTAATATGAAATTGCCACGTATTTTTCTTAAATATTATGAACTACTTAAAAGATTTTTCGTCTGTGAATAAATGTTTTTTCTCAAGATTTAAATTTATAAATATCGATATGCATAAATTGCATTTAAGCGCTGCTTTTAGTATTCGCTCCATATTCACATTCAATAGATTAATTTTCTTTATTTATTCTATTTATTACCGCTGTTTTATTTCCGTTGCAAAGATCACAAATTTTATAATACATTATTTTATTTTTATTTTAATTTTTATTTGACAATTTCAATTCTTTTTTTTTTAATTACACATTTAATGTTTAATATCAAAAATTAAACACAAAGTGTGTGCCATAAACATATAATGTGTAATTTTAAAATTATTGTGTTTATATTTTTAAAAATATATTTATAAACACACAAAATACTACATAATGTGCGTAATTTTAAAATTTTTGTGTTTAAACTAGATTTTTAAACACTTCATGCTTAATTTTAGGCGTTGTGTGTTATTTTACATAAAAATTTACCCACTTGATTGTAGTATTTTTACAAGGATTGTTTAGAGTGTATGACCAACCCACAATATTTTTTAAGTCCAAACATTTTCTCTGAACACACCTACCCTCTATCTCTAATTTTTAAGGCGGTCCCCATACATTTTTTTTTATTTTTTGTAAATTTGTTTTATTTAATCAGCTTCTACCGGTCCAGTGGTGAGTCCGAGAGGGGTCGTTAGTGAGACCGACCCCCTTTTTTTTTACCCTTCAACCTTTTTTTTTAAAACATACCTACGCCCTATCTCCACTCCCTAAGTAGGCTCCCATACAAATAACAGTTGGAGCAAATTTTATTAAAATGTAATTTTGAATGGAAGCCTACTTAGGGAGTGGAGATAGGGTGTAGGTATGTTTTAAAAAAAAATGTTGTATGGTAAAAATAAATGGGGGTCGGTCTCACTAATGGCCCCTCTCGGACGCACCATTGGACCGGTAGAAGCTGATTAAATAAAACAAATTTACAAAAAATAAAAAAAATTGTATGGGGACCGCCTTAACAATTAGAGACAGGTAGGTGTGTTCAGAGAAAATGTTTGGACTAAAAAAATATTGTGGGTCGGTCATACATTTTGTTGCTCTTAGGGCAGTTAGAGCGGTTGGAGCAAATGTTAAAAAATTTCGTTTTGTGTGGGAGCCCCCTTAGAAATTGGAGATAGGGTATTAGTTTGATCCAAAGAAATGTTAAGACATAAAAATTAATGGGGGTCGGTCGTGGAAATGACCCCTCTATGACGCACCATTGGAGCAGTAGAAATGATTTTAAGGTTGGAAAATTACAATAAATTTTTTTCAAAAAATTTTAAAAAATAGTAATAATTGTTATCCCACGATCATCCTGGGCATACAATTTGTAGAATCGATAGAAGTTTTACACAAAAAAATTTCAAAAAAATCGAAGAGTACAAACATTTTTAAAAATGAGATTTAAATTTTAAAACTTAAAAATCGCATACTAGAGCGCTTTTAAGAATTTTTTTTGGATTTTCAAAGTACGTAAAAAAATTTTTAAAGTACGTAAAAAAAAAAATTGAAAATTGGACCATTTTTGAAGAACTTATGAGTAAAAGAAGTTTGAGTAAAGGAACAAACTTCCAATTTTTAAAAATTCGATATCTTTTGAACGGGTCATCAAAAAAATCTGAAAATTTACCACGAAGGAGTTTTCGAAGAGTACTAAAAACTGTAAACAAATTGGGAAAATTTAAAAAAAAAATTTTCAAAGTGTCCGATTTGACATGGAATGCCCCATATATAAACTTAATGGTGTCCTCAACCGATATTTCAATTCGTTGTGCATATAATGGCAAATGAATATAAGATTATTTTTTCTAAAAAAAACTTTTCTTTGACAAGTACATCCAAATCTTCAGCAAAACATTATCATAATTTAATGTTTTAGGCAAGAGTACAAAATTCGCAGGCATTTTTAAAACAAAATTTTGTTTTCTTGACCCCTTCAAAGAGTTTGAGACAATCTTTCGTTTTAAAATTATTAAGGCCAAGTCCAATAAAGTTTTGTTTTTTAGAAGATTTTCACCAAAAATTCTAAACTTTGTTCAAAGGGTGCCATAGGTTACAATGGTATGATTTGGCTCAAATTAGGGTTAATGAAAGTTTGTCTTAAACTCTATGAAATAGCCAATGGAAAAAAATTAGGAACTTTTTTTAAATTCTTGAACACGGGAAAAAACCGAAATTTTTAGAAATCTTCTGACAAATTTTAAATGGCTTTATCTCGAAAACCGCTAGACCGATTCCAGATTATTGTTTGATATTCGTATTTAGCATATCAATATTTATAAAAATAATGTAACGTAACGTATGTTTATATTATATTTTAATCTTTTAAAAATCTAAAATTTTGGTGAAAAAATTTCAAAAATTTCAGAATTTTGATTGAAGGGCGCCGCGTATTAAAATGATTGGATATGGCTCAAATTAAGTTAAAATAAAAAATTGTCTCAAGCTCTATAAAAGGGTCAAGGAAAAGAAATTTTAAGTTCTTTTTTTAATTTCTTGAACGTAGAAAAAATCCGCCATTTTTTTAAATTTCAAATAGCGATGATTTCTCGAAAACAATTCAATAATAAATATTATTAGTCGCTAGATATATTTTTTGATTTAAAACTTTTACCGCTGGGCGTCTCGGGTTAATTTAATATGATTGGCCAAGGAGAATAAAAATTTTCACTGACATTTAAAATCGGATGGAAAAATTTTTTTAACACACAAGATAATGATTTTGAATTTTTTTAGAGATTTCAATTTCACGATGTAGTCTAAAACAAAAGAGCTATGTCTTATGGTCCTAGGCAGGTTAAGTTCGTAAATGGGAAAAATTGGATTAGGGGGAAAAATTATCCCCTGGTAGAACCCTAGAAATACAGATTTTTTTTACATTTTTTTTTTGTATATTTGTTCAATTGCCATATACAATTTATCGACTTGCACTTGGACCAAGGGGCTCAGGAAACTCAATTTTTTCTCGGCCCGCCCCATTTTAAGGGCGTGAATAAAAAAACAATTTAAATAATGATAAAATTGTAGTAACTTGGTGGAAGAAAATACAAGTTATCTACTTGGAAACTTTTATCGCAAGGGGAAAGGTGTCCCCCAACGAATCTCGGCGAATCATCGACAAAAAAAAGCTTCTGGATTTTATTTTAGATTTCTTAACTGTTGAAGGGTATTTAAGTTTCGGTACAGCCAAATTTAACACTCTCACTTGATTTTCTTTCATAGCCTGTAATCAAAGAATATTTCGGTGACATAAAATTGCTTAAGCCAAAAAGTAATTCATAAACATAAATGATATTTTAAATCTAAAGCACCCTACTTATTGTTAGTGAATGGAAGCTATGTACTTAACAAACATCCAATAGTTCGCATGTTATTTTTAATCAAATAATTAATTTTTAACCGCTACACACTGAGGTAAATAAAAAGTTGTTAAATAAAATGTTCGTACAAGGCTTTTTATAGAAAGAAAGATTTCAAGGTTTTCTGGTATTTTATTGTTAAAGTTTATGTATGTTAATGTAGATTTTTCAGAATCCCAAAGTAGGTTATATTAAAGGCCGTTGATAGGGAAAAGATAACTATGGTGCTTGTTAAGTTAAGTGTAAGAGATTTCATAGAAAACGGACAGATTTTAGATAAAAAATCTGGAATTGAAAAGAAGCAAATTTAAAGTAGCATTTTTTTTTAGTTTTACAAAAAAGGAGGAAAATAAGACAATGGAGCTCAGAGTCTATTTGTGCGGATGTAAAACGTCAGCAGCCACTTTGTTACTGAAGACATTTCACAAAAAAACATTTTGACATTTTTTTAAACTATTTCTAGTATCTTCCTATTTTTTTAAAAAGAAACCCAAATATTTTTGTTTGCATTTTTGTCTATGTGTATTTTTTTAAAGGAAGCTTTTCTTAACCACAAAGTTCTTTCTATACAACATTTTCTCATTTAAGTTTTTTTTATCGATCTTAACTTTAATCATTGTATGTTTTTTTACTATTTTCATGTACTGCAAATGCAAGGACACATAAACTGTCAATCAACTGCTTTATCTATCCTTTTATGTTTGTCCAATCATGTCAAAACATTTAGTTCGATATTTCATCTTCATAATTAAATTTCATGCTTTTAAAATGTTTTGAAATTTAATTTTATAACAAATTGAATTTTCGTAAATTTCCTTAAAGATTTTAAGCAAAAAATAAATTTTGTTTTGAGACTATCATCTGACCAAGCTTTTAAAATGTATCCAAAGAACAAAACTGATTCTTTTGCTTTTTTTTTTTTGCTATTTTTAGCTTTACTTTTAATATTCCCTACAGAACAGTACTGGAGGGTGGATTGAAAAGTTTGAGACTTTTTCTATAAGAAAAATGTCTCAGAATCTGAGAATCTGAGACTTTTTTCTATAAGAAAAATGTCTCAGAATCTGAGACTTTTTTCTATAAGAAAAATGTCTCAGAATCTGAGACTTTTTTCTATAAGAAAAATGTTTCAGAATCTGAGACTTTTTTCTATAAGAAAAATATCTCAGAATCTGAGACTTTTTTCTATAAGAAAAATGTCTCAGAATCTGAAACTTTTTTCTATAAGAAAAATGTCTCAGAATCTGAGACTTTTTTCTATAAGAAAAATGTCTCAGAATCTGAGACTTTTTTCTATAAGAAAAATGTCTCAGAATCTGAGACTTTTTTCTATAAGAAAAATGTCTCAGAATCTGAGACTTTTTTCTATAAGAAAAATGTCTCAGAATCTGAGACTTTTTTCTATAAGAAAAATGTCTCAGAATCTGAGACTTTTTTCTATAAGAAAAATGTCTCAGAATCTGAGACTTTTTTCTATAAGAAAAATGTCTCAGAATCAGAGACTTTTTTCTATAAGAAAAATGTCTCAGAATCTGAGACTTTTTTCTATAAGAAAAATGTCTCAGAATCTGAGACTTTTTTCTATAAGAAAAATGTCTCAGAATCTGAGACTTTTTTCTATAAGAAAAATGTCTCAGAATCTGAGACTTTTTTCTATAAGAAAAATGTCTCAGAATCTGAGACTTTTTTCTATAAGAAAAATGTCTCAGAATCTGAGACTTTTTTCTATAAGAAAAATATCTCAGAATCTGAGACTTTTTTCTATAAGAAAAATGTGTCAGAATCTGAGACTTTTTTCTATAAGAAAAATGTCTCAGAATCTGAGACTTTTTTCTATAAGAAAAATCTCTCAGAATCTGAGACTTTTTTCTATAAGAAAAATCTCTCAGAATCTGAGACTTTTTTCTATAAGAAAAATGTCTCAGAATCTGAGACTTTTTTCTATAAGAAAAATGTCTCAGAATCTGAAACTTTTTTCTATAAGAAAAATGTCTCAGAATCTGAGACTTTTTTCTATAAGAAAAATGTCTCAGAATCTGAGACTTTTTTCTATAAGAAAAATGTCTCAGAATCTGAGACTTTTTTCTATAAGAAAAATGTCTCAGAATCTGAGACTTTTTTCTATAAGAAAAATGTCTCAGAATCTGAGACTTTTTTCTATAAGAAAAATGTCTCAGAATCTGAGACTTTTTTCTATAAGAAAAATGTCTCAGAATCTGAGACTTTTTTCTATAAGAAAAATGTCTCAGAATCTGAGACTTTTTTCTATAAGAAAAATGTCTCAGAATCTGAGACTTTTTTCTATAAGAAAAATGTCTCAGAATCTGAGACTTTTTTCTATAAGAAAAATGTCTCAGAATCTGAGACTTTTTTCTATAAGAAAAATGTCTCAGAGTCTGAGACTTTTTTCTATAAAAAAAATGTCTCAGAATCTGAGACTTTTTTCTATAAGAAAAATGTCTCAGAATCTGAGACTTTTTTCTATAAGAAAAATGTCTCAGAATCTGAGACTTTTTTCTATAAGAAAAATGTCTCAGAATCTGAGACTATTTTCTATAAGAAAAATGTCTCAGAATCTGAGACTATTTTCTATAAGAAAAATGTCTCAGAATCTGAGACTTTTTTCTATAAGAAAAATGTCTCAGAATCTGAGACTTTTTTCTATAAGAAAAATGTCTCAGAATCTGAGACTTTTTTCTATAAGAAAAATGTCTCAGAATCTGAGACTTTTTTCTATAAGAAAAATGTCTCAGAATCTGAGACTTTTTTCTATAAGAAAAATGTCTCAGAATCTGAGACTTTTTTTTATAAGAAAAATGTCTCAGAATCTGAGACTTTTTTCTATAAGAAAAATGTCTCAGAATCTGAGACTTTTTTCTATAAGAAAAATGTCTCAGAATCTGAGACTTTTTTCTGTAAGAAAAATGTCTCAGAATCTAAGACTTTTTTCTGTAAGAAAAATGTCTCAGAATCTGAGACTTTTTTCTATAAGAAAAATGTCTCAGAATCTGAGAATTTTTTCTATAAGAAAAATGTCTCAGAATCTGAGACTTTTTTCTATAAGAAAAATGTCTCAGAATCTGAGACTTTTTTCTATAAGAAAAATGTCTCAGAATCTGAGACTTTTTTCTATAAGAAAAATGTCTCAGAATCTGAGACTTTTTTCTATAAGAAAAATGTCTCAGAATCTGAGACTTTTTTCTATAAGAAAAATGTCTCAGAATCTGAGACTTTTTTCTATAAGAAAAATGTCTCAGAATCTGAGACTTTTTTCTATAAGAAAAATGTCTCAGAATCTGAGACTTTTTTCTATAAGAAAAATGTCTCAGAATCTGAGACTTTTTTCAATAAGAAAAATGTCTCAGAATCTGAGACTTTTTTCTATAAGAAAAATGTCTCAGAATCTGAGACTTTTTTCTATAAGAAAAATGTCTCAGAATCTGAGACTTTTTTCTGTAAGAAAAATGTCTCAGAATCTAAGACTTTTTTCTGTAAGAAAAATGTCTCAGAATCTGAGACTTTTTTCTATAAGAAAAATGTCTCAGAATCTGAGAATTTTTTCTATAAGAAAAATGTCTCAGAATCTGAGACTTTTTTCTATAAGAAAAATGTCTCAGAATCTGAGACTTTTTTCTATAAGAAAAATGTCTCAGAATCTGAGACTTTTTTCTATAAGAAAAATGTCTCAGAATCTGAGACTTTTTTCTATAAGAAAAATGTCTCAGAATCTGAGACTTTTTTCTATATGAAAAATGTCTCAGAATCTGAGACTTTTTTCTATAAGAAAAATGTCTCAGAATCTGAGACTTTTTTCTATAAGAAAAATTTCTCAGAATCTGAGACTTTTTCTATAAGGAAAATGTCTTAGAAGCTGACACTTTTTCTGTAAGAAAAATGTCTCAGAATCTGAGACTTTTTTCTATAAGAAAAATGTCTCAGAATCTGAGACTTTTTTCTATAAGAAAAATGTCTCAGAATCTGAGACTTTTTTCTATAAGAAAAATGTCTCAGAATCTGAGACTTTTTTCTATAAGAAAAATGTCTCAGAACCTGAGACTTTTTTCTATAAGAAAAATGTCTCAGAATCTGAGACTTTTTTCTATAAGAAAAATGTCTCAGAATCTGAGACTTTTTTCTATAAGAAAAATGTCTCAGAATCTGAGACTTTTTTCTATAAGAAAAATGTCTCAGAATCTGAGACTTTTTTCTATAAGAAAAATGTCTCAGAATCTGAGACTTTTTTCTATAAGAAAAATGTCTCAGAATCTGAGACTTTTTTCTATAAGAAAAATGTCTCAGAATCTGAGACTTTTTTCTATAAGAAAAATGTCTCAGAATCTGAGACTTTTTTCTATAAGAAAAATGTCTCAGAATCTGAGACTTTTTTCTATAAGAAAAATGTCTCAGAATCTGAGACTTTTTTCTATAAGAAAAATGTCTCAGAATCTGAGACTTTTTTCTGTAAGAAAAATGTCTCAGAATCTGAGACTTTTTTCTGTAAGAAAAATGTCTCAGAATCTAAGGCTTTTTTCTGTAAGAAAAATGTCTCAGAATCTGAGACTTTTTTCTATAAGAAAAATGTCTCAGAATCTGAGAATTTTTTCTATAAGAAAAATGTCTCAGAATCTGAGACTTTTTTCTATAAGAAAAATGTCTCAGAATCTGAGACTTTTTTCTATAAGAAAAATGTCTCAGAATCTGAGACTTTTTTCTATAAGAAAAATGTCTCAGAATCTGAGACTTTTTTCTATAAGAAAAATGTCTCAGAATCTGAGACTTTTTTCTATAAGAAAAATGTCTCAGAATCTGAGACTTTTTTCTATAAGAAAAATGTCTCAGAATCTGAGACTTTTTTCTATAAGAAAAATGTCTCAGAATCTGAGACTTTTTTCTATAAGAAAAATGTCTCAGAATCTGAGACTTTTTTCTATAAGAAAAATGTCTCAGAATCTGAGACTTTTTTCTATAAGAAAAATGTCTCAGAATCTGAGACTTTTTTCTATAAGAAAAATGTCTCAGAATCTGAGACTTTTTTCTATAAGAAAAATGTCTCAGAATCTGAGACTTTTTTCTATAAGAAAAATGTCTCAGAATCTGAGACTTTTTTCTATATGAAAAATGTCTCAGAATCTGAGACTTTTTTCTATAAGAAAAATGTCTCAGAATCTGAGACTTTTTTCTATAAGAAAAATGTCTCAGAATCTGAGACTTTTTTCTATATGAAAAATGTCTCAGAATCTGAGACTTTTTTCTATAAGAAAAATGTCTCAGAATCTGAGACTTTTTTCTATAAGAAAAATTTCTCAGAATCTGAGACTTTTTCTATAAGAAAAATGTCTTAGAAGCTGACACTTTTTCTGTAAGAAAAATGTCTCAGAATCTGAGACTTTTTTCTATAAGAAAAATGTCTCAGAATCTGAGACTTTTTTCTATAAGAAAAATGTCTCAGAATCTGAGACTTTTTTCTATAAGAAAAATGTCTCAGAATCTGAGACTTTTTTCTATAAGAAAAATGTCTCAGAATCTGAGACTTTTTTCTATAAGAAAAATGTCTCAGAATCTGAGACTTTTTTCTATAAGAAAAATGTCTCAGAATCTGAGACTTTTTTCTATAAGAAAAATGTCTCAGAATCTGAGACTTTTTTCTATAAGAAAAATGTCTCAGAATCTGAGACTTTTTTCTATAAGAAAAATGTCTCAGAATCTGAGACTTTTTTCTATAAGAAAAATGTCTCAGAATCTGAGACTTTTTTCTATAAGAAAAATGTCTCAGAATCTGAGACTTTTTTCTATAAGAAAAATGTCTCAGAATCTGAGACTTTTTTCTATAAGAAAAATGTCTCAGAATCTGAGACTTTTTTCTATAAGAAAAATGTCTCAGAATCTGAGACTTTTTTCTATAAAATGTCTATAAAATGTCTCAGAATCTGAGACTTTTTTCTATAAGAAAAATGTCTCAGAATCTGAGACTTTTTTCTATAAGAAAAATGTCTCAGAATCTGAGACTTTTTTCTATAAGAAAAATGTCTCAGAATCTGAGACTTTTTTCTATAAGAAAAATGTCTCAGAATCTGAGACTTTTTTCTATAAGAAAAATGTCTCAGAATCTGAGACTTTTTTCTATAAGAAAAATGTCTCAGAATCTGAGACTTTTTTCTATAAGAAAAATGTCTCAGAATCTGAGACTTTTTTCTATAAGAAAAATGTCTCAGAATCTGAGACTTTTTTCTATAAGAAAAATGTCTCAGAATCTGAGACTTTTTTCTATAAGAAAAATGTCTCAGAATCTGAGACTTTTTTCTATATGAAAAATGTCTCAGAATCTGAGACTTTTTTCTATAAGAAAAATGTCTCAGAATCTGAGACTTTTTTCTATAAGAAAAATGTCTCAGAATCTGAGACTTTTTTCTATAAGAAAAATGTCTCAGAATCTGAGACTTTTTTCTATAAGAAAAATGTCTCAGAATCTGAGACTTTTTTCTATATGAAAAATGTCTCAGAATCTGAGACTTTTTTCTATAAGAAAAATGTCTCCGAATCTGAGACTTTTTTCTATAAGAAAAATTTCTCAGAATCTGAGACTTTTTCTATAAGAAAAATGTCTTAGAAGCTGACACTTTTTCTGTAAGAAAAATGTCTCAGAATCTGAGACTTTTTTCTATAAGAAAAATGTCTCAGAATCTGAGACTTTTTTCTATAAGAAAAATGTCTCAGAATCTGAGACTTTTTTCTATAAGAAAAATGTCTCAGAATCTGAGACTTTTTTCTATAAGAAAAATGTCTCAGAATCTGAGACTTTTTTCTATAAGAAAAATGTCTCAGAATCTGAGACTTTTTTCTATAAGAAAAATGTCTCAGAATCTGAGACTTTTTTCTATAAGAAAAATGTCTCAGAATCTGAGACTTTTTTCTATAAGAAAAATGTCTCAGAATCTGAGACTTTTTTCTATAAGAAAAATGTCTCAGAATCTGAGACTTTTTTCTATAAGAAAAATGTCTCAGAATCTGAGACTTTTTTCTATAAGAAAAATGTCTCAGAATCTGAGACTTTTTTCTATAAGAAAAATGTCTCAGAATCTGAGACTTTTTTCTATAAGAAAAATGTCTCAGAATCTGAGACTTTTTTCTATAAGAAAAATGTCTCAGAATCTGAGACTTTTTTCTATAAGAAAAATGTCTCAGAATCTGAGACTTTTTTCTATAAGAAAAATGTCTCAGAATCTGAGACTTTTTTCTATAAAATGTCTATAAGAAAAATGTCTCAGAATCTGAGACTTTCTTCTATAAGAAAAATGTCTCAGAATCTGAGACTTTCTTCTATAAGAAAAATGTCTCAGAATCTGAGACTTTTTTCTATAAGAAAAATGTCTCAGAATCTGATACTTTTTGCTATAAGAAAAATGTCTCAGAATCTGAGACTTTTTTCTATAAGAAAAATGTCTCAGAATCTGATACTTTTTTCTATAAGAAAAATGTCTCAGAATCTGATACTTTTTTCTATAAGAAAAATGTCTCAGAATCTGAGACTTTTTTCTATAAGAAAAATGTCTCAGAATCTGAGACTTTTTTCTATAAGAAAAATGTCTCAGAATCTGATACTTTTTTCTACAAGAAAAATGTCTCAGAATCTGAGACTTTTTTCTACAAGAAAAATGTCTCAGAATCTGAGACTTTTTTCTATAAGAAAAGTTGTCTCAAAATCCGAGACTTTTTCGAAAAGAAAAATTTTTCAAAACCTGAGAGTTTTTCTATAATGTTCAATAAGAAAAATTGGGTCAAAGTCTGTCATTTTTTCTATAAAAAACATTTCTCAGAGTCTGAGACTTTTTCTTTAAACTTATTAACCATGCTACGTTGCAACATTTAAAAAAAAGTCTTTTATGTTATCCTTTGTATGCTTATATTTTACGCTAAAAATTGTTGTTATTGCTTTCATTTTCTATTTATGCAAATTGTTCATATAATTTATATATTACATTACTCTAGTTATGCCCCAGTTTCTTTCCAAGAATATACTTGCATATACCGACTTACACACGTTTTGTTTAGTATCCATCTACCAATTTAAATACACACAAAAGTAAGTACTAGACTTTACAGTAGTGTACCTACTAACAATTTATACATTAAACTTATTTATACACTGTGGTAAAAAAGTATGGGATTAAGAATAGTATATTCTATGAGGTACTTGACCAATATTTCAATGAGTTAAATTTATTAAATACATCATAGAGATTGTAAATTATTTTTTTTTTTGGGAATTGAAAAAGATTATTCGAGCTCGAGGTCAGGTTTCTTTTTTAATTATAACGATGATATTGTTAAAGTTATCAAATGTATTTATTATGATTCTGGCAATTATTTAATCCAATTAATCATTATTAATTGCCTGATTTTGCAGAACTGTTACGATCATAATTTTGCATCCGTTGTGCATATAAAAACAAATAATATTTATTTCTTTGCGGTCTCACCAACCTTTTTAAATAAAACAAGTAGAAAAGTTAAATTCGACTTGGCCGAATCTATGAATACCCTCCACAATGCCCTTTTTAAGTGATAGTAAATTTTCTAACGTGAAAAAAATAACATTTTTGATTAGAATTATTTTATTTTGTGTAAAACAACTTTTTTTTTAGTAATTTTTGAAAAAAAAAAAAATAATTTACTAATTTTTTTAGTGTAAAATTTTCGTTAAGTTTAAAAATTTTTTTTAGTGTATTTTTTTTAGTGTACAAATATTTTTGCGTGACAAAAATACGTTGTAAAATATTTTTATGAATAACCAATGTTTTTAAAACAAGTTTAACGGGTTTTCAACACGTGAATTTAAGGTGAAACTAATGAAATTCACGGTTTTGATAATAACTTTTGAACCACTGGACCGATTTGGCTGAAATTCAATACGAACTAAGCCAGGGGAACGGCAAATATATATGCCAAGCTTCAGTATGCTCAGAATTGTCCTTCAAAAGTAAGCGTGTTTTTTATCTCATAAATTCACAAAAAACGAAATTCAGTCTTTTGCTAATAACTTTTGAACCACTGGACCGATTTCGCTGGATTGCAACACCAACCAGACCAGGTAAATACCCAACATATGTGCCAAACTTCAGGAGCCTCCGTAAAGTTTTTCAAAAGTTAGCGTGATTTCAACAGACGGGTCATCAAAAAAATCTCAAAATTTATCACGAAGGAGTTTTCGAAGGGTACTAAAAACTGTCAACAAATTGGGAAAATCTAAAAAAAAAAATATTCAAAGTGTCCGATTTGACATGGAATGCGCCATATACTTTATGGGGTCAAAGACCGATATTTCGATACGTTACACGCGGAATGACAAAGTGAGTGTACCCCCATTCTGCGGTTAGAGGTTATAATAATTGGGTTAAACCATTTTTTCACAAAAGAAAAAATTTTGCGAAAAAAAAATATTTTTCGCGAAAAATTTCACGGTATTATCGTTTGTTTTGTTAACTTAACAGAATTGAATGGTTTTAAATTTAAAAATTATCGCAATCATTTAAAAATATTTTTTGTTGTACTTGAAGACGAAAATTTTAAATCGCGAATATCGTGAATACGAGCGCTAACTTCGAAAAACGGTTAGCACCATTGAATTCATCTTACTCGAATTAGATTGTTAAAAAAAGTGTCAAATTCGAGCACTGTGTAATCATAATCCCACTATTTTACTAGGCAAAAAAAAAAATTAATTTGGTGCAAAAGGCTTTGCCGATTTTACAGATTTTTAAAAAAAATGTTTAGAACTGTTGCGATCATAATTTTGCATCCGTAGTGCATATGAAAACAAATAATATTTTTTTTCTTTGCGGTCTCACCAACCCACCCAAAAAAAATAAAATCGGTTTTCGAGATATCGCTATTTAAAATTTGCAAACATGACGATTTTTTCCTACGATCAAGAAATTAAAACTTCTTTTTAAGATTTTTTTTTTTTTAATTTCTTAGCCGTAGAAAAAAAATCCATTTTTAGAATTTTTTTGACAAACTTCAAATGACGATATCTCGAAAACCACTCAACTGAGTTCTAATTGTTTTGATATTCATACACAGAATGCTAAAATATATAAAACAAGTAAAAAAGAAAAACAATTTCTAAAAGATTATTGCAAAAAGCTTTATTTAAAACAAAATCACTTTAAAAAAAAAAAAAACAAAAAAAAAATTTCCGCGAAAAAAAAAATCCGCGATTTTTTTTTTTGTCAGAAATATGTTCGTATTTGTTTAAATATCATTCGGTGTTCAATTATGTTCACATACTTATATCAATCAGCAGCCGAATTAACGCATTTTGTATTTTTAGGTTATGTTGAATGTACCAAAATTTTCGAGGTGTCATTTTCTTTCATAACTTTTGAACCGCTGAACCGATATCGCTCAAATGCAATGCCAAACTGCATGGGAGAACTTCCCATAAATATGTTAAGTTTGATCTCTGTGTAATATTGTGGCCGTTGTCGCCATTTCTACAGACAGACAGGCATCGCTAGAATGTCTTAAAATTGATCACTGGTTATAAATACATATACTTTATGGGGTCCTAGACCGATATTTCGATGAGTTACAAACGGAATGACAAACTTATACACTCAAAAAATTATGTCATTAACTGTTTGTAGTTTATTTAAAAAGTTTTCCGTTTAGTCGTTTTTAAAAGAAACAAGTGAAAAAAAAATTGCAGGGGCGTTTTATTTTTTTTTTGGGGGGGGTCGGTAGTGGTAATTGGGGGGGGGGGGCATTACTTCTCGAATATGTATTTAAGAATTCATTCGTATACTTTTTGCTGTAAAAAAATACAAGTTTATTTAAAAAAAAATATTCCTCGCCCATAAAGGGGGGGGGGGCGGACCGAAAAAACGACATTTTTTAATTCTGTGGGTCCAAATGCAGGATTTTGAACTTCTTGTAGCATAAAAATGTTGCATTTGTTAAACAAAAACAAAGAAAATCATTTAAAAATATGGTATTTTTCAGAGGTTGGTTTAGTTCCTCAAGGGGGAACTTTTTTCCCCCTGGACCGATTTTGCTCCTTTACGAACTTAACCTGCCTAGGAACATTAGACATATTCGTGCCCAATGTCGGGTGTCTAGCTCTTTTATTTTGGACTGCATCGTGTTAACTACATACGGACAGACGGACGGACAGACGGACGGACGGACGGACATCGCTAGAATGTCTTAGAATGGATCACTGATCATAAATATATATACTTTATGGGGTACTAGACCGATATTTTGATGCGTTACACACGGAATGACAAAGTGAGTATACCCTCATACTGTAGTTGGAGGGTATAAAAACATTTGTTTGATGCTCAGTTTTTATTAATGACTACTTCAGTCCTTTGTTTCAAAAATAACACACTAAAAAATAAAGAATTTCATTAACATTTAATTTTTAAAGTCATTTATTTTTGTTCTGTAAGTAAAAACTACTGATTATTCTTTTGATTTTTAATGATTTGTGTAAGTAATTTTTTTTTAAATTGTTGGTATTTTTTAATGAAATATCTAGTTTTTACCTACACAAGTCAGTTATTTTTTTGTAGAAAAAAAAATCAAAAAATTATTTATAGAAATATAAAAACATGTTTGTATCAAGTGACTTTGGCACGATGGGTAGAGTGTCTGGCCAGAATGTAGTTGATTGCGGGATCGATTCCCAAAAATTTTATTAAAAACTTTTAAAAAAATATTTCAATAAAAAATTACCTACGAAATCATTAATTTTTATTGTTTTCGTAGGTTATTTTTTTGAAATTTGTTGGTAAAAATACCAGAACTATCATTAATTTTTAATGTTTTCGTTGGTTATTTTTTTTCGAATTTGTTGGTAAAAAAGAGCGAAAAAAACGCCATTTTTTAATGTTTAATGTTATTTATTTTAGAAAATTTTATCAACAGTAAAAAATAAATGTTGATGTTTGTTAAAACAAATGAATAATTACTGGGATGGTTTTCAATTGTTTATTCACTGGTTTTAAGTGTGTTTTTCATTTGTTTTTGCCTACAAAATATTTTGAGTGTATATACCCTCTATCATTAACAAGGGAAGTCTCCCTCCGATCTTCATGAAACTTGGATATGTTGTTAAGAACGATAATTAATTCGACACGTATTTTTTTTTAGCGGCCAAACTAATTTTTAGGGGGGTCTATTTGTATGGGGGGAAATCGACCTTTTTCAGTTTTTTACGATTTACGCCTATTTAAACAAAATTAATATGGGCATGTGTGGTATCAGATTAAAGGTATTACAAATACCTATCTCGTGGTGCTAACAACGGGTGAAAGAAGTTAATATTTTTCGACTTATTAACTATTATTAAAATGTCCTAAAATGTTGGTATTTTACTCAATATGACGAAAAGTTGTACATGTTTGGACACGTTCTTAGCGTAGATACACTCATAAAAATATGTTAGTATTCCTTACAAAAAAGTCTGTTACCATTACTAATAAAGTTTACAATTTGTGCCCGATAACTTTTTCAGTTACCATTACAAACTTTGGTTTTCAAAAATTAGTAATCTAAAAATACAAAAAAATTAGTATTACTAAATTTTTCTGTACAATTTCTGTAAAATAAATTTTAAAACCCGGTTGTAAAAATTAATAAAAATACCAGCTCGCTGGCGCCTTGCTTTTGAATTTTGCATATCATAATGTATGTGTAAAAAAAATTAAAATCCAAAGCCTTTGTTGTAATATTTAATTATAATTTCTTTTTTTCTAGAAAAAAATACGAAATTTACAAACTAATTTTGTAAAATTTACAAAAAAAATATCAAAATTTTGTAGGATAATTTTTAAAAAATTAACTGAACAAATTTTTAAAAAATCAGTAAAAAATCAATAGTTTGTAACGCGAGTTTACAAAAAAGAACTACTAAAAAATAATTTTTAGTAAGAATTAGTAAAAAACCTGTAAAGTTGGGTTACAAACCATTTTACAAACTTTTTTACTGACGTATTTTTTTGAGTGTAGGTTTTACAAAGACCTTTCATTTGGTATGTAACATGACTAGGTTTCTTTGCATAATATAGGAGATAAACGAAAAAAAAACCTAAAATGGCCTTGTCTTCCCCCCTCCTTTTTACCCCCAAAATATGAATTTGGGCCGCTAAAAAAAAATACGTGTCCCTTTATTTTTTCTGCTTTACAAAATAAAACCAATTCCATAAAGATCCGCAGGTGACACTAGGGAGACTTCCCTTGTAAGTGGAGGGTATAAAAATAATGTATCGCAAGATAGTTTATTAGTTTTTTTTTTTTTTTATATTTTAAAAATCCAAATTATTGGTGGAAATTTTCCAAAAATCCAAAATTTGCAAAAAATATTTTTTAAAATTTTCAAATATCTTTAACTTTCCTCGCCGGGCGCCACGGGTAAATTTATTCTGGTTGGCCTCAAATTTGTACTACATACTACGTTTAAGGACTAGGAGAATAAAAATTTGCCCGGACTTTTAAAATCTGAAGAGGGAATAAAAATTTCGTAGCAGAGAATTCCAGAAATGGGGATTCAAATTCAAATCCCTATCCGTTGCACACAAGGCCAGCATGATCCAATTCCGGCCAAAAGTCTTTATCGTTGTTGGATCCGTCTGAAAATGTGCTTTTAAAGGAATTCGAGGTCGCTGATTTCAAAATTTAGCTAAAAACCAAAAAAATCAAAATGGCGGATCCAATATGGCGGACATTTTTTTTAATTGTCCGATTGAACTCAAATTTTGTTTTATGCGGGTCTTGGAGTTACTGAATAAGAATTGTTACTCCGAATTTTGAAAAACAAAATGGCGGACTAAATATGCTTCTTAAAGTTTAAAGAATGATCCAACTCCGGCCAAAAGTCTTTATCGTTGTTGGATTCGGCTGAAAATGTGCTTCTAGAGTATTTCGGGGTCGCTGATTTCAAAATTTAACTAAAAACTAAAAAAATTCAAAATGGCTCATCCAATATGGCGGACAAATTTTTTTAATTATTTAACTCAAATTTTGTTTTAAGGAGGTCTTGGAGTAACTGAATCAGAATTACTGGCGTGAATTTTGAAAAACAAAATGGCGGACTAAATACGCTTAGTAAAGTTTGTTACAAGTAATTAAAAAACAGTTATATTCCTTTTCTTTGTTGAAGTTAGCTGAAATTGTGACGTAGTAAATTTGCGGGTCTGTTATCTTAAAATCGAACTGATAATATTTAATATGGCGGAAACAATATGGCGGCTAGATTTTTTAACTTTGTCTGATCTAACTAAAAATTAGTTTTAAGAGTATTAAGAGTGTCTGCAGTTAAATCTACGCACATAATTTTTATATACATATATTTTTTTTGATATAAGTATGGAAATGATGTAAATGACTTACTTAGTTTCAGAAAAGCTTTTGGAAATGGTGACGACAAATTATTCACTTTTTTTTCTTCATTTTGGAAATTCAATAAAAAATCTTTGAATTTTATTGGAAATGGTGTAACTGATACTTTCCATAATTCTACAAAAAAACTAGAAATGCAGATATTTTTTTTCCGACACTTAATGCACTCTCTGTCGATAAAAAAAAACTAATCAAGCCATAAAACATTATTTTGGGTTAAATTATTTTTTTAAAAACAAATCTCGACCACTGCATATATAGCTGTAATTTCGCCATTTATCATTTCGAGCAAGTTTGGGCAACTTTTTTCGAAAGATATGGATCCATTCTATATCAAAAAAAATATAGACCGATTGTATCGAACTGAGGATCGCTGAGGATTTTTTCGGCGCGAGGTAAATATCTAAAAAATTATAACTTTTTTCACAAAAAACGCGAATTTCTGCCAGGCAAATGAGTTCAGACCTTTGAAGAATTAATTCACTTTTTGATTTGATTCGCAAAAAGATTAATTCATATTTATAAATCAAGGAATTAATTCTTGCTGATTTGATTCAAAAGAATTAATTTCAAATTTTTGTTGAAAGAATTAACTAATTTTTTGTTTAATTCCTTGTTTAAATAATGAATTGATTCACTTGATTCAAATCAAACAAGAATTAATTCACTTGATTCAAATCAATTTGATTCAAATCAATTGATTCAAATCAATTTGATTCAAATCAATTGATTCAAATCAATTTGATTCAAATCAATTGATTCAAATCAAAAATGTTTTGAATCAGTTGATTTAAACATTTTTTTCTTAAATCAAAGTATTTACTTTACACACGCACACACATACTATAACATTTATGCTTGTGCGGTAGTAGCAAGCAAAAAGTCAAAGCAACAGAATTTAATAGTGTACATTTTATTGGCAGCGCACAAGCTGCATTTTTTAGCCTATGCCCGCATGCATAGGAATCACAAAAATACAAGACATTGCTTTAATATAACATTTATTAATTTGCACATATATATTAAGGGTGGGATAATGCACGACTTTTCGATATAATGGAAATGTATGTGTATAATAAAAATGTTACATCATTAATTGTTTTTGTGTTAAATTTAAAGTTATTTATTTATTTTTATTCGCGTGAGTGGATTTTGACTCACACTCACTCACGCAAAAAATAATCGGATCACTCACTAATCACTCACGCAATATTTTTTTACTCACGCTCACTCACTATTCACGTGAGTAATAAAAAACTTACTCACACTCACGCGTGACTCGCGCCAGATTCAATCACGCTCACGCGTGAGTCACGCAATAAAATTTTCTTACCAAAAAAAAAAACAAAAACTCTAAAAAAAAAATTTTCACGAAAATTTTAAAAAAATTGGGCAAATCAAAAAATCTAATCACGCAAACTCACGCAAAAAATAAATGACTCACTCACTAATCACTCACTCAGTTTTTTTTTTAAATCACGCTCACTCACAATCACGTGATTGAAATGAAAATCACTCACACTCACGCGTGATTCACGTGAATCACGCAAATCACGTGACCAGCGCCCAACTCTAGACTAAAGGTACACATTTAATAATACTGTACAATTTGGAGTGTTGTTTATTGATGGCGTGTGTTTAAAATTGACGATATTCCAATGACTTTAACGCAATCAGACATGATAAGATTTTTATAGTGTGCATTTTTAGTGTTTGATTTAAGTGAAAAAAGTTTAAATCAAGTTGATTCAAACCAAAAGTGATTTGAATCAGTTGATTTAAATCAAAAGTGATTTGAATCAGTTGATTCAAATCAAAGTGATTTGAATCAGTTGATTCAAATCAAAATGTATTAATTCAATTTAATCAAATCAAAGAATTAATTCTTTGCAATGAAATTAAGTGAATTAAATAATGAATTAATTCTTTTCGATTTATAGAAACAGGGAATTAATTCAATTATTTTAAATCAGATTTAAGAAATTGAATTAGGGAATTAAATCTTCAAAGGTCTGAATGAGTTATATTTGTCCATGTTAATTTCGTTATAAAGGCTTATATATAAGGTTGAACCACGCAAAGAAAAAGTTAAACATTAGCAATAGAAGTTTGGAAAAAAAAATTAAAAAAGTATCTCAACTTTTAAAAAATTTTTACAAACTTTTTTAACTTTGAAGACCTGTCAAAGGAAAGGGTGTAATTGGATCATACAGATAAGTTAAGAAAACCTGCTTCTATATATGCCCAACAAACTGGTAAACATTTTTTTGAGAATTTACAAATAAGGACTTTTGGCCGGAAATCGATCTGTCTGGCCCTCTGTGCGTTGGTCGGTTATAAAAACAAAAATTTAGCTAATCGAATTCATAATATGGCAAAATATATTACTTTAAAATTTGTATTAATACTTTTGTAGAACAGTGTAATACAAAATTGTTAAAACGTTAAACATAATAAACGTATTTTGTTTTTATTTTTTTTTTTGCTTTCAAGTTTTTGCGTTAAAAGAGGAAGATGGTTTATAAGAAAATTGCATCCTTTAATTATAATTGTATTAAAAACTTTTTCATATTCATGTTTTATCTCTGTGTTGTAATTTTTTTGTTGTTTTTTACACTTATTTTCAGCATAGCGACTTTTTTTGTTAACAAAAACAAAAAAACAAAGAGGAAAATAAAAGCATACGCCTGAGAAGAAATTATTTAAAATAAGGTCAAAATATAAAAAGTTTGCATCCCGAGTAAAAAGGAATTTATATAAATGTATATTATTTTATATGTTTTCATAAAACCATATACAACTATATGAGTCAAAGTATAAAATTATATCTCACTTTGAAATTTTCCAATTTTTTTAAATGATGTCATATAAAATCATATCTAATTATATTGTTCATAATATATTAATATAAATGGTAGATGTAATCATACGTTGAACATAAAACTTAATCCGATTTCATACATTATTATACGTGACTTTATATCTAATTATGTGTAGGACTTTACTAAACAAAAAATCCAGTATCAATTTATGTATAATTATATATGACTAATATAATATCATTTAAAATTATATATGGTTCCATACTAAAAAAATTTTCAACAAAAATAATAGATATAATTATATGTGTCTTAAACGATAACATATCTGTGTTTGTATGGTACTATATATACGCAAATTTCGTCAAAACTCAATATATATTTATAAATGGTCGCATATGTAATGGAATATATATTTTGATATAATCATGTATAAAAAAAATATTTTTTTGACCAAACCACTAGCCATATATAATTATATATGCCAGTATTTCAAAATTTGTTTTTGTGTGTCAACATATATGGTTATACATAACTTTTTATTGTATCATATAAGATTACATATGATTTTTGGAAACCCGAGTTCGATTCCCGGCCCAGTCGAGAACAAAAAAGTTTTTTTTATTTTTTTTTTTAAATAGAAAACACTTTTTTATTGCGTTTAATTTTTTTAGAACTAAAAAATTTTCATTTTTGGAATTTTTGCAATCATTTTTAAAAAATTATTTTTCTTTTATATAGTTATATATAACTATATTTGATTTATTATAAAATTATCTATAATTTTTGGGAACCCGAGTTCGATTCCAGAAAAAAAAATATATTTTTTTTATTTTTTTTAAATAAAAAACACTTTTTTATTGCATTTATTTTTTTTAGAACTAAAAATTTTTCTTTTTTTGAATTTTTGCAATCACTTTTAAAAAATTATATTGCTTTTATATAGTTATATATAACTTTATTTAATTTATTATATAATTATCTATCATTTTTGGGAACCCGAGTTCGATTCCAGAAAAAAATATATTTTTTTATTTTTTTTTTTAAATAGAAAACACTTTTTTATTGCATTTGTTTTTTTAGAACTTAAAAAATTTTACTTTTTGAATTTTTGCAATCATTTTTAAAAATTTATATTGCATTTATATAGTTAATAATAGCTATATTTGGTTTAAATTATCAAATTATTAATGATTTTTGGAACCCGATCTCAAATCTAATTCTGATTTCCTGATTCCATGAAAAATTTCAAACTTTCAAGCCAACTTCTTATTTCACTTTGGAAGCCTATGACTTGGAAATAAGGCATACCGTTACATTAAAATTATTGTTTAAGCTTACCATGAAAGACCCTAATAGCGCTGTACGTCATTCCAATTTTTTTTTTTTTGCAAATTTTATCAAAAATTTTCTAAGTCTTTTTGAAAATTGTGTACAAGTGAATAACATATTTAATTGGATGTAATCATATATTACTATATGTTAGATCAATTTGATATAATTAGATACGATCAATTTATTTAAAACTAAGTCTTTTAAAGTTGTTATTTGCTAACAACGTCCGCTGGTCTAGAGGGTAGAGATTGCGATTACAAAACGGAAGACTTGTGGTTCTAATCCCCGTCCGTTCGAAGTTTTTTTTTTTTTTTATTTATTTTCAGTTTGACATTATTATATCTAAAAATAAATCTAAAAACAGAAACATTTTTTGGATAAAAATGTATCCAATAATTTTTTTATAAAATCAAGATATCAGATATGATAAGATAACTTTGGCGCGGCCAAATTTCGGATGAAATTACATTATATAATATCCAATTTAATATAAAATCATGATATTGGATATTTTAAGATAACTTTGGCGCGGCCAATTTCCGGATGAAATTACATCATATCATATCATATTTAATACAAAATCATGATAATAGATAATTTGGGATAACTTTGGCGCGGCCAATTTCCGGATGAAATCACATACAATAAAATATTAAACTGTAACTTCATATATTATAAGATGTTATGAGATAACTTTGGCGCGGCCAATTTTCTGATGAAATTTAGCAAAATCAGATCCAATAAATTATATATAATTTTATAAGATAACATGTTTTACCATACAATTTTTTTTTACTCGGGATATTATAATGCAACATAACAAATAAAAAAACTACAGATAGATAGCAGACAATCCGAATAATGTTTTAAAATCCCAACAAAATGTTTTTATGGTCAATGATATGAAAAATGAAAACGTTGCAACATTTCCAATAAGAAATGAGAAAATATAGGTTTTCTGAATTTTAATGGGGCTATTCTAAAAGCAGTACTGCTGCATTAATTTGTGAAAGACTCTAGGGTAGTTCTACAAGCCAATGACTCTTTCTTTAGCCAGAGCCGCTGCCACAATTCGACGATTCGTTTTAATCGTTTGAGACGTTCAAACAATTAGGATTGCCAAGGATGCTTTTTCTAACTTATTTGTCGTTGAAGTAATAAAAATATTTGCTGGGATACATTAATGTTTAAGTAAAAGTAAAGTTTTTGTTTTGTTTATAATTTGCACTCTTCTTTCCATTTTTTTGAACATTTCATCATCATCATTATCTCCGTTATTATTATCATTATCAACAGCAGTACTGCAGAAAGGACAAAAAGGATGACGGCATTGTTGTCTCAACTTGATGCTTTAGTGACTTTATCTTACTCGAATATGTTGAGTACAAAGGGGAACAATTAGAGTAAGAAAACAACAAACATATGAAACAAGACATACATAGATAATATGTACTCGTACCTTTATGCAACACAGACAATGAAATTTTCATAGTGTCTTTATGTCAAAAGAATCATATTGTAAGTGCTCAAAGATATGGAAACTTTTAAAATCAAGACATAATTGTTGGTTCATTTCTTTTTTGCCGATATGGCAGGGCTTCTTCTTATCTGATGATCAGGGTTGTCAGATTTTTGTTTTTACATCAATCGACAAATTTTATGCGAAAAATCGCTAGAAATCGTCAACAAAAAAAATGTCAAAAAGTCTTCACAGCTCAAGTCTAATTTATTACAAAGTAAATAAGAGGGTCTGTAAGAAAATTCGTTAAAAATTGTTAAAGTTACATGCATTTAAGTAAAAATGCAGAAATTTAGTTTTTATACATTTTTAGTTTATTAAGTGTAACACCAGTTTACAAATTGTAAAAAACTTTTCGATTCACAATATTTAACATTTATTTTCCATTTAAAATCGTGCGCTGAATTCGAAAATGAAGTCAAAAAGTTTAAAATTAGGAAAGTTTTTACACCAAAAATATTTTGTAGGCAAAAACAAATGAAAACACATTTAAAACAAATGATAAAACACTTGAAAACCATTCCATTAATTATTCATTTGTTTTAACAAACATCAACATTTATTTTTTACTGTTCATAAAATTTTCTAAAATTAATAACATTGAACATTAAAAAATAACGTCACTTTCATTCTTTTTACCAACAAATTTGAAAAAAATAACCTACGAAAACATTAAAAATTTATGATTGTTGTGTTATTTTTACCAACAAATTAAAAAAAAAAAACTACCTACGACAACATTAAAAATTAATGATTTCGTATGTTATTTTTTTACAATTTTCTATTAAATGATTTTTTTAAAAATTTTTAATTAAATTTTGGGGAATCGATTCCGCAATCAACTACATTCTGGCCAGAAACTCTACCCATCGTGCCAAAGTCACTTGATACAAACAGGTTTTTTATTTCTATAAATATTTTTTTTATACAAAAAAATAACCCACACAAGTAGGTAAAAACTAATGATTTCTCCTTAAAAAATGCAAACAATTAAAAAAAATAAAAAATAACGTACACAAATCATTAAAAGAAGAATCACTTATTTTTACTTACAGAACAAAAATAAATGACCCCGAGTAAAAAAAATTATATGACGCAATATATAATTTTATATGAGTTCGTGTCTATTTTGATATAATTTTATACGAAAAATGGTTTCATAAGAATTGATCGAATATTTTCTAATAATATAGGTTTATATAACTTTATATCGACTTTGATACGAGTTTTGATCTAATCCAATGATATAAAATTATATCCAATTATATTAAAATTTATACAATTTTATAAATCGGATGTTTTTTTAGTTTTAATAAAAAGTTGAAAAATTAAAATTTTAACTTTTCAAAAAAAACTTCAAAACATGGAGTCATGTTAAATTTTATATAAAACACTTAGAAAATATTCTCAAAAAAATTTGTCCTTGGAAAAACTTAGAAAAATTTTTAAAAATGGAGTCATATAAAATTTTGGTTTAATATAGTTGAGGTTACATTAATAAGTGTTATTTAAGATGTGGTAGCTTATTAGGCTTCCGCATCCGATCCTGGTGCTGGGGCTGCCAGCAACCTCCAGGCAGGCAATTTGTAAAGTTTTTCAAAGGCAGAGATTATCCGCGTTTCTTCTACTTCCTGAGACGCCCTTTACGAGCCATCAGGATACTTTACAGAAACTAAGTTTCAGAAATTCTTCCTACTGACCTGAGACGTCTTTCGACCATTCAGGTTACTTAGCCGCCTTCTCACTCTAGCTAGCCTTTGAACGGGTGTTCCAAAGTCATTGCCCGGGGAATACCTGGTGTGGACCGGAGGTAGTGAGCTGCTTTGACTGTGTAGCAAAGGAATCATCCTTGGCCACTCCCAAGTGAGTGGCAGTCAAGAACTTTTCACCTTTACTTGTCACAGTCCATCCCCCTATAAAATTTTATATAAAACACTTACAATAAGAAATATTTGCGAAAAAAAAAATCCTTGAAAGAACTTAGAAAAAATTTAAAAAATGGAGTAATATAAAATTTTATATAAAATACTTAGAAAATATTCGTGATAAAAAAGTTGTGCTTGGAAAAAATTTATAAAAATATAAAATATGGAGTCATATGAAATTGTATATAAAACACTTTGAAAATATTCGCAATAAAAATATGTTCTTGAAAAATTAATTAATAATGGAGGCATATAAAATTTCATATAAAACAATTAGAAATTTAGAATGATACATGGGACTAGATGTTACAACATATAGTTATGTATGGCGATATCTTAAAAAATCGCACATCAAAATTTATTATATAAATTGATCTCGCAATACATATTATAACACATGATCGTATATGAAATAATATGACTATATAAAAGTATATAAGATCATATTAAATTATTTTTACTCGGGAATTTGAATGCTAATGAAAGTCTTTATTTTTATACCCTCCACTTAGTGATAGAGGGTATATATAAGTTTGTCATTCCATTTGTAACTCATCGAAATATCGATCTGGGACCCCATAAAGTATATACATTCATGATGCCCGATCGATTTTAAGACATTCTAGCGATGTCCGTCTGTGCGTCTGTCTGTCTGTGGAAAATGCTGTCACGGACAAAATATTGCACAGAGATGACTGAAACTTAACATATTTATTGGAAGTTCTCCCGAGAAGTTTGGTATTGCATTTGAGCGATATCGGTTCAGCGGTTCAATAGTTATGAACGAAAATGTAAGCACACCTCAAAAATTTCAGTACATTCATCATAACCTAAAAATACAAAATGCTTTAATTCGGCTTCTGGTTGACATATGTGAACATAATTGAACACCAAATGGTATTTAAACAAGTACGAACATATTTTTTGACAAAAAAAGAAAAAAATCGCGGGTTTTTTTTACCAAAATTTTGTTTTCGCGGAAATTTTTTTTTCAAAAAAATTTTTTTTTTCAAAAGAAATTTCCTTTTAAATAAAGTTTTTTGCAATAATCTTTTTGAAATTGTGGAGGGTATCACTACATTCGGCAAGGCCGAATTTAACTTTTTGACTTGTTTATGTTGTTTTTTTTTTTGAAACAAAGAAGAGAAATAGTCGTTTAAAAAAACTGAACATTGAACAAATGTTTTTTCTTTTAAAAACGACATAACGTAAAACTTTTTAAATAGACTACAAACAGAGAACATATTGCCAAATTCCATATTTAAAAAGTGGTTTGACATTAATAAAAATATCTCCGGACAAAATCGGAGGATTTTAGTTTTTTATTACTTTTAAATAAATACTAATTAAATACTTTATCAATTCCCTATTCAATATTTTTCAATATTCAAAAATTGTAGAAGTTACCTGCATTTGAACAAAAATGCATTAATTCAATTTTATACAAAAATATTTGTAGTTGATTATTTTACACCCAAAAAAAAAACGTGGGTATTCAATACTAAAAATTTAACTAAATTTTAGTCCAAAAGGACCTAGTGCAGGAATTGGTAACCAATACTAAAATTTTTTACTAATATTATTCAAAACCAGTAAAAATTACTAATTTTAGTACTTTGAAGATACTAAAATTAGTAACTAATTAGTAGATTTTTGTACAACATCACTTACTAAACCTTTTACTGTAGAATTATTTTGAGTGTAGGTGTTCCGAATATAAAAACACACATTTTTCTACATTTTTACTCAAATGCTACATACTTTTACAAATTAAAAAAAAAAAATTGAAACCCTCTTATTTTCTTGATCTTTTCTTTCTGAAATGTTCAGAACTTTAAAACTTTTGGACTTCATTTCGTTAGATTTTACATTAAAAATTAATGCAAAATGTTGGGGATCGCTTTTTTTTTTAATTTGTAAACTTGTGTTTTCGTATATCGAAAATTTACTTTATTTTTTTCGTACTAAGACTGTTGTCGTTATTTTAATAATTTCTGTCAGCAATGTTGCTGTTGATGCTGTTTTAGTAAAGTTTTAATTTTCAGTATTTCTTTTTATATTTTTCCCCCAAAGGTATGAAGTGATTTCTGAAATGCAATTACTTTTTTTCTGCTGTTGTGCTAATATTTTTGGATAGCTTATAGATGGTTCTATGAACTTACACTAAAAAAAATATTAAGTAGGAACACAATTTGTGTGTTTGCTAAAGTTTTTAGATTAAAAATGTTTCAAATTAAAAAGTTTTCAGATTTTACGGTGAATTTTGTAAAAGATAAAATTGTTGTAGCGCCATCTGTTAAAGTTTTGGCGAATTATTTAAATCTGATGCATAGCATTTATTTAATAATTTTTCTTTAATACATACCCAGTCAGAAAAATACAATCGCAAAAGCGTTGTGAAAGCGTTGTGGACGGTTGTACGAGCGTTCTGTATACCAACTTCAAAGCGCCTTCAGATGATCCGAATGATAACATCGATCTACGCTAGGTTTAAAGCGTTTTAAAAGCGATGTAAAAAAGTGCTTTGAGAACGTTTTTTTAAGTCATCAAAGCGCTTTAAAAACCGTAAAGATTTTCTGTTTTAGTTCGGTTATAATAATTTGTTTGATACATAGTGAAATCCGAAAAAAAAAGTTTTTGTACTCAAAAAAACTTAGAAAATTTTACAAAAAAATTTTCGAAACTTTAAATTTAAATTTAAAAAAAAATCTAAAAACATTTTTTATGATTTTTTTTACTTAAAAAAGCAAAAAAAAATTGACAAAAAATTGTTATTCAAAAATAGTTTCGGAACTTAGAAATTTAAAAAAAAAAATAAATAAATAAATAAATATACAGAACTCTTAAAACGCTTTTCGAATACGCTCGCAAAGCGTTCCAAAAAAACGTTTTGAGATTGCTTTTTTTTGTTATAGAGCTTTTAGAACACTTTTCAAAAACGCTCGCAAAGCGTTTGAAAATAGCGTTTTGAGAATGCTTTTTTTTTGTTTCAATGCTTTCAGAACGCTTTTTTTTTAGAACCGTCGTCAATTTCTGCTTGGGTAGCTTATCAACTAAAAATTATCTCAATCGAAACGGTTGGAAACTACAGGGTAACAAAAAAAAATATATTTTCCCTACTTTTTCACACTTAAGTTAATAATGAGCCGCTTTAACCAAAAAGGATTCAATTATTTGTTGATCTCCTACAACTACTACTTATATACTAAGTTTCTTTAAAACAGAGAAATTTTTCTTGTTAAGCTTATTATCACTAACATGTTTTTTTGGGTGTACGAGTTTATGTTATACTAACGTACATATGTCTGATATAAATGTTGTTGAAAAATATGAAAATTTTATCTATTTGTAGTTGAGCTCAATTTAGAATATTTTTTTGTCTGACTTATGTATGTATGTAGTTGAAACAAAAAGGTTGTCAATTTTGCCAAACGTAACATTTCTTTCAGATAGTATTTGGGGGCATTCCATGTCCAATCGGAAACTTCGAAAAATTTGGAGGCCATTTTTGGTTCTCGGGCTCTCCATAGTATCGCCGGTCCTCTTCACATGTATGGACCCTAATGGGTCCTAACTTTGGATCCAAAAAAGTTAGCATTCTCGAAAATTTTGAAATGCTCATATCTCGGTAAATATTGCCGACACAACAAAAAGTCCAAAAGCATTTTTGTAGCTCTCAACACGTAGAACAAGACCGCAAAAAAAAAGCTCTCTGAGTAATATTTTTGAAGAAAAATTCTCAGATTCTGAAACATTTCTTATACATAAAAAAAATTTAAGATTCTGAGACATTTTTTCTATAGAAAAATTCTCAGATTCTGAGACATTTTTTCTATAGAACAATTCTCAGATTCTGTGACAATTTTTCGATAGAAAAATTCTCAGATTCTGAGACATTTTTTCTATAGAAAAATTCTCAGGTTTTGAAACATTTTTTCTATAGAAATATTCACAGATTCTGAGACATTTTTTCTATAGAAAAATTCTCAGATTCTGAGACCTTTTTCTATAGAAAAATTCTCAGATTCTGAGACATTTTTTCTATAGAAAAATTCTCTGATTCTGAGACATTTTTTCTATAGAAAATTCTCAGATTCTGAGACATTTTTTCTATAGAAAAATTCTCAGATTCTGAGACATTTTTTCTATAGAAAAATTATCAGATTCTGAGACATTTTTTCTATAGAAAAATTATCAGATTCTGAGATATTTTGCTATAGAAAAGTTTTCAGATACTGAGACATTTTTTCTATAGAAAAATTCTCAGATACTGAAACATTTTTTCTATAGAAAAATTATCAGATTCTGAGACATTTTTTCTATAGAAAAACTCTCAGATTCTGTAACATCTTTTCTGTAGAAAAATTCTCAGATTCTGAGACATTTTTTCTTTAGAAAAATTCTCAGATTCTGAGACATTTTTTCTATAGAACAATTCTCAGATTCTGTGACATTTTTTCGATAGAAAAATTCTCTGATTCTGAGACATTTTTTCTATAGAAAAATTCTCAGGTTCTGAAACATTTTTTCTATAGAAATATTCACAGATTCTGAGACATTTTTTCTATAGAAAAATTCTCAGATTCTGAGACCTTTTTCTATAGAAAAATTCTCAGATTCTGAGACATTTTTTCTATAAAAAAATTCTCAGATTCTGAGACATTTTTTCTATAGAAAAATTCTCAGATTCTGAGACATTTTTTCTATAGAAAAATTATCAGATTCTGAGACATTTTTTCTATAGAAAAATTATCAGATTCTGAGACATTTTTTCTATAGAAAAATTCTCAGATTCGGAGACATTTTTTCTATAGAAAAATTCTCAGATTCTGAGACATTTTTTCTATAGAAAAACTCTCAGATTCTGTGACATGTTTTCTATAGAAAAATTCTCAGATTCTGAGACATTTTTTCTTTAGAAAAATTCTCAGATTCTGAGACATTTTTTCTATAGAAATATTCACAGATTCTGAGACATTTTTTCTATAGAAAAATTCTCAGATTCTGAGACATTTTTTCTATAGAAAAATTATCAGATTCTGAGACATTTTTTCTATAGAAAAATTATCAGATTCTGAGATATTTTGCTATAGAAAAGTTTTCAGATTTAGAAAAAGTATCATTTAATTTGAGAACTTCTCTATAAATAATTGTCTCAGATTCTAAGAAATTTTGTACCATTATATCATTATAATTTAGAAACAAGCTAATTTCGAAAATTGCGCGTTCAAACTTAGAAATTCCATGTAAGCACTTGTTTTAATCTTGAAAACAGCTTTAAGATTCCTTTTTCTCTAATTCTTGTTGACTTTTTTCCCATCATAATTTGCCTAGAATTTCAAAAATTCGCGTTATCTAAAAAAAATAAAAATTATTGAATTTACTATTTTTACCAATAAATTAAATAATAGAATTACCTTTGCTTACATAATTTGTTGCGAGTTGTTAATTTCCAACGGTTTTATTGCGTTGAAAAATTATGAAAATATATGTATGTTAAAAAAATTTTGATGTTTGTTTTATTTTTATTTAATTTCAAATTATTGTCATGACAATAAAAAGAAAAAAAATAATTTCGAAATTTTACCTATTTTCATTAGTAAACCTTACATGGCCATTAGATGAAAATGTAAAGTAAAATTATACTTGTGGCATAGGTAATAAGTCGTGGCTTTTAATATTCATACAAAAATAATTCACCTAAGCCAGCTTAGATAACATTACCTCGACGTTTTTTTTCTGTGTATGTAATGACAATGGAAAACTTATTACAAATTGGTACACTAAACCAACATCTTCAGGCAGAATGATAAACTACCACTCAACTCAACCATTAAGTATGAAACTTAACACGGCGACAAATCTAATTAAAAAAGTCCTAAAAATCAGTGATGAAAAATTTAGGCAAAGCAACATTATCAAAGTACGGAAAATTCTATTTATAAACAATTACCCTTCATTTATTATTAATAACCTTATTAATAAAGCAATTAAAAATAACAACCAAAATAAATCGAATAATGAAAAACATAAAGAAGACATGATTTTTTACAGTGTGCCTTTTATACCAAAATTAACTGAAACAAAAACTTTAAAGAGCATGATCACAGACGAAAAAACAACAATAGCACACAAACAGAGATGCCAACTATTTGCGAGCAAAACGCGCACAAAAATTTTATAAACGGGTAAAAACGCGTAAATTTGCTTGAAAAAAAGGGTAAAAAAGCACTGGACTGTTTTTTAAATAGATAAAAAAAATAATATTTTTTTTTTTTTCAAACAAAATTTTTGATAAGTTTGTTGGTTAAACTTTTAAGCAACCGATATAAATCGTTGTACAATTTTACATGGACTGCATTTTCCGCTTCAAAAGCCAAATTTAGTCTTTGAGCTTTACCCAGAACAGAATTCAAATATTAAACCAAAATACAAAAAAAGCCTACAAAGAATGGCATTTTTTTGAGTTTGGTTTAGTTCTTCAAGGGAAGACATTTTCCCCTTAGTCCGATTTTGCCCTTTTTTCCGAACTTAATAGGACCAATGGTTATTGACCATAAAAATAAATTTCTTCCATATTGCAGGCGACTAGCTCTAAGTTTGAACTGCATATTGCTTTCCACAGATAGACAGACGGACATTCAAAAAATATCTTTGAATCGATCAAAAATCCATAAAATATATACTTTGTAAAGTCTCCAAATAATATTTCAATGCGTTACACTTAAAATAACAACCTAAATATACCGCCATACTTTATTTGGAGGCTTTGAAAAGCACCAAAAGCACCAACTGAAAATTTAATAAGCACCAAGTTAGTGCGTTTTTCTAATTTGGCACTAGGTCAACAATTTTCGCGTTTTGACACATCAAAAAGCGCTAGATCTAGCGCGAAAAGCACTAAGTTGGCATCCCTGCACACAAATCAAATAAAACACTAAAGCATCTCTTTACGAACAACAAAACAAAACTAGACAAATTAAAATTAGACAATGTTGTTTACGAAATAAAATGTGATGGAAATGAGGGGGAGATATGTGATATGGTGTATATTGGTACAACAAAAAGAAAGCTGGAAACAAGGATTGCTGAACATGTATCAGATGTAAAAAGAAGTAAAGAGACGACGGGATTATCGCTGCATGCAAAAGAATGCAATCATCGTATTAACTTTGACGAAATAAAAATATTAAACAAGGAGAACAAAGAGAATAAACGTTACACCATTGAGAGCTTACGCATACAAGAGAAAATACACCGGACAATGAATACAAAAGAAGATAAAAACAACACGAAGCTTCAGTATTCCGTAGCAATAGTTTAATTAGTTGAAGTTCTGTGATATTAGAGTTAAGTTTGACATTATTTTTGTGTATTGTGCTGTTTTGATTTATTAATTATTTATACATTTCTGTGTCGTGAAGTCCAGTTTTTTAATTATAATTTCTAAATTGACAATGTAAAATATAAAAACGTAAGTCAAACTGTGATAATAATATTATAAGTTCCTTTAAAATTAATAAATTATTGTATTTGTTGCTAGATTTTTAATAAATAAAATCCCCTGAAGAAGTTTGAAAAAAACAAACGAAACGTTGGGTGGAAAAGAATAAAAATGAAGTGATTTTTATTTACATTTGGAAACAAATAGCTGACCATAATTAGCCCGTAAGGTAACCCCTTTTCAAAATAAAATTAAACATAAATTGGTCATTAAACAAAAACATAGAATAAAAAAAATTTCAGTTAACTAATTTTTAGCAAAACGTTTTTGCTAACTTTACTAAAAAAATTGTGGGTTCAAAATCAGCAAATTTTCTTGTAGGTTTACAAGCTTTTTTTGCTAACTTTACAGTTTTTTTTTTTTTTGAGTTTATCATAAAATCCCCAATAGTGCAAAATTTGACAAACGAATTATTCAGTAATTGATTTAAAAACAAGTGAGAGTGTTAAATTCGGCTGTGCCGAATCTTTTATACCCTCAAAAATGTCAAAAAAATTAAAAAAAAAAATTGTCAGGGGCCTTTTTTTTTGGGGGGGGGGGAACCTTTAGAGCACCTTCCATCGCGATAAATATACCAAATGTTTCATTTATTTAACAAAAATACAAAAAAACATGTAAAAAGTGTATTTTTTCAGAGGTTGGTTCAGTTCTTCAAGGGGGAACTTTTTCCCCCTGTCCCGATTTTGCCCATTCACGAACTTAACCTCCCTATGAACATGAGACATATTTGTGCTAAACTCCAGGAGTCTAGCTATTTTATTTTGGACTGCATTGTGTTATCTACAGACAGACGGACGGACAGACGGACATTCACAGAATGTCTTAGAATCGATCATGGATCAATAATATATATACTTTATGGGGTCCCCGACCGATATTTCGATGCGTTACAAACGGAATGCAGAGTGAGTATACCCCCATACTGTGCTTGGAGGGTATAAAAATGTTGTAGAATATCGAATTTTAATTACTTTAACAATACGCAAAATAAACAGTTTTTTGGCTCTCCTGAAAAGTTGTTTTTTTAGATAGAAGGTTTTGAATATAGGCCCTCGATATATATTTTAAGTTTCAGGCAAATCGGTTCATAAGGATTTAGATACTTTTTTACCCATTTTACCTTGTATAGTCAGAAATTATTGAGTCTCTTTTTTAATATTTGAATTTCGAAAAAAGATTCTACATTTCAAAAACCAAGTTTTTATGACCACAAGTTCGGAGATCGAAAAACTATTAAGAACAGTTTTAACCCTCTCAGCATCAAAATTTCTAGTACTTTTGACAGAATGTTATTTTCGCAAGGGGATCCTATATTTCACAATTGGGGTCAGTTTTACTATTGACTAATTTTTGAGTCACAATTTAAATTGTAATAGAAGCTGACTAAAAGATTGAAAAACAGCAACTAAAAAAAATCAGCAGAGATTTTAATTTTAAAACTTAAAAATTTCAAATTAGAACAGTTTTTAGAAAAAATAAACTAGAAAGAATTCTAAATGTCTGATTTGAAATGGAATGCCCCACATACCTGTGTGTTATGTTGGCATTTATTTGAATGTTGCACTATTTTAAATTTGGAAGTAAACAAATTAAGCTAAATTTAGAATCCCAAAATCTGGAAAATCTCTTGAGAGATTTTCTTAAAATGTTTCTAAAACTGGAAAATTTAAAATCATCGGTAGAGAATTTTCTCTGTCATATCTTATTCCTTGTCACGAAATGAAAAAAAGAAAATAAATTATCATAAAAACAACATGTCAGCCTAATAAATATTCATGTATGAATGAAAGAGAATGTGCCATGACTTCAGTAAATTGTATAACAAAGTATCCCAGCAAAAAAATAAATATGTTCTTCCTCATTCTATTGTTTCTACTAACGACCATTCCCCATACAAACCACCTTCCCGATAATTCACATAATTTCCTCAAAATTTATAAAGATGGGAAACATTTGAATAACATTTTGTTTGAAGGTATTAAACGGGTACTTTGGTAACCTAATCAAATCTAATATATAATAGGACCAATTTTGAACTTATTCTTTGAAATTTTGAATTTTATTCGTTCAATCGGTTGGCAACAAAAAATAAGCCAATTCCACTCAAATTTGAATGTTGTGTATTTTCTACACTTATTAATCGGTCTATGTTTGAACTTAAGACCTAATTTCCGGAAAACACTGGTGTAGGGTATCGTCGGTATTGACTGACTTAAATTTTCGTACTAGTTTCTTTGTTGTATTGGTTTACCTTGTATGTAGAACAAATTTGGATGTAGGAACGTTTTGTTGTGCAAGAATGTGTTTGGGTTTAAGATTTGCTGTCACAATGTTTGTTGAAGTAGGAATTTTTTGCTGGGACGTATTGGCCAAGATACAAATATTGCAAAATCATGTTTGTTTTGTTTATTTTTTTTTTGTCTTGTGATAAAATTATGTATCATTTTTAGCCATTTTCCTATCAACATATTGTGGTTTCTTGTTATGATTCAATGAGTTTTTTTTTGTTTTCCAAAATTAAATTTCTGTCTTTCGTTATCTCATCTCTTTAACTTTGAAAATCTATTACATGTCATTGCTAGTTTTTTTTTTCATCTGATCAGATAACATTTAACCCAGAAAAATACCCACACCACTGTGTGGGTATACAGGGTATAATGAGTTCGTGAGGATGTTTGTAACTACCCGAACTATTGGTCCTAGGCCCACCTTCAAGCATGCCGATCGTTTAAGAATCACTTTTAAAGTCGATTTAGGGACGTCTGTTATCCGTCTGTCTGTCCGTCCATAAAAACGTTGTGAGAACGATACAGGTTTCAATTACAATGTTCAAGACAATAAACCGTACCAAGTAAAATATCCAACTGGTCCTTATAGATTTTAGTCTCATGATTCCAACTCTACCATCCAAATTTTTCACGAAGCATAGTTTTTGAGATATTTGCTGTTAAAAAGTAAAAAAAAAAATAAACACTTTTGTAGGTCCACTGTTAAGAAATAAAACACAAAATAAGACTTGATTTTATATAAAGTGGGCCTCCTGATTCAAAAATTGCAATCCAAGTTTATCTAGCATGTTTAAGACACTTACAAGGTATGTATCCCATATCTTACACTCCGATTGCTCTGCAATTTATATATGTTAATAATTACCTAAAAGTAAGTTTAAACTGCTCTTTTTTATCGGCTATACCGGTGGTTTAAAAAACGGTTTCCACCTTATGAAAAGTTATAGCCTTTTGGTAAAATCTAAATACAAGCCGAACTAACAGGAATTTCGCCAAAAGAAAAAACACGTGTCGGCTTGAACTTAATGGAGATTGATATATATGAATTTGGGGGTCGTACGTATATACCCAGTTGGCAACGTCCTCGAGCCATCCTCAGTGACGGAGCGGTGACATGTCAGAGTCACTGCTGACATCCACAAGACATCTCTATGTACTGAGTTGAGGACAGTTTCATACAAATTTTCAAAATGTCCGCACTCAAAGTCAGCAGTGGTCAGGGCTGACCTTCTGGGGACATGTCACCTAAGATTTCTTTGGGGAAATGTCTGACGTAGGTCATGCGAAAATGCAAAAAATTTTCGTATTTCCTTTAGTTTTTACTTTTATCAATTTTCCTTTATAAATTATCTTTCTCATATTTAGAAAAAACTTCTCGCCTTTTTTAGTCCCAACTGGATTTGAACCTGGAACCTCCAGTTTATTAGTCCCACACCTTACTACTTGTTCCAAACTTTATTTTGAAAATTGTTTGTCTATTTATTACTTTTATTATACTTGATAGATTTTGATTTTATTTTAAATAAATCAACAATGTTGCCATTTTTTCTTGGAAATTGAAGAGTTGCTCAGATTTGAAATTCAAATTTAATCCCAGCAAAACTTAGATTACCAAATAAGGTATAAAATAAGGTATAGGATCTCTTATTTTATACATTGCAGCATTGATGATTTTAACAGGCGATGAGACTCAAAGTAATGCATCCACATTATCACAAAGAATACCAGTAAGGTATAAAATAAGTCATAAATTTATTACGAAGAATACGAGTAAAGTGTAAAATATATGATATTTTATAGGTTACCAGAAATGAAATAATATAGCATACCAGAAGATAATATATAAGGTGTTACGAGTAGTGAAAAAGTAATTTTGTATTAAACTTACTCACGTGATTGTAAGTGAGTGTAAGTAGATAAAATATGATCGTGAGTGTGTGTCGTTAGAAATTTCCTGTCGTGAGCCCATCTCTAGTTTAAACTTATGCATTTTTTTATAAAATAATTATTTTTTATGTAATTGTAATGCATTATGCATCCAATTATAAATAATGCATTATTTCAAACTTTCAAATAATACATAATGTAACCAAATATAAGTCATCCATGATTTAATGTTTAGAAATAATAAATATGAAAAACATTTTTTCCAATAATCATGCATTACGTAGCAAATTATTAGTAATGCATTATTTTTCACTTGAAAATAATACGTTGTGGAACAAATGTTTGGTAAGACATCATAAAATAATGCTACAAATAAGTTATATGCATTACCTGGTAATGTGTTATATAATCACTACCCATTGCCAAAGTTTTGCGTGGATATACTGCTATTCTGATGACATTTCCGTTTAGACGTCTTAGAGGAATTGTCCACACTCTTAAAGCAAACATTCAGTGCTGACAATGTTAGGACATGTCATTAAGGATTACCTATGATTTGTCAGTACCCGAAGACATTTCCTCAAGGAATCACTGTGGAAATTTCCTCAGTGACACATTTTCCAGCTGGGTACTTCTCAATATAAAGTAGCTCAACACCTACACATTTTTGACCAAAACCAACTTAAAGAAGAATAATTTTGCCAAGTACCACACACTATTGGATAGACCGTAAAAAACCTTCCTTTGGAAGAAATACAAAAAAATCCCGTTTTTTTTCCTTCCATTCCTCCCAATCCCCCCTTTAACCATCACAATAGCCGATAAAAAAAAATCCGGTTAATCTTAGATTTTGTTCCTCTATAACATATTAAAAGTACAGGGCAATCGGTGTGTAAGCTATGGGGTATCTTCCTTTGTTAGAGCATAGCTTCTCACTTACTTTGGCATCGTTACCCCCCCCCCCACAGGTGAAAAAATTTAAGTCGGTCAAGACCGACAGGTTTTCCCGAAAATGGGTCTCAAATCCAAACATGGACTGATTGGATCCCTATTTTTGTAGAAAACACACAGAAGCGAAAATTGAGGGAAGTAGGCTTTTTTACTGTCAGCAGACCGATTTTACTGAATATCGAACGAAATTTTTATATTAAAACTAATTGTAAGTATAACAAGTAAAAAAGTTAAATTCGACCTTGCCGAATGTATTGATACCCTTCACAATCTAAAAAAAGTTTATTTGCAAAAAAAAAAAAAAAAAAAAAAATTTAAAAAAAGACAATTTTTTTTTTGTAAAAATTTTTTTTTTTTTGTAAAAAAATATGTTTGTTCTTGCTTAAATACCATTTGGTGATCAATTCTGTTCACATGTGTCAACCAGCAGCCGAATTAAATCATTTTGTATTTTAGGAAATTGAAAAGGCGGGGTGCGGCCAACTCGAAAATTTTTTTAATCATAATGTAATAATAGTGGTATTTTTGTCTATCCCTTTCAACGCTTAGATAAACAGTTTCGACAAAAACTACATCTACGCTTAACTATGCAAACTTGGTATTACTTTTTATTTGTAACAAAAAAACTGACGTTTGGTTAAAAAAATAAATATATCGTTAAACTATATTCAATTTGAGCTAACTAAAAAAACATAACTTTTCAGGAGAGCAAAAAAACCGTCGCATTCACGTATTTTTAAATGTTTTGTCATTCGATCTTTTACAATATTTATTAATAATTACTGCTAAATTTTACATGTGCTTTATTTGTAAAAATTCGTATTATTCGCTGAGTTACAGCAGATAGCTCAACCTTTTTTATTTGAAATTAATCAACCTGAGCAGATAGCTCATTATATATAAACTTTAAAGCTTTATAACTTTTTAACGGATTATGATAAAAATATGATTTTGGTACCATATATCTCAGTATTTTAACCCCTTCCATTACAGGTTTTAGAAAAAATACTTTTAAGTTTTTTTTTTTTAAATCATCGATTTTTTCGCGCTTTATCGCCATTATTTGGAACCTTCATGAAGCTTGCGAAAAATGTCATAGCACTTGTGTTTGCTGTACAATCGAATGGGTAAATAAAATATGCAAAAAGTTTAACCGTTTTTGCTCCGCATCGAAATAAGGGTCAAAAACCGCGTTTTTAACCGCGGAAAGGAGTTGAAATTTTCCAAAAAAAAACTATGCCATTATTTTTATTGATGGAAAACCCGCCTAAAAAGCGATAAAATCAAAAAATTTAAATTTAAAAGTTTACTCTAGTAAACTATACTGTAGATAGCTCAAATTTTTATTTATAAAAAAAACAAGGTTTCACATAGCTCATGCTATTTTTGCAATAAAATAGTCTTAAAATATTTTTTTTCTTCTGAAATTAATACTATAGATCAGCGGTTACCAACCTTTTTGGCTCGCGTACCCCTAATTTTAAATTTTATCCGCCGCGTACCCCCTATCGAGTTTTTTGTTTTCGTTAAAAAAACATCACATATAAATATTAGAGTTTATTCTGAAATTTTATATCTGCGGGTATTATATTTTTTTTGAAGGATTTTGGGGATGGTCTTTTTTTTGGAAAAATGTTCACTCCTTTGGGTGGTTAGTTCAATGCATCTGAAAACGCGGATTTTGAGATGATTTTTCTGCAGAGCAAAAACGGCTGAAAATATTGCAAATCTGATTTCACCAGTCAATTCTACACCAAAAATTAAAACAACGGGCGTTTTTTGAACTCTTAAAAAAAATATATAATTTTTTATTTTTTTTTAAATGTGATTTTAATTTGAGGGAAACACCCCCAATTACAATGGAAGGGCATTTTAAGCTTAACAAAATTGTACTAAAATTTCCACTATATTATAACACGTCTCAAAAATACCCAAAAACACGTTTTTTTGAGAACTTTGACATAAATGTGCTCAAAAACCAGGCGTCAAAGAAAAATTTGGGAACCATATTCGGAATCAGCATCGAAAGGTTAATCGAAAACCAGTGGTCAGATCTCAAAATATCATCCAAAAAAATCGCAAAAAATTCTCTCTAAATTGCACAAAAATACGTTTTTTGTGAACTTTGACCTTAACTTTCTTGAAAACCTGACGTTATGGAAAACTTTGGAAGCCAGATGCCGAGCCAGCATTGAAAGGTTAATCTAAAACGAATGTCCAAATTACTAAAATTTGGCGTACCCCCGCGGACAGTTTCGCGTACCCCCTAGTGGTACGCGTACCATAGGTTGGTAACCGCTGCTATAGATGACACTTATGCCCGCGAACATTTTTCCATCAAAAACTCATTTTCGTCAACCGAGCAGATAGCTCAAATTGAATATCGTTCCACGATATGTAATAAAAATTTAAAAAAAAACCTTTATGAAAACGGTTTTCAATGGTGGTAGCTGTTTTTAAATAGGAAATATTCCAACGCTGGTTCGATTTTAGGCGTTTACGAACTTAACCTGCCTGTGACATGTTTATTATGACAAAACTTCAGCCGTGTAGCTCTTTTCGCTTAGGCTCGCCAGTGTTTTCCACAGACATACGAATATCCCCAAATCGTCTTAAAATCTATCAGGCATAAGGAATAGGCTTCTTTATAGGGTCGCATACCAATATTTTGATGAGTTACACATGTAATGAAGAACCCATACTGTGGTTTGAGGAAATAAAAACTAAATTGTAAATGAATGGAAATAAAAAACCCATTGGATAGTTTAAATAGTACCAATTTTAAGTTTTTTTACGTGGAAAAAAATTCTCTAATTATAAGGACGATTACTTTTTATTTAATGCGCATAGCGTTAAGAAAAATAGAATTTTATTTGAGTCAATTTCTGGTATCATATAGCTCCCGTAAACTTTCGCAGTTGCCTTTTTCCATGTGTTTTTCGACAGCCATAAAATCCTTTTGTAATGCTTGTTTCAATGTGGTCCCATCCAGAAATGTTCCATTCCATGTTTTTTATAAGCTTCTGAGAACTTTAAAGACTTCAGGTTCCTTAAAATTCCATATTTTTCGATTTTTTAAATTTGATTTTAAAAATAATACAAAGAAGTGTAAATATTTTTTTCTTGTTGACATTTAAAACAGACGTAGATAATTTTAAAAGATAACAAATTTACAAACTTGGTAGCATTTTTATAAGTGCTAAATTATTAAGCACTTATAAATTTTATGTCTTAGTTAAGCGTATATAGACAAAAATTTGTATGAAATTTTTATATTCGGGACGAAAAAAACACCACTAATATCATTTTCCAGGACTTCCACCCTTTGTACAAAAAAATGTATGAAAATCTCAGAAGTTTTCTATACCAATAGCATTAAATAATCTTAGAAATTTTTGTTAATTTTTCCAGAGAAAGAATGTCTCAGACTCTGAAAAATTAAAACATCTCAGAATCTGAGAACTTTTTTATAAAAAAAATGTTTTAGAATTTTTCTATCGTAAAAAATGCCTCAGAACCGGAGAATTTTTTTATAAAAAAAAATGTATCAGAGTCTGAGAACTTTGCTAGAGAAAATATTCTGAAAATATTCTATACAAAAAATTTTCTAAAAATCTTTGAAATTTTCTTTAAAAAAAATGTCTGTGAATTTTTTAATGAAAAAATGTTTGATAAATTCTTAGATTCTGAGGTATTTTTCCTATAAAACCCGTTCCTGGAAACAATATGAAACCTAAACGTAAAACGGTTTTAAATATGTGCTTGTGATAAATTTAAAATTAAATTATATAAACCAGATTGATTTTGCCCTCCTGATTCCAAATTATCTTACCAAATATTTTAATCGTTTAAAATTTTTCTGATATTGGCGTTTAAAAGTTTGAAACCGCTAATTTTGGCGTGATTTTACTGTTACGTATTCGTAAGTTAGCGCGTTCCATTTTCGAGATATTCACTCTCACGTGAGAGCCATCGTAAAGGACCTAATTCGAAATCTCTCATTAAAATATTTGTAGAATATTACGTTATCGAGATATTAATTAATTCTTTAGCGCTTTTTACATTTCTACTGTTACATACTATTGCCTTGGCGCAACCTTTAAGGGCTGGATTTTTATAAAATGGAAATCTAGATTTCAAATACGTCATGACCAGTCATTAAATTTTTATTCCCTCCAACCACAGTATGGGGGTATACTCACTTTGTCATTCCGTGTGTAACGCATCGAAATATCGGTCAGGGACCCCATAATGTATATGGAGCATTCCATGTCAAATCAAACACTTTGCAAAATTTTTTTTTTAGATTTTCCCAATTTGTTTACAGTTTTTAGTACCCCTCGAAAACTCCTTCGTGGTAAATTTTCAGATTTTTTGATGACCCGTTCAACAGATATCGAATTTTTAAAAATTGGTAGTTTGTTCCTTTACTCAATCTTAATTTACTCTTAACTTCTTCAATAATGGTTCAAATCTCAATTTTTTTTTTCAAAATTTTTGTTTTTTTACGTACTTTGAAAAAACATTCTTAAAAGCGCTCTAGTATGCGATTTTTAAGTTTTAAAATTTAAATCTCATTTTTGAAAATGTTTGTACTCTTCGATTTTTTTGAAATTTTTTTGTGTAAAACTTCTATCGATTCTACAAAGTTTTTGCCCAGGAGGATCGTGGGATAACGATTATTACTATTTTTTTAAATTTTTTGAAAAAATTTTATTAAATTTTTCCAATCTTAAAATCATTTCTACTGCTCCAATGGTGCGTCATAGAGGGGTCATTTATAAGACCGTCATTTATAATTTTTACGTCTTAACATTTCTTTGGAACAAAATAATACCCTATCTCCAATTTCTAAGGGGGCTCCCACACAAAACGACATTTTTTAAAATTTGCTCCAACCGCTCTAACTGTCCTAATAGTGCTTTTAGAGCAACAAAATGTATGACCGACCCACAATATTTTTTTAGTCCAAACATTTTCTCTGAACACACCTACCTTCTATCTCTAATTGTTAAGGCGGTCCCCATACAATTTTTTTATTTTTTGTAAATTTGTTTTATTTAATCAGCTTCTATCGGTCCAATGGTGCGTCCGAGAGTGGTCATTAGTGAGACCGACCCCCATTTATTTTTTTAAAACATACCTACGCCCTATCTCCACTCCCTAAGTAGGCTCCCATACAAATAACAGTTGGATCAAATTTTATAAAAACACGTAAAAAAAGCAAAAATTGAAATTTGGACCATTATTGAAGAAGTTTGGAGAAATTTGGGTAAAGGAACAAACTACCAATTTTTAAAAATTCTATATCTTTAGAACGGGTCATCAAAAAAATCTGAAAATTTACCACGAAGGAGTTTTCGAGGGGTACTAAAAACTGTAAACAAATTGGGAAAATCTAAAAAAAAAAATTCAAAGTGTCCGATTTGACATGGAATGCCCCATATATATTATTGATCAGTGATCGATTCTAAGACATTCTAGCGATGTCCGTCTGTCCGTCCGTCCGTCTGTGGAGGACACGATACAGTCCAAAATAAAAGAGCTAGACTCTTGAAATTTGTCTAACGGTCATAGGCTGGTTAAGTTCGGAGATGGGCAAAATCGGACCACGGGGGAAAAAGTTCCCCCTTTAAGAACTAAACCAACCTCTAAAAAACGCCATGTTTTATAGATTTTTTTTTGCTTTTGCTTATCAAACGAAACATTTTTTATCTCAGAAGAAGTTCAAAGTCCTGCTGTGGAAACAGGAAGGTTGTCTCTTACCGCCGAAACCCCTCCCCCAAAAAAAAAAGACGCCCCTGTTTTTTTTTAAACGTGTAGGAGGGTATAATAGATTCGGCACAGCCAAATTTAACACTCTCACTTGTTTTAAGTTGCTTTTGTAAATTCGTTTATGAAAATTTATCTTTATTTATTTACATAAAAAATAATTGAAGTTTTTTTTTATTTTTTGTCAGTTTATATATTTTCTTAAGTCATTTTTAAATATTCAAAATTGCAGCTTTCAATTCAAACCCGATTTTTGAAAAAAAAACTGCTAGATTGAAAATTAAAAATTAAAAATAAATAAAAATCTGAAAATTTTTTATAGAAATAATATCTCAGACTCTGAGACTTTTAATATAAAAAAAGTGGCTTAGATCCTTAGAGTTTAAAATTGTTTATAGAAAACTGTTTTCATGATCCCGATGCACAATTTTCATTAAATAAAACCAATATAATGTGTTTTCGATACATATTTTACAGATATTTCGATATAAATGACTTTTTTAAAACGAAAATTTACTCAAAATAAAATTTTTTTATAAAAAAATATATAAAACTTTTCATCAAAAACCAAAATACTTACAATACTAAAAAAACTTTTGTTTGTTACTTGTATCATGCGTTAAAGTATTTAAATTTTTTTTTAATTTTCCAATCTAAAAGGGGGACCCGGGCCCTCCCCCCCTGAATACGTACATGGGAACCGCCTTAAGGATTAGAGATAGAGCGTGGGTATATTCTGAGAAGATGTTGGGATGAACAAAATATTAACTCTGATGACACCATATTTTGAGGGGCCCACTGCTTTTCTGAATCTTTGGAGGCCCTTAAAAAGGAATTGGCCACCAAACTGGACAATCCGTGTATAGGGATTTTCTACCTTTTGGTAGTAGAATCAAACCTATATTGTCAAGTTCTTGTGATTTTCAAAAAGTCTTAATTTGTTGCATAGTGTAATATACATATACCACAAGTTCGGAGATCGAAAAACTATTAAGAACAGTTTTAACCCTCTCAGCATCAAAATTTCTAGTACTTTTGACAGAATGTTATTTTCGCAAGGGGATCCTATATTTCACAATTGGGGTCAGTTTTACTATTGACTAATTTTTGAGTCACAATTTAAATTGTAATAGAAGCTGACTAAAAGATTGAAAAACAGCAACTAAAAAAAATCAGCAGAGATTTTAATTTTAAAACTTAAAAATTTCAAATTAGAACAGTTTTTAGAAAAAATAAACTAGAAAGAATTCTAAATGTCTGATTTGAAATGGAATGCCCCACATACCTGTGTGTTATGTTGGCATTTATTTGAATGTTGCACTATTTTAAATTTGGAAGTAAACAAATTAAGCTAAATTTAGAATCCCAAAATCTGGAAAATCTCTTGAGAGATTTTCTTAAAATGTTTCTAAAACTGGAAAATTTAAAATCATCGGTAGAGAATTTTCTCTGTCATATCTTATTCCTTGTCACGAAATGAAAAAAAGAAAATAAATTATCATAAAAACAACATGTCAGCCTAATAAATATTCATGTATGAATGAAAGAGAATGTGCCATGACTTCAGTAAATTGTATAACAAAGTATCCCAGCAAAAAAATAAATATGTTCTTCCTCATTCTATTGTTTCTACTAACGACCATTCCCCATACAAACCACCTTCCCGATAATTCACATAATTTCCTCAAAATTTATAAAGATGGGAAACATTTGAATAACATTTTGTTTGAAGGTATTAAACGGGTACTTTGGTAACCTAATCAAATCTAATATATAATAGGACCAATTTTGAACTTATTCTTTGAAATTTTGAATTTTATTCGTTCAATCGGTTGGCAACAAAAAATAAGCCAATTCCACTCAAATTTGAATGTTGTGTATTTTCTACACTTATTAATCGGTCTATGTTTGAACTTAAGACCTAATTTCCGGAAAACACTGGTGTAGGGTATCGTCGGTATTGACTGACTTAAATTTTCGTACTAGTTTCTTTGTTGTATTGGTTTACCTTGTATGTAGAACAAATTTGGATGTAGGAACGTTTTGTTGTGCAAGAATGTGTTTGGGTTTAAGATTTGCTGTCACAATGTTTGTTGAAGTAGGAATTTTTTGCTGGGACGTATTGGCCAAGATACAAATATTGCAAAATCATGTTTGTTTTGTTTATTTTTTTTTTGTCTTGTGATAAAATTATGTATCATTTTTAGCCATTTTCCTATCAACATATTGTGGTTTCTTGTTATGATTCAATGAGTTTTTTTTTGTTTTCCAAAATTAAATTTCTGTCTTTCGTTATCTCATCTCTTTAACTTTGAAAATCTATTACATGTCATTGCTAGTTTTTTTTTTCATCTGATCAGATAACATTTAACCCAGAAAAATACCCACACCACTGTGTGGGTATACAGGGTATAATGAGTTCGTGAGGATGTTTGTAACTACCCGAACTATTGGTCCTAGGCCCACCTTCAAGCATGCCGATCGTTTAAGAATCACTTTTAAAGTCGATTTAGGGACGTCTGTTATCCGTCTGTCTGTCCGTCCATAAAAACGTTGTGAGAACGATACAGGTTTCAATTACAATGTTCAAGACAATAAACCGTACCAAGTAAAATATCCAACTGGTCCTTATAGATTTTAGTCTCATGATTCCAACTCTACCATCCAAATTTTTCACGAAGCATAGTTTTTGAGATATTTGCTGTTAAAAAGTAAAAAAAAAAATAAACACTTTTGTAGGTCCACTGTTAAGAAATAAAACACAAAATAAGACTTGATTTTATATAAAGTGGGCCTCCTGATTCAAAAATTGCAATCCAAGTTTATCTAGCATGTTTAAGACACTTACAAGGTATGTATCCCATATCTTACACTCCGATTGCTCTGCAATTTATATATGTTAATAATTACCTAAAAGTAAGTTTAAACTGCTCTTTTTTATCGGCTATACCGGTGGTTTAAAAAACGGTTTCCACCTTATGAAAAGTTATAGCCTTTTGGTAAAATCTAAATACAAGCCGAACTAACAGGAATTTCGCCAAAAGAAAAAACACGTGTCGGCTTGAACTTAATGGAGATTGATATATATGAATTTGGGGGTCGTACGTATATACCCAGTTGGCAACGTCCTCGAGCCATCCTCAGTGACGGAGCGGTGACATGTCAGAGTCACTGCTGACATCCACAAGACATCTCTATGTACTGAGTTGAGGACAGTTTCATACAAATTTTCAAAATGTCCGCACTCAAAGTCAGCAGTGGTCAGGGCTGACCTTCTGGGGACATGTCACCTAAGATTTCTTTGGGGAAATGTCTGACGTAGGTCATGCGAAAATGCAAAAAATTTTCGTATTTCCTTTAGTTTTTACTTTTATCAATTTTCCTTTATAAATTATCTTTCTCATATTTAGAAAAAACTTCTCGCCTTTTTTAGTCCCAACTGGATTTGAACCTGGAACCTCCAGTTTATTAGTCCCACACCTTACTACTTGTTCCAAACTTTATTTTGAAAATTGTTTGTCTATTTATTACTTTTATTATACTTGATAGATTTTGATTTTATTTTAAATAAATCAACAATGTTGCCATTTTTTCTTGGAAATTGAAGAGTTGCTCAGATTTGAAATTCAAATTTAATCCCAGCAAAACTTAGATTACCAAATAAGGTATAAAATAAGGTATAGGATCTCTTATTTTATACATTGCAGCATTGATGATTTTAACAGGCGATGAGACTCAAAGTAATGCATCCACATTATCACAAAGAATACCAGTAAGGTATAAAATAAGTCATAAATTTATTACGAAGAATACGAGTAAAGTGTAAAATATATGATATTTTATAGGTTACCAGAAATGAAATAATATAGCATACCAGAAGATAATATATAAGGTGTTACGAGTAGTGAAAAAGTAATTTTGTATTAAACTTACTCACGTGATTGTAAGTGAGTGTAAGTAGATAAAATATGATCGTGAGTGTGTGTCGTTAGAAATTTCCTGTCGTGAGCCCATCTCTAGTTTAAACTTATGCATTTTTTTATAAAATAATTATTTTTTATGTAATTGTAATGCATTATGCATCCAATTATAAATAATGCATTATTTCAAACTTTCAAATAATACATAATGTAACCAAATATAAGTCATCCATGATTTAATGTTTAGAAATAATAAATATGAAAAACATTTTTTCCAATAATCATGCATTACGTAGCAAATTATTAGTAATGCATTATTTTTCACTTGAAAATAATACGTTGTGGAACAAATGTTTGGTAAGACATCATAAAATAATGCTACAAATAAGTTATATGCATTACCTGGTAATGTGTTATATAATCACTACCCATTGCCAAAGTTTTGCGTGGATATACTGCTATTCTGATGACATTTCCGTTTAGACGTCTTAGAGGAATTGTCCACACTCTTAAAGCAAACATTCAGTGCTGACAATGTTAGGACATGTCATTAAGGATTACCTATGATTTGTCAGTACCCGAAGACATTTCCTCAAGGAATCACTGTGGAAATTTCCTCAGTGACACATTTTCCAGCTGGGTACTTCTCAATATAAAGTAGCTCAACACCTACACATTTTTGACCAAAACCAACTTAAAGAAGAATAATTTTGCCAAGTACCACACACTATTGGATAGACCGTAAAAAACCTTCCTTTGGAAGAAATACAAAAAAATCCCGTTTTTTTTCCTTCCATTCCTCCCAATCCCCCCTTTAACCATCACAATAGCCGATAAAAAAAAATCCGGTTAATCTTAGATTTTGTTCCTCTATAACATATTAAAAGTACAGGGCAATCGGTGTGTAAGCTATGGGGTATCTTCCTTTGTTAGAGCATAGCTTCTCACTTACTTTGGCATCGTTACCCCCCCCCCCACAGGTGAAAAAATTTAAGTCGGTCAAGACCGACAGGTTTTCCCGAAAATGGGTCTCAAATCCAAACATGGACTGATTGGATCCCTATTTTTGTAGAAAACACACAGAAGCGAAAATTGAGGGAAGTAGGCTTTTTTACTGTCAGCAGACCGATTTTACTGAATATCGAACGAAATTTTTATATTAAAACTAATTGTAAGTATAACAAGTAAAAAAGTTAAATTCGACCTTGCCGAATGTATTGATACCCTTCACAATCTAAAAAAAGTTTATTTGCAAAAAAAAAAAAAAAAAAAAAAATTTAAAAAAAGACAATTTTTTTTTTGTAAAAATTTTTTTTTTTTTGTAAAAAAATATGTTTGTTCTTGCTTAAATACCATTTGGTGATCAATTCTGTTCACATGTGTCAACCAGCAGCCGAATTAAATCATTTTGTATTTTAGGAAATTGAAAAGGCGGGGTGCGGCCAACTCGAAAATTTTTTTAATCATAATGTAATAATAGTGGTATTTTTGTCTATCCCTTTCAACGCTTAGATAAACAGTTTCGACAAAAACTACATCTACGCTTAACTATGCAAACTTGGTATTACTTTTTATTTGTAACAAAAAAACTGACGTTTGGTTAAAAAAATAAATATATCGTTAAACTATATTCAATTTGAGCTAACTAAAAAAACATAACTTTTCAGGAGAGCAAAAAAACCGTCGCATTCACGTATTTTTAAATGTTTTGTCATTCGATCTTTTACAATATTTATTAATAATTACTGCTAAATTTTACATGTGCTTTATTTGTAAAAATTCGTATTATTCGCTGAGTTACAGCAGATAGCTCAACCTTTTTTATTTGAAATTAATCAACCTGAGCAGATAGCTCATTATATATAAACTTTAAAGCTTTATAACTTTTTAACGGATTATGATAAAAATATGATTTTGGTACCATATATCTCAGTATTTTAACCCCTTCCATTACAGGTTTTAGAAAAAATACTTTTAAGTTTTTTTTTTTTAAATCATCGATTTTTTCGCGCTTTATCGCCATTATTTGGAACCTTCATGAAGCTTGCGAAAAATGTCATAGCACTTGTGTTTGCTGTACAATCGAATGGGTAAATAAAATATGCAAAAAGTTTAACCGTTTTTGCTCCGCATCGAAATAAGGGTCAAAAACCGCGTTTTTAACCGCGGAAAGGAGTTGAAATTTTCCAAAAAAAAACTATGCCATTATTTTTATTGATGGAAAACCCGCCTAAAAAGCGATAAAATCAAAAAATTTAAATTTAAAAGTTTACTCTAGTAAACTATACTGTAGATAGCTCAAATTTTTATTTATAAAAAAAACAAGGTTTCACATAGCTCATGCTATTTTTGCAATAAAATAGTCTTAAAATATTTTTTTTCTTCTGAAATTAATACTATAGATCAGCGGTTACCAACCTTTTTGGCTCGCGTACCCCTAATTTTAAATTTTATCCGCCGCGTACCCCCTATCGAGTTTTTTGTTTTCGTTAAAAAAACTTCACATATAAATATTAGAGTTTATTCTGAAATTTTATATCTGCGGGTATTATATTTTTTTTGAAGGATTTTGGGGATGGTCTTTTTTTTGGAAAAATGTTCACTCCTTTGGGTGGTTAGTTCAATGCATCTGAAAACGCGGATTTTGAGATGATTTTTCTGCAGAGCAAAAACGGCTGAAAATATTGCAAATCTGATTTCACCAGTCAATTCTACACCAAAAATTAAAACAACGGGCGTTTTTTGAACTCTTAAAAAAAATATATAATTTTTTATTTTTTTTTAAATGTGATTTTAATTTGAGGGAAACACCCCCAATTACAATGGAAGGGCATTTTAAGCTTAACAAAATTGTACTAAAATTTCCACTATATTATAACACGTCTCAAAAATACCCAAAAACACGTTTTTTTGAGAACTTTGACATAAATGTGCTCAAAAACCAGGCGTCAAAGAAAAATTTGGGAACCATATTCGGAATCAGCATCGAAAGGTTAATCGAAAACCAGTGGTCAGATCTCAAAATATCATCCAAAAAAATCGCAAAAAATTCTCTCTAAATTGCACAAAAATACGTTTTTTGTGAACTTTGACCTTAACTTTCTTGAAAACCTGACGTTATGGAAAACTTTGGAAGCCAGATGCCGAGCCAGCATTGAAAGGTTAATCTAAAACGAATGTCCAAATTACTAAAATTTGGCGTACCCCCGCGGACAGTTTCGCGTACCCCCTAGTGGTACGCGTACCATAGGTTGGTAACCGCTGCTATAGATGACACTTATGCCCGCGAACATTTTTCCATCAAAAACTCATTTTCGTCAACCGAGCAGATAGCTCAAATTGAATATCGTTCCACGATATGTAATAAAAATTTAAAAAAAAACCTTTATGAAAACGGTTTTCAATGGTGGTAGCTGTTTTTAAATAGGAAATATTCCAACGCTGGTTCGATTTTAGGCGTTTACGAACTTAACCTGCCTGTGACATGTTTATTATGACAAAACTTCAGCCGTGTAGCTCTTTTCGCTTAGGCTCGCCAGTGTTTTCCACAGACATACGAATATCCCCAAATCGTCTTAAAATCTATCAGGCATAAGGAATAGGCTTCTTTATAGGGTCGCATACCAATATTTTGATGAGTTACACATGTAATGAAGAACCCATACTGTGGTTTGAGGAAATAAAAACTAAATTGTAAATGAATGGAAATAAAAAACCCATTGGATAGTTTAAATAGTACCAATTTTAAGTTTTTTTACGTGGAAAAAAATTCTCTAATTATAAGGACGATTACTTTTTATTTAATGCGCATAGCGTTAAGAAAAATAGAATTTTATTTGAGTCAATTTCTGGTATCATATAGCTCCCGTAAACTTTCGCAGTTGCCTTTTTCCATGTGTTTTTCGACAGCCATAAAATCCTTTTGTAATGCTTGTTTCAATGTGGTCCCATCCAGAAATGTTCCATTCCATGTTTTTTATAAGCTTCTGAGAACTTTAAAGACTTCAGGTTCCTTAAAATTCCATATTTTTCGATTTTTTAAATTTGATTTTAAAAATAATACAAAGAAGTGTAAATATTTTTTTCTTGTTGACATTTAAAACAGACGTAGATAATTTTAAAAGATAACAAATTTACAAACTTGGTAGCATTTTTATAAGTGCTAAATTATTAAGCACTTATAAATTTTATGTCTTAGTTAAGCGTATATAGACAAAAATTTGTATGAAATTTTTATATTCGGGACGAAAAAAACACCACTAATATCATTTTCCAGGACTTCCACCCTTTGTACAAAAAAATGTATGAAAATCTCAGAAGTTTTCTATACCAATAGCATTAAATAATCTTAGAAATTTTTGTTAATTTTTCCAGAGAAAGAATGTCTCAGACTCTGAAAAATTAAAACATCTCAGAATCTGAGAACTTTTTTATAAAAAAAATGTTTTAGAATTTTTCTATCGTAAAAAATGCCTCAGAACCGGAGAATTTTTTTATAAAAAAAAATGTATCAGAGTCTGAGAACTTTGCTAGAGAAAATATTCTGAAAATATTCTATACAAAAAATTTTCTAAAAATCTTTGAAATTTTCTTTAAAAAAAATGTCTGTGAATTTTTTAATGAAAAAATGTTTGATAAATTCTTAGATTCTGAGGTATTTTTCCTATAAAACCCGTTCCTGGAAACAATATGAAACCTAAACGTAAAACGGTTTTAAATATGTGCTTGTGATAAATTTAAAATTAAATTATATAAACCAGATTGATTTTGCCCTCCTGATTCCAAATTATCTTACCAAATATTTTAATCGTTTAAAATTTTTCTGATATTGGCGTTTAAAAGTTTGAAACCGCTAATTTTGGCGTGATTTTACTGTTACGTATTCGTAAGTTAGCGCGTTCCATTTTCGAGATATTCACTCTCACGTGAGAGCCATCGTAAAGGACCTAATTCGAAATCTCTCATTAAAATATTTGTAGAATATTACGTTATCGAGATATTAATTAATTCTTTAGCGCTTTTTACATTTCTACTGTTACATACTATTGCCTTGGCGCAACCTTTAAGGGCTGGATTTTTATAAAATGGAAATCTAGATTTCAAATACGTCATGACCAGTCATTAAATTTTTATTCCCTCCAACCACAGTATGGGGGTATACTCACTTTGTCATTCCGTGTGTAACGCATCGAAATATCGGTCAGGGACCCCATAATGTATATGGAGCATTCCATGTCAAATCAAACACTTTGCAAAATTTTTTTTTTAGATTTTCCCAATTTGTTTACAGTTTTTAGTACCCCTCGAAAACTCCTTCGTGGTAAATTTTCAGATTTTTTGATGACCCGTTCAACAGATATCGAATTTTTAAAAATTGGTAGTTTGTTCCTTTACTCAATCTTAATTTACTCTTAACTTCTTCAATAATGGTTCAAATCTCAATTTTTTTTTTCAAAATTTTTGTTTTTTTACGTACTTTGAAAAAACATTCTTAAAAGCGCTCTAGTATGCGATTTTTAAGTTTTAAAATTTAAATCTCATTTTTGAAAATGTTTGTACTCTTCGATTTTTTTGAAATTTTTTTGTGTAAAACTTCTATCGATTCTACAAAGTTTTTGCCCAGGAGGATCGTGGGATAACGATTATTACTATTTTTTTAAATTTTTTGAAAAAATTTTATTAAATTTTTCCAATCTTAAAATCATTTCTACTGCTCCAATGGTGCGTCATAGAGGGGTCATTTATAAGACCGTCATTTATAATTTTTACGTCTTAACATTTCTTTGGAACAAAATAATACCCTATCTCCAATTTCTAAGGGGGCTCCCACACAAAACGACATTTTTTAAAATTTGCTCCAACCGCTCTAACTGTCCTAATAGTGCTTTTAGAGCAACAAAATGTATGACCGACCCACAATATTTTTTTAGTCCAAACATTTTCTCTGAACACACCTACCTTCTATCTCTAATTGTTAAGGCGGTCCCCATACAATTTTTTTATTTTTTGTAAATTTGTTTTATTTAATCAGCTTCTATCGGTCCAATGGTGCGTCCGAGAGTGGTCATTAGTGAGACCGACCCCCATTTATTTTTTTAAAACATACCTACGCCCTATCTCCACTCCCTAAGTAGGCTCCCATACAAATAACAGTTGGATCAAATTTTATAAAAACACGTAAAAAAAGCAAAAATTGAAATTTGGACCATTATTGAAGAAGTTTGGAGAAATTTGGGTAAAGGAACAAACTACCAATTTTTAAAAATTCTATATCTTTAGAACGGGTCATCAAAAAAATCTGAAAATTTACCACGAAGGAGTTTTCGAGGGGTACTAAAAACTGTAAACAAATTGGGAAAATCTAAAAAAAAAAATTCAAAGTGTCCGATTTGACATGGAATGCCCCATATATATTATTGATCAGTGATCGATTCTAAGACATTCTAGCGATGTCCGTCTGTCCGTCCGTCCGTCTGTGGAGGACACGATACAGTCCAAAATAAAAGAGCTAGACTCTTGAAATTTGTCTAACGGTCATAGGCTGGTTAAGTTCGGAGATGGGCAAAATCGGACCACGGGGGAAAAAGTTCCCCCTTTAAGAACTAAACCAACCTCTAAAAAACGCCATGTTTTATAGATTTTTTTTTGCTTTTGCTTATCAAACGAAACATTTTTTATCTCAGAAGAAGTTCAAAGTCCTGCTGTGGAAACAGGAAGGTTGTCTCTTACCGCCGAAACCCCTCCCCCAAAAAAAAAAGACGCCCCTGTTTTTTTTTAAACGTGTAGGAGGGTATAATAGATTCGGCACAGCCAAATTTAACACTCTCACTTGTTTTAAGTTGCTTTTGTAAATTCGTTTATGAAAATTTATCTTTATTTATTTACATAAAAAATAATTGAAGTTTTTTTTTTATTTTTTGTCAGTTTATATATTTTCTTAAGTCATTTTTAAATATTCAAAATTGCAGCTTTCAATTCAAACCCGATTTTTGAAAAAAAAACTGCTAGATTGAAAATTAAAAATTAAAAATAAATAAAAATCTGAAAATTTTTTATAGAAATAATATCTCAGACTCTGAGACTTTTAATATAAAAAAAGTGGCTTAGATCCTTAGAGTTTAAAATTGTTTATAGAAAACTGTTTTCATGATCCCGATGCACAATTTTCATTAAATAAAACCAATATAATGTGTTTTCGATACATATTTTACAGATATTTCGATATAAATGACTTTTTTAAAACGAAAATTTACTCAAAATAAAATTTTTTTATAAAAAAATATATAAAACTTTTCATCAAAAACCAAAATACTTACAATACTAAAAAAACTTTTGTTTGTTACTTGTATCATGCGTTAAAGTATTTAAATTTTTTTTTAATTTTCCAATCTAAAAGGGGGACCCGGGCCCTCCCCCCCTGAATACGTACATGGGAACCGCCTTAAGGATTAGAGATAGAGCGTGGGTATATTCTGAGAAGATGTTGGGATGAACAAAATATTAACTCTGATGACACCATATTTTGAGGGGCCCACTGCTTTTCTGAATCTTTGGAGGCCCTTAAAAAGGAATTGGCCACCAAACTGGACAATCCGTGTATAGGGATTTTCTACCTTTTGGTAGTAGAATCAAACCTATATTGTCAAGTTCTTGTGATTTTCAAAAAGTCTTAATTTGTTGCATAGTGTAATATACATTTTTTTAAACATTAAAACAATTTTTGGCTTGGTCCACAAAAAATGAAAATGCCTATATCTCGAGAAGGCTAATTTATACAACTTTTCTGATGACAGATTCGTGTTTCGGAGGCCAAAATACTTTAGAAAAAATATTCTAAAAGTATATGTAATAACCGTGTAGATTAGTGTTATTGAAAGAATTTCCCACAATATTTTTTTAAATAAAAAAGTAAACTACACAATACAATATACAAAGAGCACTGATGAATTAGGTTGTTAAAGTCAAGATGCCAATAAAAAAGATATAAGAATGTTTCACAATCCTTTTGGGACAAATACCTACATACTATTGACAAAAGGTAAAAGACTTCAAACAACATACCAACATATATGCATAGTTATTTAAACTACTTCCGGTTCATGGTTCATTTTCTCCTTTAAACAATCGATAAATCAAAACCTAATCATAGTTAGGAAAACATTTACGTTAATACGAGAATATTTAGGTTTACGTAAATTTTACTGTGTCTCAAATAAACTGACCTTCCTCAAGAAGAAATAATCTAAAAATCCTTTATTTTTACGTCAACTCCCTCATTTATATATGAATGTTATTAACATGATGTGGAATGCAAGTGGTGAATATAACGAGATGAAAAGAGATGTCAATGAGATTGCTCTCCCGTTAAATTAATACCATTAACATAACTGTAACATTTGAGTGATGTTAACTAACAGAGAGTGTCAAGGTTAAAGAAACGTTTTGAAAAATGTTTAGCAGCGGATGTTAATAGGAAATATGAAAAAAAAACAAATAACAGTTACTGTTATTTTTAGTTTTAGGCCTTAAGGCATTTTGTTCAAGTTTTATTATTGCAATAACTATGTTAAAATAAATAAAATATATACAGGGTGCAGCAATTAAAGTTTAACTAAAACAAGTAAGAGTGTTAAATTCGGCTGTGCCAAATCTTTTATACCCTCCAACACGTTGTGGTGGAGTTGGTGGGGGGACACCTGTACCCCGCTTTATATGTTTACAAATAATTTTTTATGATATTTACGCTTAAATAATAAATGTTTATCGTTATTTTAAATTAATTTCTATAACCATGACCCCAAAGGGGGGCGGCCTGAAAAAAATCGAATTTCCTAGCCCGCTTGGTCCAAGCGCAGGTCTATGAACATAATATGGCGTACAAATGTTACATTTGTTGAGCAAAAATTAAAAAAAAACTCGTAAAAATATCGAATTTTTATGGGTCGTTTTAGTTCCTTAAGGGGGAACTTTTTCCCCCCTAGTCCGATTTTGCCCATCTTCGAACTTAACCTTACCAGTAACATTAGATATATTCTTGCCCAATTTCAGGGATCTAGCTCTTTTGGTTTGGACTGCATCGTTATTTCTACAGACGGACGGACGGACTTACGGACGGAAGGACGGGCGGACGGACATCGCTAGAATCAGACCTTTGAAGAATTAATTCACTTTTTGATTTGATTCGCAAAAAGATTAATTCATATTTATAAATCAAGGAATTAATTCTTGCTGATTTGATTCAAAAGAATTAATTTCAACTTTTTGTTGAAAGAATTAACTAATTTTTTGTTTAATTCCTTGTTTAAATAATGATTTGATTCACTTGATTCAAATCAAACAAGAATTAATTCACTTGATTCAAATCAATTTGATTCAAATCAATTGATTCAAATCAATTTGATTCAAATCAATTGATTCAAATCAATTTGATTCAAATCAATTGATTCAAATCAAAAATGTTTTGAATCAGTTGATTTAAACATTTTTTTCTTAAATCAAAGTATTTACTTTACACATGCACACACATACTATAACATTTATGCTTGTGCGGTAGTATCAAGCAAAAAGTCAAAGCAACAGAATTTAATAGTGTACATTTTATTGGCAGCGCATGCCTGCATGCATAGGAATCACAAAAATACAAGACATTGCTTTAATATAACATTTATTAATTTGCACATATATATTAAGGGTGGGATAATGCACGACTTTTCGATATAATGGAAATGTATGTTTATAATAAAAATGTTAATCATTAATTGTTTTTGTGTTAAATTTAAAGTTATTTTTATGCTGAAGAGCCAAATTCGTTATTGAATAAAGTAGAGATAGGCGCGTGAGTGGATTTTGACTCACACTCACTCACGCAAAAAATAATCGGATCAGTCACTAATCACTCACGCAATATTTTTTTACTCACGCTCACTCACTATTCACGTGAGTAATAATAAACTTACTCACACTCACGCGTGACTCACGCCAGATTCAATCAAGCTCACGCGTGAGTCACGCAATAAAATTTTCTTACCAAAAAAAAAACAAAAACTCTAAAAAAAAAATTTTTCACGAAAATTTAAAAAAAATTGGGCAAATCAAAAAATCTAATCACGCAAACTCACGCAAAAAATAAATGACTCACTCACTAATCACTCACTCAGTTTTTTTTTCAAATCACGCTCACCCACAATCATGTGATTGAAATGAAAATCACTCACACTCACGCGTGATTCACGTGAATCACGCAAATCACGTGACCAGCGCCCAACTCTAGACTAAAGGTACACATTTAATAATACTATACAGTTTGGAGTGTTGTTTATTGATGGCGTGTGTTTAATATTGACGATATTCCAATGACTTTAACGCAATCAGACATGATAAGATTTTTATAATGTGCATTTTTAGTGTTTGATTTAAGTGAAAAAAGTTTAAATCAAGTTGATTCAAACCAAAAGTGATTTGAATCAGTTGATTTAAATCAAAAGTGATTTGAATCAGTTGATTCAAATCAAAAGTGATTTGAATCAGTTGATTCAAATCAAAGTGATTTGAATCAGTTGATTCAAATCAAAATGTATTAATTCAATTTAATCAAATCAAAGAATTAATTCTTTGCAATGAAATTAAGTGATTTAAATAATGAATTAATTCTTTTCGATTTATAGAAACAGGGAATTAATTCAATTATTTTAAATCAGATTTAAGAAATTGAATTAGGGAATTAAATCTTCAAAGGTCTGGCTAGAATGTCTTAGATTCTATCATGGATCAATATTATATACACTTTGTGGGGTCCCCGACCGATATTTCGATATGTTACACACGGAATGACAAAGTGAGTATACCCCCATACTGTGGTTGGAGGGTATAAAAATTATATATGAAAATCTGAGGACTTTTACAAAACACATTGTTAGTCATTCTAATAAACCGTTCTTCAAGGGTCAGTAACAGAACTGAAAGAATGTGAATCTTAAAGATTTTTCACTGTTTGATTTTTCGCTGTTAGCCAGGATTTGAAACATCCCCATATTAAAGCTGAAGTAAATCAAGCTCATCGGCTTTGCAATTCCCTGGAGTGGCCATTGCCCATTTGAGTTATTTATTAAACTGCTTTGTGGTTAACTCATTGAAAGACGTGCGACAGCTAAGGGAGGATATTGTTTTCAGAAACATTGGTCGTTGAAAGTGGTATCCATGAAAGACGCATTTGTTAATCTTGAATAGGAAGCCAAAAAAGTGGAGTATCGCAAGGTTCTGTTCTTTCTCCTACAATAAAGATAACGAATCCTATTACAACAAGTAAGAAAGTTATAGTCGGTCAAGACCGACCATATAATACCCTACACTAGTGTTTTCCGAAAAATGTGTCCCAAGTCCAAACATGGACCGATTGGATCTATCTTTTCTTAGATCTTTAATTAGTGTAGAAAACACACTCAGAAAAAATTTTAATGGAATTGGCTTATTTTTGTTTCCAATAGACCGATTTAACTTAATATCGGTCGAAATTTTTATAAAGGGGACCAAGTCCAAAAATGATCTGAATATATTCAGATAAAAGTAAGTTACCAAAGTACATCTTTAGCACCTAAAAACAAAATTTTAATCAAATATTTCCAACTTTCATGAATTTTGAGAGATTTATGTGAATATCGGGAGGGTGGTTTGTATGGGGACTACAAGAGGAACTGGTCCGATTCCTTTAAAATTTGGAATGATAATTTATGAATCCAAAAAGCGATTACCTACCAAATTTTGAAAGTGTACCTGTTATAATACGCTCATAAGAGTCACTTGAGTCAAATTAAAGGGGACGTTTGTATAGGGGGCTAGGTCTAAACATGAACCGATTTTTCCCAATTTCAATAGGCTTTTTCCTTGGGGCAAAAGAAGCTTAAGTTTCAAATTTCAGCCAAATTGGTTGATAATTGCGACCTGTATCGTGTTTACAACGTTTACATGGACGGACGGACAGACAGACGGACGGACGGACATCGCTAAATCGACTGAAAAAGTTATTCTGAGTTGATCGGCATACTTAAAGGTGGGCCTAGGACCAATATTTCGAGTAGTTACAAACATCAGCACAAACTCATTATACCCTGTACCACAGAGTGGTGTAGGGTATAAAAAGTAATAACTAGGGTTCGGATTTTTATGCAAATGCATATTTGTTGTCGTCAGTCTGAGAGCAACAAAACCTAAATATCTTTGCAAATTAAGAAATTTGCAGTAAAATGGCATTGATTTGTTAGTGCATATTTTTGCATATTTTGCCTTTAATGCATATTTTTGCATATATTGCTGATATTACATATTTTTGTCGCATATTTTGAAAAAAAGTGTTTTTTTTCAATATTTTATGATAATTTTACATTGCTGTACATATTTTTTATTTTATAATGTATGCCTTTAAAGTACACAGAAGAAAATATGGGGAAAAAAGTTTGAGTAATCACTTGTTTAAATTTCAAAAAAAAAAAATTGCGTAATTTTTTTATTGACGCAATTAAAATTTTACTTAACAGTTTTTAAAAAAATTTGAGTAAATAATTTTATAAAAAATTAATATTTTTTTTTTTTTAATTTAATTTTTTTCTTAGTTTTTTTGAATTCTCATTTAGTTTATAGTTTTTTGTATATGTAAATAAAAGTTTGAAATCATGTCTATAAAATATTTCTATGTTTTGAAGACATAAATATTGTTGGTAAAAAATTAAAACTATTTCTTTTTGTAAAAAAAAAAAAATTGGAACTTTCTTAATCTTTTTAAAAAAACAAATTGATAAATTTTGAGTAAATTTTTACTTGACACAAATAAAATCTTAATCAAAAAAACCACAAATTTTGAGTAAAGTTTTAATTGTGTCAATTAAAAATTTACTCAAAATTTTTGGTATACATTTAATAAATTTTTATTAAAAGTTTACTCAATACTTTTAAATCGTTTACTTGTTCAAAATTGAGTAATTTTTTATTCAATAGTTTTACAAATTTACTCAAAAATTTTTTTTCTATGCATATTACTTTTAAAATTTTGTGTGTTTACTTTATTTTAACTTGAATTTTGTTGAATTGTGTTTGTTGTACCTAATTTTCGTTTATTAGACTGATTTTTTACGATTTTAATGTTCTTTTTTTGTTATTTTTATCATTAATAAATGTTTTAAAAAAATTTTTAAGTGCATATTTTTTACATTTTTAGCGCATATTTTTCTACTTTTGGTGCATGTTTTATGCGCATAAAACGCGATTTTAACTGTATAAAAGTCCGAACCCTAGTAATAACACTCACATGTAGCGCATTTGTAAGTGGGTCTCATGCTGCGACAAACACGACCACATGTCTAGTCGAGTTTAGTTTTAAGATTTTTATGTTTAGTTCTTAAGGTTTTTAATTTTACTAAATAAATTAATGTCTTACAAACATTCAATCGTTGAATGTGTTTAATTTTTATTTAAACTTAATTTAACAATCGTTATGACTGGAGTTGACGATAGCGAAAACGATATCATATTTTAATGGAAAAACGATATCATAAGGAAAGGTACATTAAGAACGAAAATACTATCGTTTTCGTATAATATATAATAATTAGGTGATATTGCCTCGATATCATAACGGTATCGTTTGGTTTATTTGGTACTATAACAATCTTTGTCGGGGTAGTCCTCAGCCAGATCCAGGATAATAAAGAAAACGCAAAACGATTCAAATTTTACTTATTTTTATTATACAATTTTATACTCTAATAATACTTATATTTATTATTAGAGAACCAACTAGTTGCCAGGACGATTTTCTAGAAAAAAATGCAAGAACACGGAGAAACGCAGAGTACCCGTACGCGTGACTTTAACTTTTTGTGGTCGAAGACCGAATGCCCAAACCATGGCAAGCAATGTTCTTTGAATGTTTATTTTATGGTGGTTAGTGTGTTTAGTTACCAATACCAATGAGATATATGGCCGTTAAGACCAGTATATTCCCTGGGTACTACTACTAACGACCTGGGATCTATGGCAATTATACCAGTAGACTCCCTGGCTACTACTACATATACTCGCCTGGAAACTATGGTCATCTAGAGCCAGTAGTTTTCCTCTGCACTACTACATTGAGTTTGGCTTGGCTGCCATTAAGACATGCGGTGTCATCCACACACTTGAACAGTCCAAGCCAAACTAAAGTAGTAGTGATGACCACACTAACCACCCTAGTACAATATTTACGTAGTGAGAGAATAAGAAGATATTCAAGTTTTACTCACACATACATTGTACAAAACAATGAGTGAGTGAGTATCGCCTGTTTAGTTGGTTCTCTTATACTCTTATATACAAAACATAGCAATGTTAAAAAAAATATTCTTTCTCTTAAAATATTAACATATTCAATGAATTCATGCTCTTAGTATATGAATTACACAATTAATAAAATAATATGGTAATAATAATATCAAAATAATAACTTCATTTATAAAATAATTAATTCATATTTACGAGTAAATATGATGTAATGAAAAACTTCATTACATCTCCCTCCTGGTTTGGAATGTGTTTATGGAACTGAAGACTCTGTCTCTACATCACTTCTAGGCTTTGGAAAAATAAACTTTTTCTTGTCATAGATAACCCACACATCCAAAGAACGTCTAATGTATACCTCTACGGGACCATAAGATGTACCGCTTATGAATCTAGCGCGCTTACAAGGATTTATCGGCTTGATTGTCGGTAGGACCTCGCCAATTACAGTATTTTGTATGTCTACTTCCTCATCTTTATCAATACCCAAACCGTCAACAAGTTTGGCGAGAATGTTTGATTTTGGAATCGGCGTCGAAAACACGTCATTAATATTTGGTTTTGGTAGATTTGTTTCAACGGATGTAACTTTAACTTTTTCCATATTTGGTGTTGCCTCTAATACGATTATTTTTCTTCGTTTGCTATTTTCTCTGTGCATTGACTGCTTGAATCGCAAACAACTTTGTTCAAATTTTGAATCGGCCATTGGTAACGTCTAGAGAGTAAAAATGGAAATTGTTAGGGTGAACAAGATTAACTTACTCGTGGTACGCCTTAAGGTCCTTAAGGTGTGCGTTGCCTCGACTCTTTTTGTGGTTATCAATATCAACCAGACGAACAATTACAGGAGAAAGGAATTCAGCCACTTGATATGGCCCATCAAAGCGAGGTGCCAACTTCGCAGCGAAATGATCAATAGCTTTTGATAAAACTCGTTTTCTCACCAACACCAGATCACCTTTACGAGGAGCCCATTCACGATGTCTCAAATTGTAATGCGTGGCTTGATTACTTGTTGCTGTTTGAAGATTAGAGCGTACAATTTGAAATATTTCTTCTAAATGCTTCGATTTTTCATCAGGGTGGTGAAGAGGGTCGGTAATTTCCGCTTGTGTCTTTTCGATGAACAATGTATTCGGAAGTCGCAATTCTCTACCTTGTGTTAAATAAGCCGGACTGTATTTGGTAGAACTTTGCTTACTAGAATTTACTGCTAGCATCAATTCGGGCAGATGCTCGTCCCATTTCCTTTGATTCTTATTAGTATATTGGGCTATCATCGTTTTTATCGTTCGGTTTGCCCTCTCGGTAGGGTTCTCATGTGGAGAATAAGGCGCTGTGTAATTTTGTTTAACACCGATCGATTTAAAATATTTGTGGCAGTCTCGACTCGTGAATTGAGCACCGTTATCCGTTAGTAGAATGTGGGGAACACCAAAACGAGACAAAATTCTTTCGCGAAAAGCTTTTAAAAATGTTTTAGTTGTGGCCTGCCTAACTGCCACGAATTCGGACCATTTACTAAATTTATCATGGAAAACTATTAAAGTTGTATTGCCATGAACAGAGCGTGGTAGCGGACCCACAAAGTCAGCGCAGACTGTATGCCAGGGTTGAGACGCATGCGATGTATGCATCTTTCCAGCAGGTGCCTGTTGAAGAGGCTTGAAACGCTGACATATTTCACATTTTCGGACATATTTGGCAATGTCTCGAAAAATACCAGGCCAGTAATAGAGCTTCGTTATTCTTGCAGTAGTTTTATTTATACCCAGATGACCAGCTGATACGTCATCATGACACTCGTAAAGTACTCGACTTCTTTCTGATTTAGGTACAACTAATTTCCAGGGAACCGGATCAGCCTCGTTATATGCGGATGAATCATATATATGTCTTCGTAAGTTTCCAGCATCATCGATTTGATAATCAGGCAGCTTTTCGGGATCTTCACGTACCGCCTTGAATTTTGCCATGTACCAGGTGTCGCTATTTTCATCGAACTTCTTGAGTGTTTGTAGCACAGCTGTTGTTGTTTCTTCGGAGTTTAGTGGGGACCTTGAAAGAGAATCTGCTATTACATTTAATTTACCTTTTCGATACCGGATTTCATAATCAAACTGCATCATCTCCAGGGCCCAGCGTGCAATTCTCCCAGAGGGAGACTGAATGGAATTTAACCATTTCAACGACTGATGGTCGGTAACAATGATGAAATGATAGCCTTCGATATAATGCCGCATTTTTCGAATGCCCCAAATTATGGCCAAGCATTCTTTCTCGGTTACTGTGTAGTTTCGTTCCGGAGGAGAAAGAGTACGGCTGGCATACGCAATAACCTTTTCACCGTCTTCAAATTCCTGGGTCAACACAACACCTAACCCAACGTCGCTAGCGTCTGTCTGCAATATAAAAGTACGGCTGAAATCAGGGCATGTTAGGGCTGGAGCCTCGATTAGTTTCTGTTTGATCTCTTCAAAGGCCATCTTCTGCTCGGTTCCCCATTCCCATTTTTGATTTTTCTTAAGTAGTTTGTTGAGTGGACCAGTAAGCGTTGAAAAGTTTGGCAGAAAACGTCGATACCAGGCGGCTGTGTTCACAAACGATCTCAATTCTTTCAGAGTTGTTGGTTCAGGTAATGCTACGACTGCACTTACCTTTTCGGGGTCAGTATGCACGCCGTTTTCACTTATAACGTGTCCCAGATATCTTATCTGTCTTTTAGCAAATGTACATTTGTCTTTGTTGATTCGTAGTTTTGCTGCTATCAAACGATCAAATACTATTTTTAAATTTTTCAAGTGTTCCTCCAGTGTACTACCCAGAACTACGATATCATCAAGATATGCAAACGCGAAGGCATCTAGTTCTGGACCAATGACTACATCTAGAGCCCGTTGGAAAGTAGCGGGTGCAGAATGTAGCCCGAAAGGCATTACACGCCACTGAAACAGGCCACGCCCCGGAACCGTAAAAGCCGTGAAAGTCCTGCTTTCAGGAGACATCGGTATCTGCCAATACCCATGACGGAGATCAATTGTACTAAAAAATTTGCTGTTTCTCAATTTTTCGAGAATTGAATTTATTTGTGGAATTGGGTAAGCATCTCGGATCGAATTTTCGTTAATTTGTCGGTAATCCACGCAAAGCCGCCATTCATCATTTTTTTTTCGCGCGAGGACAATGGGGCTACTATATGGGCTCTTCGATGGTTCGATTCTCTCATCTTCTAATAGCTCATCAATCTGATCATCAATTACCTTCTGCATAGCTGGGTTTCGTGGATAATAGCGTTGACGCAGTGGACGAGAATGTTTCATAGTAATAACATGTTCAGTTACGTTTGAATAACCGGAAATGGATTCAAAGCGCGGAAGCTCCTCTTCAAGGAAATCTTGTATTTGTTGCTCCACCAGATCATCAGTATTAGAAAGATAATTTGATGGAATCTGTAAAGAGCTAATGTGAGCATTATGAGAATTAGTTAACGAACCTGTGTTTTTATAAGAATTTCTCCTTGGGATTATGCGGAGCTCGCAACCAGTTTGTTGTATAAAATTCATCCCAACTATAATGGGATCTAAACTCGCTTTTAGGACCAAAAAGTTGTGGCGATATACAACACCATTTAAACTAAACCAGAAACTTGCAGAACCTTCAACCATAATTCTGGATTGGTCAGCTAAGTGGAGAGTACTAACATCGGCAGCAACGATAGGAATATGTAGTTCTTGAATAACAGCTATGGAAATACACGAATGGGTTGCACCAGTGTCCATGATAGCTGAATAAGTTTTATTTTTAATCGTAATCAGTGTTCTTAAGCGAAAGTCGTCATCTAGCGTTAATGTAATAGGAAAGGTTTGTAAATTCAGAGATCCGCTCCTCCTTCCCCTGCCGAAGGACCTCTTTGAGCGTTTCCCGCACCACGTCTGCAACAATCAATTGTCTTCACATTCTTCTTACCACAATCCCAACAAAATATGACCTGCGGTTTGGAACAGGTCGCACGGAGATGGCCGGCTTCACCACAGCGATGACAAATATTTGTTTTATGAACAGTTGCGACCGCAGTTTGTACGCGCCGCATTGCTTTATTCTGACTAGTCTCTTGTGCTTCGATACTTTCAAAATCTTGGGCTAAAATTATAAGCTCTCGAAGTTTCTTGAATTCATGTCTCTTGATATATTTCTTAAACTCTGGTCGGCAGTTGCGGTAAATTCTTTCTAATTGCTCACCAGTAGATAAACTAGACCAACGCATCAAAGTTTGAATCGAGGTTACGTAATTAACAAAGCTTTCATTTGCACGTTGCAGGCGGTTACGGATATCGTCCTCTAAAGTTTCAAAAAAACGTACGGGCAAGAAATTAAGTTTAAAATCAGCGGAAAAATCATCGTAGGATTTCCAGTCCTTGTAATTGTTGCGGTACCAAGATAGCGCATCACCCTTTAATAGTTCGGGCATGAAACTCAAAAGCGTACCTCTTGATAGAGTGTAACATGTGGCCAATTCCTCAATCCTTTCTAAGAAACACAAAGGATCTTTGCCGCCATCATATTTTACACCCCATTTACGTACTTTATCACAGACGGCGGACAGATTTTCGGGGACTTGTTCAGGCTCTTTTAGAGAAAGTACTGGGGAAGAAGCACGTGAAACTTGAGGTATTGTAAGTTTTAATTCTTTTGATCCACGTGCGGGATCGTAACTTAACCTCAAATTTTGAATGTACATCTCATGGTCAGGTGGAAGTTCGCCTTGGTCTAGATAGTTTCTTAATCGTCCTCTCATGTCTTCTACACTTCCGTCGTCATTTAAACCAAGCTCTTTTAGGCAAGCAGTTAAAGCATCCTTCTTCATCTGGTTTATAAAAGTACGGCTCATGGTTGTTGTTTTTATTTTTTTTCCTCTACAGAAATTTTTCGTGGAATTATTTTTATTAAATTTTATTTATGTAAAATTTATTTATTTAAATTTATAATTTTAAATTTATTAATTGTAAATTTATTAAATAATTTTTTTTTTTTGATTTATAAATTTTAAATTTTATTTATTTTAAATTTCTTAGAGTCCCTGCTCGGGCGCCATTTATAACAATCTTTGTCGGGGTAGTCCTCAGCCAGATCCAGGATAATAAAGAAAACGCAAAACGATTCAAATTTTACTTATTTTTATTATACAATTTTATACTCTAATAATACTTATATTTATTATTAGAGAACCAACTAGTTGCCAGGACGATTTTCTAGAAAAAAATGCAAGAACACGGAGAAACGCAGAGTACCCGTACGCGTGACTTTAACTTTTTGTGGTCGAAGACCGAATGCCCAAACCATGGCAAGCAATGTTCTTTGAATGTTTATTTTATGGTGGTTAGTGTGTTTAGTTACCAATACCAATGAGATATATGGCCGTTAAGACCAGTATATTCCCTGGGTACTACTACTAACGACCTGGGATCTATGGCAATTATACCAGTAGACTCCCTGGCTACTACTACATATACTCGCCTGGAAACTATGGTCATCTAGAGCCAGTAGTTTTCCTCTGCACTACTACATTGAGTTTGGCTTGGCTGCCATTAAGACATGCGGTGTCATCCACACACTTGAACAGTCCAAGCCAAACTAAAGTAGTAGTGATGACCACACTAACCACCCTAGTACAATATTTACGTAGTGAGAGAATAAGAAGATATTCAAGTTTTACTCACACATACATTGTACAAAACAATGAGTGAGTGAGTATCGCCTGTTTAGTTGGTTCTCTTATACTCTTATATACAAAACATAGCAATGTTAAAAAAAATATTCTTTCTCTTAAAATATTAACATATTCAATGAATTCATGCTCTTAGTATATGAATTACACAATTAATAAAATAATATGGTAATAATAATATCAAAATAATAACTTCATTTATAAAATAATTAATTCATATTTACGAGTAAATATGATGTAATGAAAAACTTCATTACAGTACATCCTTTCATCTGTATTCCTTTTCCAATAAAGCTTTGATTCCAGGGTAGAGTTGTGGCGTTCACGAACGAACTAGTTCAATTGAACTATTCACTTAACATTCGTTCATTTCCGCTCTTTTAGGTCTTTTCATTCATTCAGCTCAATTGGTCATTACTTCATTTTGATCTTTCAGTTCGGTCGTTAAATTTTTTTTGTCAATTTTGTCAAGAGGCGTTAGTTTTCTCTTCTCTTTTGACACGTTTTCTCAGCATTTATGTTATTTTTTTTATAAAAAATGTACATATATGTTCTTATTAAATTCATGTTTTTATTCAACATTTTTGTATTTTTTGAACGAAAGCCAAAACACAGACATGATCAAAATGATTTGTTCACGAACTGTTGAGCAAAAACAAAAACTGACCGATTTGAACTAGATGAACGACCAACAGTCATGACCAAAATGATTCGTTCACGAACTGTTGAACGAAGACCACAAAAGAGCGATTGAACTAGATGAACGAACTAGGTCTTTGATCTGAAATGAACGAAAATGAGCGCTCACTCAATTGAACGATTAAGCACAAGTCTATTCCAGGGTCACGACTAGGTATTTTAACTCTAATTTGAGATGATAAACCCTGTTTATCTTACTTCTTTTTGTGTACAAAACAAGTTCGGCGTTGGCGGGATTAACTCCCGGACCGTTGTCATTTGCCCAAATCGAGACTATCTTTATCGCTGATTCCATGAGTTCGCTAATCGTTGATAAAAAAAGTGTATCCAACCACTTTGATGATTATTCCGTTGAGAGACTCGAGGATCATTTTTATTACATGATTCCACTGAAGGGGAGAGATAAATCCCCTCGGTGGGTATACCATTACCTGCTATTTCCAGCAGAGCGATAACACCGTCCGACAAACATGAAAAAAGTCGTTGAACACGAACTGGATAATACACGATTGAAACTAGAGACTAAATGTAGTAAAACTGCATTTACAGTTTTTCATTTCGTGATCCTGTTTCCATTTAAAAGGACTTCAAAGTTTTAGGGGAGATCTCCCCTAATTTGCCTATTTTATTATTTTAACATATCACGTAAAAGAAGGTAAGTTACATCCTTTCAAAACTTTATCTTTTAAATCATTCAAAATGTTCAACAAAATATTTTCATAAAGTTTTTAAATTACTTTATCCACATCCTTTTATCATGATATGGCAAAAAAAAAGGAAAAATTTGGGGAGATCCTCCTCTTTCATTTGCCATAACCAGTGGCATCCTAGGGCAAATACAAATATTTCAGAAATGTTTTACAAAATATATCCTTTAAAACTTGAAGTCCTTTTAAAAGGAAACAGGATCACGAAATCAAAAACTGTAAATGCAGATTTACTCCATTTGATCATTACTTTCAGACGTATATCATTCGGCTCATGTTTAATATTGGCTGTCGGACGGTGTAACACTTGCCCTGCAAGAGTAATATCCCAAAGTCACACTTTTAAGCCATCATTTTAGAATTGTGAAACTCTTTAATTGCCACACTTTGTCTGTAAATAGAAATATCTATGTATGTAGCCAGATTTGTATGTCTGCATGTTTATATGTAGATATAATATTGTGATGTTATGAATCCATATTCAGAATATGTACAAAATTTTTGTTTAAAGAAAAAATAATATTTACCCTTTAATACGCTGATGGGGCAAAATTCTTTGATTGGAGTATTTTAGTTTTTTTTTTTTTTTGTTGCCAGTTTTCGTTGTTGGTGCTGCTGCTTTTGTTGTTGCTGTTGTATGCTATATGAGTATGGCGTTGCTTCCGTTTCTGGCTTTGTTATTATTGCTATTATTTTTATTATTTTGGTATTGCCTCAAAAAATATGCGAAATATTTATTGGTTTTTAGTTTTTTTTTTTTGTTGTTAGATTTTCTTGTTTTGTGTTGTTCTTTTCTTAAATGATGAACAGACAACAACCACACATACATACACACACTAACATCCTAAATACACACACACATTTTATAAATTTGTTTGAGTACGTGTACTATAGATGTTTAGGTTGATTATATGAAATCTTTCTAACATACTCACACTTAATAGAATTGAAATATGCGGTACAGTGGTGTAATATTTTTAGTCGGCAATATTAAAAATTTCATATAGAATTTATTAAAATAGTATCAACCAGATATCGGAGAAATATGAATCGCATTGAGTTTCGATTCCATCTCGGAGTTGTTCCTTAAATCTGTTATTAGCTTAGGATTAAAGTCTGAATCTAGGGCACACCAGTTGGTAGTGTGCTGTGATGCTAATGCACATCATTCGATATGGGGAAGTACATACACAAATGATAGAGACGAGTCACTTTTGGAGTTTTTGTTAAGCACTAACCTGTATATTTGTAACATGGTAATGAACTAACTTTCGTTACAATTATGCAGCAAGAGGTTCTTGACGTAACACTTGTATTAGATACATTGTCTGATAGAATTGATGACTGGAGAGCTTGGAAAGAGCATTCTTTCTCAGATCATCGATACATTGAGTTTTTACTCAGGGAGCGTGCCCCGGTTGAGACAGTCTCTAGAAATCTGAGGAGAACAAACTGGATGAAATAAAGGGACACTTTGTGAAGAACCATTATTTGAACCGCATAGTTTGGCGGAAATTGACTGTCTGGTTGACCACATAGCAAATGTTTGTAATAGGTGCCTGGATGAGTCTTGCCCTTCTGCAAAGCCTAGAGGAAAAAAGCCACCTTGGTGGTCAAATGAGTTGCACACGAGCAGAGGTTCCTGCAGAAAGTTCTTTAATAAGGCTAAATATTCAAGAGCGAACGAGGACTGGTCTGCATACAGGCTGCAACTTAAGAGTTATAAGATGATCAGAATTGCCAAATGTGATTCTTGGAAAAACTTCTGTGGAAACATAGAAGGCGTTTCTAAGGTATTCAGGCTGACAAAAGTTCTGGCTTCTTCTCATTGCACCCTCTGATACCTAAAAGATCCTAATGGGGTGTAGTCTTTCTCCAGTGGAGAGCCGCTGGATCTCCTTCTAAACACGCATTTTCTGGGCAATTCCATGACGCCGTTTCAAGCTTTGGAACGTTCTGACGCACAAGCATCTAAATAATAAATATGCCAATATTAATCGGGCGATTAAAAGCTTCAGGCCCTATAAATCCCATGGACCTGATGGTATAATCCCGGCTGATATGCAGCAAGTGTCGGACTATATAGCTCCTTGGCTGTATAATCTATACACAGCATGCATCAACTGGTCGTGTATTTCTTTAAAATGGAGGGATACCATAGTCCTCTTTATCCCGAAGGCTGGAAAAATTTTCCACACAGCTCCGAAGAATTTTTGACCAATAAGTCTGTCTGAATGACAGACTCATATTTGCGTATAGTGCTTGACACGTGGTTGCTTTCGACAAGGCAACATGCATACAGCAAGGGTTGATAAATAGAAACAGCTCTTCATGAGCTCAGTGGTAACATCGAGAGATCACTTTCGGTAAAGAAGTTTACTATGGTGGCCTTTGTTGATATAGAGGTGGCTTTTAATAATGTCATTCCATACTCGATAACTGTGGAATTGTCTGGTCTGGGAGTAAAGCGTGGCATCGTTTTAATGTTGAAAATCTACTTGCCAATAGACGTATAACGTCTGAATTGGGAGCGTCTGTCAAATTTCGATTTGTCAGTAGAGGCACACAACAGGGAAGTGTTCTTTCGCCACTTATTTGGAACCTGGCACTGAGTTCAATGCTGCTTTCTTCAAAAGCACGTGGTTGTCATGTTGTCGCGATAGCGGTAAAGGGAAACATCAGCCAACATTGTGGGACATTCTTCACAGTTCTCTGAAAGATCTGTCTATATGGACAAGAGGCTGTGGTCTGGGAGTTAATCCAAGTAAAACATAGCTTGTCTTGAAAAAATAAGATTCCTGCTTTTGATCCTATTTCTCTGCTTTTGATCCTATTTCACTACAATCGCCTTCTCAGATGGTGCCAAGTATCTTGGAATATTTCTAGAAGTTGTATTTCAGGCTTGAGAAACGGGTGAGAAAAGCAACGATTGCTTTATATTCCTGCAAAAGGGTTATTGGAAAACGATAAGGTTTTAGCCCTAAAGTCGTTCATTGGATTTATACAGCAGTGGTGCGTCCAATTCTGCTGTATGGAATCATTGTGCGGTGGCTTGATTTAGAGACAAAGGGGAAATGTGTGTTTATCACAAAGGTACAGAGAATGGCGTCGATGTGCATAAGTGGTGCTCTTCGTACTACAACTACGGCTGCATTAGAAATCCTCCTTCACCCGATAACATTGGGCATAGTGGGAAGGCAGTATGCGGCAACGTCGGCAATTCGACTTAATATCACACTGTAATGGAAGAGCAGCGATTGTGGCTTTAGCGCGATCTTGAAGAAGATAACTATACCACAAAATGTGGACTGTGCTACCGCTATAAGCCTTTTTGAGCAACACTTTAACAATATGATACCATCCAGGGAGTATTGGATGAGAAGAATTCCGGGTAGTGGAGCCTCCTTAAATTTTTACACGGTTGGATCGAGGCTGCGCGAACAAGTGGGCTTTGGAGTATATTCTGAGAAGCTTGGGTTGAGCATGCTTCGAAGATTGCCAGATCATTGCAGTGTTTTCCAGGCAGAGATTCTGGCAATAAAAGAATTGGCTGACTGGTTGCGTTGCAATGTCTTGTCTACAACCACAGTCAACATCTATTCTGCCGCGGCCAAGTCCCTGGGGTCAATGTTTCTGAAAACAAGATCTGCCTTTTACTGCCACTCATCTTTAAATAGCTGAACCAAGCAGTTCGACATAGGATTCATTTGGGTCCCAGGGCACAGAGACATTCCAGGGAATTGCAAACCGATGAGCTCGCAAGACTGGGAACTACCTTACAGGTTCCAACAGAATTGTAATATGTTGGTATGCAAGCAAAATCTGCGGATGGGGAAATGGATGGACGTGTGAGCCAACACGACAGATCTGGCCTTCCCCTAATCAAAAGCGCACAAGTTAGCTGATATCGCATCCAAGAGGAGATATTTCGACGTTGTTTGTTGTAAGCATGTAGAGCGGTTAAATGTGCCGTCAAATGACTTTTGTCGGAGTTGCATGGATGAAGAGGAGTTGGAAACTATCGAACACTTCATCTGTCATTGCCCGGCACTTTCTGGTCAAAGACTTGCTTCACTGGGATCTAGGGAGCTGCACGATCTTTCTGATTTGTCAGATTTCAAAATTCAATATCTTAGAAGTTTCATAAAAATCTCTAATTGGTTTAACGGCAGGGACCAGTATTGAAACTTATTGCAGTCCCTTAGTATAACAATGAACATCAGAGTCTATGTGTGCTGAACGCGGCTTGTCGCTCAACCAGTCAGCCGCTTCCTCTACCTGATCAGCACGTACTGAAATCTTCAAGCCAGGCTCAACCCAAGATCTTCCGACTAGATTCTGAAACCCCCTTGTTTGTGTAGCTTCGATCTATCTGTATCAAAATGTAAAGATGCTAGACTACCCGGAATACCTATCATTAGGTAAAGGAGGATTTTTAATGCAGCACGCTTCGTTCGAACCAACTTTAACCTCAAGCTGCAAATACTGTAAATGTCTTTCTTGATTACACAGGCCGACAAAATTTAAAAAAAATCAAAATCCCGGGATAAGGGTATACTTTCCTAAGGATTTGGTTGATCTGAATCAGAATCTGTACTCAGAATTTCTCCATCACATTCGGGTTTCAAGATATCTTGGCTTAAAGTTTAAAAAACTGAATTCACCTTTATTTAAAAAACCTGATGTGTCGTCTGAAAGTCCTACTTATTGCCTTTAAATTAAATGTTTCACCTCTGTAATATCTTGTTGTGAACGTAATGCATCCATGTGTCTTTGAATTTTGGTTGTGCCTGTTCTGCTATAGGAGCATACACATATCTCCTATCTCAATTTATCTTTCAATTGTGCACAGATGGGTTGAAAAGTGCGAATTTGTAAGTTTCCAGATGTGTTCCGACACATTCCATTTCCGAAGGAATCTTTAGGATTGTACAATGCAATGGTGCCCAAACACTTGTTAGAGATCGACGAAGATACACGTACACATTCCGAACGACAACGAAACTAACAACAGAGAGCGTAAAAAACAAAAAAAACTCCTTAGTTGTTTGCCATCATTCAAAGAAGCAGGTCGATGTCGCTTTGTTTGATAAAAAACTACACAAATAATATTTATTGTTGTTATAACAAAGCGTAGATTTCTTTCAGAGCAATAGTACTAATACACTCTCATATTTGTTAAAAATTACCATTATATTATCGTTTCTCCTTTGGGCACCACTGGTACAATGTAATGCGATGCTTTGACTCATTGAATATGTTGAATTAAAAAAAAAAAATTGCTTCCCAGTTAGCTACACAACAAAAACTTAAGTAAATTGTTGACCTACATAAATGGCGCCCAATGAAGGGCCATTCTGAAACTCCTAACGTGAGCCATCTTTACAGCACCTCTGGTATCACCTTGTGACGGGAAGCTTCAAATAACCGAGTTGTAAAGGAACTACTTTGTGAGCTTGTATTGAAATATAAAACTTTCAAATCACTGTTCAATCCATCATGCATGTATTAGTTGTACTATAGAGATTGTATGTCTATGATAAAAAATAGTTTACAAGCATTTATATTTCCCACAACAAGTTAGTTTATCAGGAAAAAAACATTTGCCGCCATTTCATAGTAAAAGAAAAACTTTTTTTCCCCTAGCTGTACTCATATCTCTGCTATGTATAGACAGACAGACAAATATACTTTACCACCAACTTGTAACATGATTTTTCTATTTTTCAATTTCCAATCTCTATATTTTATCATCATACATGAGATTCTTTGTGAATAGACTTTATGATGATGATCATAAAAATATGTTTCGTGGAACAATAGAGATAGAAGTGGAAGAAAAAAACCATACCGCACAGTTTCTTCTACAACACAGCAACCGACATGTTGTAACCCGGTTATCATTTTTAATACATTTCATATGGAAAGAGTATTTAAAGAAAAAAAATAAAAAATTATAGAAAAAAATTCACACAAAGGAAATTGAAGGCATTGTTCCACAATTTATACATTTTGTGTTATTAAAGGATAAAAAATGCTTCAAAGGATAACGAAGAAGATATGAAATGTTTTCGCAAACATTCATACAATTCAACTCAACTTTTAGTTAACTCCAATTTACGCAACAGTGCTTTTGACAGTTATTTGGCAGATATTATACGAATACTCTCTATTGTAAAAGGGTGTTGAAATGGAAGTGTTATGAAATTTCAATTAAATATAGGTTTTAAATTATTTATATTATCGATGTTGATGTAAAGTATGCTTGAAAAAAGTAATGTAGTTCGAACTTATTGTTAAGGATAAGTGAGATTTGAATTTAAAGATTCTTGAATTTAGTGCGATACCACGGTATGATAAGATTAGGCGGTTATACTGATAGATCCTGCTGTTAAACATTTGGTTTTTAAAAAATCTTTCACTATTTTATGAAGAAAAGAGTTCGGAACTATTGGCACCCAAAACTCATGGGAAGCCATCGAGGACTGTGTGACGGACTATATGATTCCCCATGTCGTGTGGAATGCAAGTATGTATAACAATTGATATACCATCTAGGGAATTCTGGAAAAGTCCAATTGTGGGGGAACATCACATTGAAGTCTACACGGATGGATCAAAGATGATACAGGGAACAGGCAGCGATGTTAACTCTGAGAAACTGGGAAGTGAACATAGTTTAAGAATAGGTTAGGTAGGTTAGGTTGTAAGTGTCTGCTAACGTTTTTCGTCTACACACGTAGATTCTGAGGTCGTTGTGATGCCACGGGACTGTAATAGGTCCCTGCCGTAAACCAATTTGAGCTTCTTATTAAACTCCTTAGATATTGAATTTTGACATCCGTCAAATCAGAAATATCGTACAGCTCCCTAGATCCCAGTGAAGAAAGTCTCTGACCAGAAAGTTCCGGGCAATGGCAGAAGAAGTGTTCGATAGTTTCCAACTCCTCTTCATTCACGCAACTCCGGCAAAAGTCCTTGGACGGGATATTTAACCGCTCTGCGTGCTTCCCTATAAGACAGTGTCCAGTTATTACAGCAACCACCATCGGAATCTCTTCTCTTGGAAGCGATATCAGCTTACTTACAGGGATTTGACCGTGGCTTGAATGTCAGAATAAATGTGGTTGTAAACAAGACATGGTAATTCAACCAGTCAGCCACTTCCTTTATTGCCAGCATCTGTGCCTGGTAAACACTGCAATTATCTGGCAATCTTCGAGCCAGGCTCAATCCAAGCTCTTCCGAATGGACTCCAAAGCCCACTTGCTCCATCTGTGTAAAAATTTATGGTGACTCTACTTCCCGGAATAATCCCCATCCAAGACTCCCTGGATGGCATCATAGTGGTAAAGTAGCGCTCAAAAAGGATCATAAACAGAGCGCAGTCCACATTTTATGGTATTGTTATTCTCTTTAATATCGCGCTATGTCCAAAATCGCTGATCTTCCATTGCAGTGTGCTATTTAGTCGAATTGCCGACGTAGCCTCATACTGCCTACCCAATATGTTCTATGGTATCAGGTGAAGGAGGATTTCTAATCAAGTCGTAGGTGTAGTACGAAGAGCACCAGTGATGCACATCGACACCATTATCTGTACCTTCGTGAGGAAGACACATTTTCCCTTTGTCTCTAAAGCAATTCACCAGACAATAATGCCATACAGCAGAATTGGACGCACCACTGCTGTATAAATCCAATGAGCAACTTTAGGGCTAAAACCCCATCGTTTTCCAATAGCATTTTTACAGGAATAAAAAGCAATCTATGCTTTTCTCATCCGTTGCTCAATATTACGCCTGAAGTTCAACTATCGATTTAGAAATACTCCAAGATATTTGGATCCATGTGAGAAGCTGTTTTTAGTGGCGTCCAGAGAAATAGGATCAAAAGCAGGAATCTTATTCTTCCTTGTAAACAAGACAAACTCTGTTTTACTTTGAATAAACTCCAGGCTCCAGCCTCTTGCCCATTTAGACCGATCTTTTAGAGAACCCAGAAGAATGTTCCTCAATGTTGGCAGGTGCTTTCACTTTACCGCTATCGCGACATCGTCAGCATATGCGACAACATGACAACCATGTGCTTCTAGAAAGAACATCAATAAAGTCAGTATCAGGCTCCAAAAAAGCGGCGAACGAACTCCTCCCTGTGATGTACTCCTATTGACAAATCGAGATATGACGGACGCTCCCAATTCAGGCGTTATACGTATATTAGCAAGTAGATTTTCCCGTATTAAACCGATCCTACGCTTTACTCCCAGACCAGACAATGCCACAATTATTGAGTCAGGGATGACATTATTAAAAGTCCCTTCTATATCAAGAAAGGCCACCATAGAGCAGTCCTTTACCGAAAGCGAACTCTCGATGGTACCAACGAGCTAATGAATTGCCTAAACGAAAGTAGCCTCGGGTATATCAGTCTACGCAAATATGAGTCTATCGGTTGTTCCAACAAAAAGAAGACAGAGTTATTGATCTGAAATCCTTCGGAACTGTGTGGAAATTATACCCAGCTTTTGGGACAAATACTACTCTGATATCCCTCCATCTTAAAGGAATATTAGACCATTTTATGCATGTCGTGTAGAGATTATACAGCCAAGGTCTATATAGTCCGACATTTGCTTAATCTCAGCCGGGATTACACCATCAGGTCCAGATTTATAGGACCTGAAGGTTTTAGTCGCCCAATGTTGGCTTATTTAATATTTCGGAGCCACTTCAGATGCCTGGACGTCAGAACGTTCAAAAGCTTGAAACGGCGTCAAGGGATTGCCCTGAAAATGTTTAGAACGAGATCCAGTGACTTTCTACAGCAGGAAGACCACACCTCATTAGGATATTTCAGGTATCCCAGGGTGCAAGGAGAAAAAACCAGGACTGTGATCACGTAAAACGATAGTTGATTATCGTCAATTTTTGGAGACTTGTTGTTCCTAAACTAAACAAAATGTTTCCAATTTTTTTAATGTTTCTGGGTTAGACAACACTCTTTAATAATATAAAAAAGAAAAACTTTAAAATTTTCCTTCAAAACGATGTCGTTTATGTATCGTCAATCGTTTTCGTTTTACGTGATTAGCCCCCATAACTTTGCGCAGCCTAGATGCCTCAGAAACATCTTCTATGTTTCCACAGAAGTTTTTCCACAAATCACATTTGGCAATTCTGATGATCTTCTTATAACTCTTAAGTTGCAGTCTGTATGCAGACCTCGTCCGCTCTTGAAGATTTTTTAAAGAGCTTTTTCAGGAAATCTCTGCTCGTCTGCAACTCATTTGACCATCAAGGTGGCATTTTTTGCCTCCTAAGCTTTACAGACGGGTAAATAAAACGCATCCAGCGACCTATTACAAACATTTGTAATATAGTCAACCAGACAGTAAATTTCCGCCAAACTATGCGGTTCATATAAGTGTACTGCATTTGAAAGCCCAGAAAAGGTATCCCTATATTTCACCCAATTTGTTCTCTTCAGATATCTACAACATTTACAGATGTAATTCGTAAAAGATCAGTTGTAATTCGAAGATTCTACTTGTAATTCGAAGATTCCATTTGTAATTCGAAGATTCTATTTGTAATTCGAATTCTCCAATTGTAATTCGAAGATTCCATTTGTAATTCGAATACTCCAATTGTAATTCGAAGATTCCAATTGTAATTCGTAAAAGGTCAATTGTAATTCGTAAAAGATCAATTGTAATTCGTAAAAGATCAATTGTAATTCGAAAAAGATCAATTGTAATTCGAAAAAGATCAATTGTAATTCGTAAAAGATCAATTGTAATTCGAAAAAGATCAATTGTAATTCGTAAAAGATCAATTGTAATTCGAAAAAGATCAATTGTAATTCGTAAAAGATCAATTGTAATTCGTAAAAGATCAATTGTAATTCGTAAAAGATCAATTGTAATTCGAAAAAGATCAATTGTAATTCGTAAAAGATCAATTGTAATTCGAAAAAGATCAATTGTAATTCGAAGATTCCATTTGTAATTCGAAGATTCCAATTGTAATTCGAAGATTCCAATTGTAATTCGAAAACCAACGAGTAGATCAACATAAAATCGTTTCTTACGCCTTTAAAAACATTGTTTTTTGTTGATTTACTTGTTGGTTTTCGAATTAGAATTGGAATCTTCGAATTACAAATGGAATCTTCGAATTACAAATTGATTCTTCGAATTACAATTGATCTTTTACGAATTACAATTGATCTTTTACGAATTACAATTGATCTTTTTCGAATTACAATTGATCTTTTACGAATTACAATTGATCTTTTACGAATTACAATTGATCTTTTACGAATTACAATTGATCTTTTTCGAATTACAATTGATCTTTTACGAATTACAATTGATCTTTTTCGAATTACAGTTGATCTTTTACGAATTACAATTGATCATTTTCGAATTACAATTGGTCTTTTACGAATTACAATTGATCTTTTACGAATTTCAATTGATCTTTTACGAATTACAATTGATCTTTTACGAATTACAATTGGAATCTTCGAATTACAAATGGAATATTCGAATTACAATTGGAGTATTCGAATTACAAATGGAATCTTCGAATTACAAATGGAATCTTCGAATTACAAATGGAATCTTCGAATTACAAATAGAATCTTCGAATTACAATTGATCTTTTACGAATTACATGTGTAAATGGTGTAGAGACTGTCTCAACATAATATCGAAATACGCTACACTAGTCCGGTAGTCAAAATAAGAATTTCAATTCATCATTGAACACCTTAAGTGCCTCCTCAGGTATGTCGAGTCTCGCAATCGGTTCTTTCCGGAATCCTTATTAAATGCATGGTTCCGAACAAGGGCATTGGTGTGTAATTTAACCGCGCTTGTCCTGAGGATAATGTTAATTGCATTTTGGTGAGTGGCCTTTTCGTTGCCACCCACCAAACGGATACTACATACGAAGGTTTGGGCCAGACTATCGTGTTGAATTACCAATTGACATGTCGGAGAGGAATCCTAAGTTGCTCCAGTTGACCTGAGTGTTCATGTCATAGAATTATTTCCGATACTACAAGACGCCGTGAGTTCAAGAGTGAGATCCATGCAGTTATATTATGACTCCATCTTTGTCAACTTGTTTAAAAGAAGGGGCAATTTAAACCCATTTCTGTTGATAAAAAATAAATTGCCTAGAGAGCTTCACGGGGAAAATTATTTATCATTGTGAAGCATACGTTTCAGAAGACTATTGAGAAAGTATGGAGGTTTTAACCGAGATTGATGGCCTAATTTTGTAAAACGCAATGTGCCGCGTTGTCAAAATATCAATGCAATTTATTGTTGTAACAAAAACAAGTTACACAGAAATTTTGACAACGCGGCGCGTTGCGTTTTCTAAAATTAGGGGGTAAAACATACTTATTCATACGAAACCCTGCTGCGGCTCAAAGCAATAAAAATCATAAAAAGTTTCTGCTCTCTCAATTTCTTATTAAACCTAAACAATTAGCATTACGGTTACGAAAAAATTTCCTCTGAGTAACACATTAAATCTGTATGGCCATTGCTTACCCAACGCCTATATTTGTAAATAAAGTCACGCACGAAGAATACCTGAAGAACATCGAATCTGGCCAAAGATTGTCGGACCACTGCAGTGTTTACGCAGCAAAATTATTGCTGAACGCGAAGCTGCATTTGAAATAGAGTCAGGAGTTAAAGAGCGTCATCAAACCTACTCCCTTCTGGTTTGATTTGTTTAGGCAATGTCAAAGACTAAAGCACTGTTCAGTAAATTTAACTGTAGACAAGGACTTCCCATAACTCATTGGCGTTCTCATTTGTAATCGTTAAAAATTTTGTCATTCGACTCTTTTAGTGCATCTAGACTCGTATGGAGCATTCCAAAACTTTGCGAAGCTCAATAGCTGCCTTACAGGTGACTGTGGAAGTAGAATTTGTTGGTCGAGTCTTACATGAACTACAGCTATGATTCGTGGATGAGACAAGTTAGGGACAGTTAAAGAGCGGAAATGTAACAGATTAAAGCCCATGATCTACCTTACAGGCTCCTATGGAAGTGGAATTTGTTGGTCGAATCTTATATGAACAACAGTTATGATTCGTGGATGAGACAAATTAGGGGCAGGGGTTTCACACTATTTTCTAAATCAAATTCTCACAAATGCGCTGTGGTAGTTTCTAAGAAAAAATATTTCTTATGTGATAACCGGGCACTCTCTAATATGCAAACATGTACAAAACTTCAAAGGTGTTTGGATGAGATGAAATAGCAACTACAGAACACTTTCTTTTTTATTGTCCTGGGAGTTCTGAACAGAGATTTGTATAAATAAGATCTACGCAAATACTGGACCTCTCTGAATTATTAAAAGTCAGAGTGCAGCATCTCAAAAGCTTCTTGAGAAACTCAAGTTGTTAATGACTGTATATATTTTTGGCAGTGTCCTGCACTATCGCACACCACCTGCCTCGATCAACATCGTGTCCCTTGACCATTACATCATTTTCTTAAACAAATTATATCGGTAAAAAACTAACTGCATCCGGCTTGTGGGTTTTTAATTGGTAACCCTGTCAAATATACAAACAGACCCTTAAACTGACAAAGCACAAACAAACTTACAATGAATAAAAAGAATTTTCAATATTAACTCTTAATTTTTTTGTTGTTGGTGTTATTATTCCACAATTTATGAAAGAGCAGTTTAGTTTATTTTATTTTTTGTTTGGGCACAGTGACCAGGAAAAACGAATTGCCAATCATCTGTAAAAGAAATATGAGTGGAAAAAATGTCATTGCCAAATAATACAAAAGCCCCATTGAGTTAGTTTTGCAGCAGCATTAAGTTTCTATAGCACATGCATGAGTATTCCTGTTGTCTGCTTTATCTCTATATAAGTATTAGTTTATGTGTTGAAGGGATCCCAGCAAAAATTGGTCCACTAATGGAAGCGTTAGCTGAAGTGAGATAGATGGATTACTGTCTTTTAAATGAAACAGGATAAGACAAAAAAAAAACATGCAAAGTTTCGAATTTTGCACTTAAGATAGCACTTCCCGAGTAAAATTTTGTATATATATTCGTATATATCACATCTGTTCCGAGATTAGAAAGATCAGTACTGATCCGAGTAAGATCAGTACTGATTCCAGATTTGAAAGATCAGTAGGTACTGATCCGAAAGATGGATCGCTAAGATTAGATTTAATCGGTCGGATCCAATTTCATCCGAAAAATGGGTTTATCTAATTTGATAGACCCATTTTTCAGATGAAATTGTATCCGCATGATTAAAACTGATCTTAGCGATCCACTTTTTGGTTCAGTACTAATCCTTCACATTTTTACTCGGGTTAATATAATTTATGTGCTTTCAGGTGAGAGACATCTTGAAATTAAATTGTCGATTGGAAAAACGACTTGTAAAATTCTCAAAAACTTTCCGTAGCTTTTAAGCACGCGTCAGCTTTTGCTGGGATATATGACACTGGAAGCCATGCAGCAAAAATGTCATTGTTATAATTTAGGGTTAAAAGCCTCTAAACATACCAGAAGTGAATACTTTGATATGTTGAGAGATTTTGTTTTAAACATCGAAAATATTTTATCTTAAATTGTATAAAGATTTATTTTTATTATTTGAATGTAGTCCAATGGAGTATGACAAAATAATTTTGTAGGATACAGTTGCTGTCCTAGATCAACTACTCTTACATTTATTCGAATATGATAACTTATGTCATTTAGGTTGCTTGGCTGGCATTTATTTCAATGTGAAAATCAAACATAGTAAATACTAGGGCTTCCAATCGGGATATTCCGATCCCGGAAATCCCGGGATTTTCGGGATTAGGCAAATCCCGAATCTCGGGATTTCTGATTTTCAATCCCGGGATTTTCGGGATCCCGATTTTTCCAATATTTTTTATTATTTTTAGATTTTTTTTTAAATAATTTGAATAAAATATGAATTTTGTGGAACAAAATAAAAAAAATCGACAAAAGTTTCGTCAGGTACAATGTTTTTGTTATAGAAAAATGTGAAACGTTTGCAAAATGCAAAGAAATTCTTAAAACTAGTGGTGGTTTTACATAAGGCCTCTTTTATTTATTCCTTTAACTCTTACAAGAAGAATATTGCCGTAAATGGCTTTTGACACATATTAACTCCTTAAGTTGTAAACTTTTTTTATTTTATGTTTTACTAAAACATTTGTTTAAAGGCGTAAGTGGGTTTCGACTCACAATCAGTCACGCTCACGCAAAAACTAATGGAATCACTCACTTATCATTTACGCTCACGCGTGAGTCATGCAAACTCTACTCTCGCACTCTCGCTAACACAATTTTTACCAAAAAAAAACAATGCTTAAAAATATTTTTTTGCAAGAAAAAAAATAAATTTAAAAAAAAAATAAAATAAATTTAAAAAAAAATAAAAAAATAGCAAAAAATGATTCACTTATGCAAAAATTTGAAAATTCATATATTTTTTTCAACTCATGCTCACTAAAAGTTGATAACGTTGAGGCACGACGAAAGATAACCGAATACGGATATTCTTTACAGGAGGAATCCCGACCTTTTTTTGAAGTTCACAACATCAACAACACTTTGCTAATTTTACGTACGCGTGAATTTGTTAAAGTGACAAAAAATTCAAAAAATTTTTGAAAATCCCGAAAAATTCCAAAAAATCCCGTGAATCCCGGGATTCAAAATATCCCGAAAATCCCGGGATCCCGAAACCGGGATCCCGAAAATTTTTCTTCAATCCCGAATCCCGGGATTCAGAAAAGCCAATCCCGATTGGAAGCCCTAGTAAATACCAAATATTTAAATCGTCTATGATAAATCTAATCTTAAGAAATTTACACCAGCAGCTATAAGTGTGGTTACAATGCGACCACTGTTACCAAATATCCTTAAAGAAATTCGAGCGGTTCCCATATATATAATGTGTGGTAGTCAGGCTAAACTCCCAGAGAATAGTATCTGTCCTCTAACCATGTCATTAACTGTGTAAAATTCCTTAAGGAATAATTAAGATAGGTTAGGTTGGATGGGCGTCCGCCAAATTAGCGAATTCACTCGGAGGCCATAAGGTCATCGAAAAATCTTTGCCCTAAATGTGTAAGGCGGCTCCTCACCAGACCCGGACTCTGACATAACAAGTGCTTCACTGACTCCTCCTTCACTTCCCTAATTGTCTTCTACAATAGTCCCTATCAGAAATGTCCATACGCACGGCCATTTGGCCAATCATACAGTGTCCTGTAAGTACTCCCACTAATAGGCTAACCATCCGTTTGCCAAAATTATGAAGACTTTTTGTCCTCTTAGGATTTGCAATGGCCACATGGATCGCAATATCTTGCACGTAGTCAGTGATATCCACCTACCCTTCATTCTATTCTCAGATATCCTATCAATTTCGTTCATTAATTCCACTATAGGAACCGAGATGTGAGGTTCTACACGTTCCCCCACTGACTTCGAGCCTTTTCTTATGCATTCATCATCCAATTCGATCCCAGCGATCCCACTATGTCCAGGGACCCATACTAGGTTGACTGTGTGCTGACTGATTCGACGAAGGGATTGTATACAATTCCTAACCATTCCCGATGTTTCAGTATTTGATTCTAAGACCTTCCGAGCTGAGAGACTATCCACAAAAATGTTAAAGGCGTAAGGACGAAGGTCCTTTGTCATACTTAATTATCTGCGCGGCTTAATTAATTGCAAGTACCTCAACCTGGAAAGCACTACACTTATCCGGAAGTCTCAATGAGGTCCCTATTGCGAAGCATTCAGAGTACACTCTCAACCCATCTCTATCTTTGATCCGTCCGTAGAGATTGAGATCGCATTCTCTGTAATAACAGAGTTTTCCGCCCAGTCTTCCCTAGACGGTATCTGGACTTCGAAGGTTCTATCAAAGGTCGTTTGTGGTGGGTTATATTCGGTTCTCTGTTCCAGTTCCGTCCCGCCCACAGTACTTAATATGGACGAGTGTCCCCAAGAGCGTTGCTTAATCATTTGCAAGTCTCTTATGTGGCATTCACACTTACTGTTTTGAAGTGTTCAAGAGTGAGATGTTTAAAAAGTCTTTGTTCTGTGTTTATTACGTTTTTATTCTGTTACTGGTGTTTTGTTGAGCAACTTGTTTAAGTTCGCAAGTGAGAATGTCATATTAAGCTGAGAGCCGATTTTGCTGTGCTTTTGAGAAGAAAGATAGAACGATTCGATTCTGATCTACGAAGATAAAGTTAAGAACCAGTCATTTGTTTCTCGAGGTGTCCTATTGTATTTATGTTTACAATGTTTTTGGAGTCAATGTTTCTGAAAACATGATCTGCACTTAAATGCCTCACATCTTTAAATGAGGTGGCCAAGCAGTTTGCCATACGACTCATATGGGTCCCAGCGCACAGAGACATTCCAGGGAATTGCAAAGCCAATAAGCTTTCAAGACTGGGAACTACCTGACAGGTGCCAATAGAATTGGAATGCATTGGTATGCCTCTAGAAGCTTGCAAGCAAAATCTACGGATTTGTCCCGCGACGGAAACTAATCACAGATGGGCAAATGGATTGACGTGTGATACAATACGACAGATTTGGCTTTCTCTTAATCAGGGGCGCACAAGTGAGCTGATTTCGCTTCCAAGAGCACATATTTCGACAGTGGTTTCTGTAATTACCGGACACTGTCTTATAGGGAAGCACGCAGAGCGGTTAAATGTGCCGTCAAATTACTTTTGCCGGAGTTGCATGGATGAAAAGGAGTTGGAAACTATCGAACACTTTATCTGCCATTGCCCGGCTTTTTCTGGTCAGAGACTTGCTTCACTGGAATTTAGGGAGCTGCACCATCTTTCTGATTTGTCGGATGTCAAAACTTAATATCTAAAGAGTTTCATAAGAAACCCAAATTCGTTTAACGACAGGGACAAGTTGGGAATCCTATTACAGTCTCGTGGTATCACAATGGACCTCAGAGTCTACGTGTGTTGACGCAAAACGTCAGCAGCCACTTACAACCTAACCTTAACCTAACCTGCATGGATGAGGGGGAATTGGAAACTATCAAACACTTTATTTGCCATTGCCCGTCACTTTCTAGTAAGTGACTTTCTTCACTCGGATCTGCACGATTTTTCAGATTTTTTGGATATCAAAATTTAATACTATAGGAGTTTCATATGAATCTTAAATTGGATTAACGGCAGGGACTAGTAGGAGAACCTATTAGAGTCCCGTGGAATCACAACGGACCTCAGAGTCTATGAGTGCTGACGTAAAACATCAGCTGCCACTTGCAACCTAACCAAGCCTTTCTTTGAGGTAACAAAGTTCTCAAATATCTTTAGCGGTTGGTAAAATACTTACAGGGGAAGTATCTCAGCCCTTGTGAACCGATTTGCCTGAAACTTAAAATATATATAAATGAGACGATTTTAAGGTTGGGGTGTCTCGGCTTATCGGCCAAATTAGTGTTTTATGAACACTAATTTGGCCGACCTGCGGGAAATTTTCAATAACTCCCAAAATAACAGGAATATCGTCTAGAGCAAAAATACGTGTCGACTTAAATTTAATAAATATTCGGGGCTATTCCTGTTGTCATAAACGCGTTTAAAACGCGACGAAGGTAATTTTTGGTATTCCTGAATACGTTGGAGATGATACAGACGAAAAACATATGTTTTTACGTCATCGTCGACATTCGACGTATTCCTCAATTCGTCTTCGACGCCAGATTCATACATTTTTGTTCGACATCTTTTTTGGCGCGTTTTTATAGAAAATTGTGTTTTTTTTAACTAAATCATTAAAACTAATAGAATTTTCTTTTAAATATCAATTAAGTGTTTTATTTTTGTATAAATTATGTAATAAAAATGTCTCCGGCAGAATAAAATCCATGAAAATGTAAACTGCATTTGTTCCCGGACTGTGCCACACAGAGACGGATTTTTGTTTATGGCGATTTTTTGTTAAATTTCTGAAGTTTAAAATACTTATTCTTTATTTTTTAATTATATATATTATAGTAAGATTGAAAATAAATATAAAATATGACCCGCAATATAATTTTAATTAATTTAGAATTCATGTTATTTTATATGCTTTGTTGTTTTTTTGTGTTTTGCTAGTGATGACAAAAAATAATCGATATTCCTTCACCGATACCACTGAAGTATTGTAGAATGTGGTGAAACTCGGTCGTCGAAAGTGAAACTCATTCGACGTCGAAGTGATGCGCGTATTTAGAAATAAGGATGATTATTTTGTATTCATATGGATTTAGGTGTATTTCTTCACATAAATACCCCCCAAAATTTACACATTTTCATGAGGAAAATATTTAACGAAGCCGAATTTTTCCAAGATATTGGATAGGCATTAAAAAAAACCTTTCTTCTCATATGAAAACATCATATAATTTCTTAGAAAGAAACAGCTGAAAAATCAAAAAAAAATGTTCGACATTTTTTACCAATTTTTGTACCTCTAAATCCACGCTATGGAGACACCCCAACCTAAGAATTGTCCCAAACACTTAGATTTTTTCGAAATTATTTTCTTTTCAAAACTTATTAGCCAATTGCTTAATGCACTTTTTCATTATTATTATCATGTCTGCGTTCATCTTTTTGTTGCATTTACAAATTTTTACAATGTACATATAGGTATTATATTGTTTTGTAACCGTGGTTTTGCTCCATACTGGGGGATACTTTATGATGCATCACCATAGAGAAGAGTAGAAGAGAACCAGAGTCGTGTTTCTAGTGCATAAGTATTGGGGACATAGCAACTTTTTACAGGCGCATAAATCAAAAACAATGTTCACATATGACCTGTCAGGGACCTCATAAGATCAGTTTATGTATTTAACGTAACCAGTAAAAAGGAATACCTGCTAGTCACATTCCGAAGTGATGGATTCAAGGATCCCCACAATGTCTTGGTCAAGGTCAGTCAGTGGTTTTATTATTTCAAACTTATAGTTAGACATTTCTTCCAGATTTCGAAACTTGTGGCTTCATTTAAGCTCATCTCTGATGTGTGGAAATGGAAGAAAGTAACATAGAATATGTTTTACCTTCTCCTTTTTAAAAATAATATGTGTAAATAAAGGTACTATTACTTCAGAAGTAGATCTACATAGGATATTTAACACGATTCCGACCAGGAAGTCTCAGATTTTGGAAACTGTTGCGCCTGGATTTGAAAACATTCCGTAATCCTGACCCACCCTGAAAAACTTGTATTTAGCAGTCAGCACTCACAAGGTGGATTCAGTATAAACAGTTTCATCTCTTACCTTTCTCTATGTTCCGCATACACCAACTAACAAGCCAGACAAAGAAGCAAACTCACTATGTGTTTGCATTTATTGGCACAAACATGAAGTTCATGTCATAGCTGCCACGTTTTGTAAACCAAATGGTGTGGCATTTTGAACAAGAGTTGCATAAAAAATATTATTTAACACTTTATGCAGAACACCAAACTACAAAAACGTACATTATACAACCATGATAACAACTGCAACAGCAATAAGTGTCACAGTAACAAGCAGTGATATGCTGTTGAAGTATGCGGAGTTTTTATTCAATTCATATGCTCTCAGCTGAGTTTAGCGTAAGGACGAAAATGGTAAATATATGAACTACGGCCTCTAAAGTCCAACGACTAAAAGAGCTGGAGCATATTGAAATTATAAACAGACTCAGAAAATTATGAAGTTTCCCCATGTTAGTAAATAAATCATACCAGACTCGATTAGTGTGGCATTGTCTGGTCTAGGAGTGAAGCATAGGATCGCTTTGATGGTGGAAATCTAATTGCCAATAAACGTATAACATCTTAATTGGGAGCGTCTATCATTTCTCGAATTTTCAAGAGGGGAACACCACAGGAAAGCGTTCTTTTGCCGCTTCTTTAGAACCTGCCACTGACAATGAATTCAATGGTGCTCTCTCTCTCTAAAAGCACGTGATTGTCATGTTCTGACGATGTCGCGACATCAGTAAAGGGAAAGCACCTGCCCACATTAAGGGACATTTATCTGGATTCACTGAACGATCTGTCTAAATTAGAGATGGGCTCGTGAGTGATTTTTGACTCACACTCACTCATGCTCACGACAGGAATTTTTGAATCACGCACACTCACTCACGAGCATATTTTTTCTACTCACACTCACTTACAATCACGTGAGTAAATTTAATATAACTCACACTCACGTGAACTCACACAAGCTTCACCCACACTCACGAAACTCTTATTTATACAAAAAAAAAAATTTAAACTAAAATTTAAAAAATCTTACACAATTTTAAGCAAAATTTAAAGTTCAGCGTACATAATTTTTTTTTGCTTTTTCGGACGAAATCTTAAGTTAAGCCAAGTTTTAAATTTTGTTTTGTTAGTTTTTTGGTACGAAGGAAAATATGAAGAGATCCCGCAAAAAAATCTACTCACGCACACTCACTCACGCAATTTTTTTCCCTACTCACACTCACTCACACTCACGTGAGTAAAATTGAATTCAGTCACAATCACGCGTGAATCACGTTAATAACGCTCTAATCTGCTCATGTGCCCATCTCTAGTCTAAATGGACAAGAGACTGTGGTCTGAACTTATCTTATTTACAAAGTAAATTAAAATTTCAGCATCTGATCCTATTTCTCTGTACGGCACTGAAATCGCCTACTCAGATGAAGCCAAGTATCTTGAAGTTTTTCCAGATAGGAATTCAAATTTCAGGAGTAATATTGAGGAACGGTTGAGAAAAGTAGAGATTGCTTTATTTTCTTGTAAAAAGGCCTAAAATCGTTCACTGGATTTATACAGCACTGGTAACTTTATCACAAAGGAGAGAATGACTTCGATGTGCATCACTGGGTAGGCAGTGTGCGTCAAGGTTGCCAATTCGACTTAATAGCGCGCTGCAATGGAAGATCTTGAAGAAGATAACAATACCACAAAATATAAACTGTGCTCCCTTCATAAGCCTTTCTGAGCGCCACATTACCACAATGATACCATCCTTGGAGTCTTAGATGAGGGGCATTTCGGGTAGTGGAGCCTCCATAAATTTTTTTACAGATGGATCGAAGCTACACGAACAAGTGGGCTTCTGAGTTTATACGGAAGAACTTGGGTTGAGCCTGGCTCGAAGATTACCAGATCATTGCGGTATTTACCTGGCAGAGGCTGCGGATGAGTTGCAATGTCTTGTCTACAACCGCAGTCAACTTCGAAGCCGACGAACATGTGGGCTTCGGAGTATGTACGGAAGAGCTTGCAATAAAGGAAGTGGCTGAGTTGCAATGTCTTGTCTACAACCGCAGTCAAAATCGAAGCCCACGAACAAGTGGGCTTCGGAGTATATACGGAAGAGCTTGGGTTGAGCCTGACTCGAAGATTGCCATATCATTGCAGTGTTTATCAGGCAGAGTTCCAATACCTTTTCTACGGCATCTGTTCTAACAACCAAGCCGCAGTCAAATACCTGGAGTCAATGTTTCTGAAAACAAGATCTGCCCTTAACTGCCGCATGTCTTTAAATTAGATGGCCATTCAGTTTGACATATGACTTATATGGGTCCCAAGGCACAGAGACATTCCAGGGAATTCCAATGACGATTAGCTTGCAAGACTGGGAACTACCATACAGGTTCCGAGAAAATAAGTATGTGTTGGTATGCCTCTAGAAACTTGCAAGCAAAATCTACGGCTTTGTTCCACGACGGAGACTAATCAGAAATGGCCAAATAGATGGATGTGTGAGACGACACGACAAATTTTGACTTCTCTAAATCAGAAGCGCACGCAATAATATCGCTTTCAAGAGGATATATTTTGAGGGTGGTTGCTGTAATTACTTTACACTACCTAATAGGAAAGCACGCTGAGCGGTTTAATGTGCCTTCAAATGACTTTAGTCGGAGTTACATAGATAATGAGGAGTTGGAAACTTAAGAACACTTTATATGCCATTGCCTGTCACTTATGGTTAGAGACTTGCTTCACTACGACCGTCCCCTGGTATTACAAAGTACCTCCAAGTCTATGAGTGCTGTTTTAAAGCGTCAACAGCCACGAACAACCTATCATATGCCTCTAAAAACTTGCAGGAAAAATATACGGCACATGGGCACATGGGATTGCAAAACAGATTTGGTCTTTTCCTAATCACAAGCGCACAAGTGAGCTGATATCGCTTCCAAGTGGATAGATTTTGACAGTGATTTTTGTAATTACCAGACACTGCCTTATATAAAAGCACGCTGAGCGGTTAAATGTGCCGTAAAATGACTTTTGCCGTAGTTACAAGGATGAGGACCCCTTTCTGGTCAGAGACTTGCTTCACTGGCATTTAGGGAGCTGCACAATCTATCTGATTTGTCAGATGTCAAACTTCAATATCTTAGTAGTTTCATAAGTTATTTATAATGGTTTAACGGAGGGACTAGTAGTGGAGCCCTATTACCATGCCATGGTATTACAACGGACCTAAGAGTCTATGTGTTCAGATATAAAACGTCAGCAGCCACTTACGACCTAAACTATGACTCTAGAAACATGCAAGCAAAATTTACGGCTTTGTTCCACGACGGAAACTAATCAGAGATGGGCACATAGATGGACGTGTGAGACTACACGACAAATTTGATATTCTCTTAATCAGAAGCGCACAAGTGAGCTAATATCGCTTTCAAGAGGAGACATTTCGACGGCGATTACTGTCGGACTGCCTTATAGGAATGCATGCTAAGCAGTTAAATGTGCCGTCAAATGACTTTAACCAGATTGCACGGATGAGGACTAGTTAGAAACTATAAAACACGGCAGGGACTAGTAGTGGAACCTCGTTAGCTTTTCGTGGTATTACAACGGACCTCAGAGTCTATTTGTGGTGACGTAAATCATCAGCAGCCACATACAACCCAAACTAACTAAACTTCTAGAAACTTTGAAGCAAAATATACGTATTTGTTCCGCTACGGAGACTTATCAGAGATGGGCACATTGGATAACACGACAGACTTGGCCTTCTCTTAATCAGAAGCACACAAGTGCACTGATATCGCTTCCAAGAGAAGATATTTCGACGGTGGTTGCTGTAATTACCGAACACTGCCTAATAGGAAAGATTGCTGTGCGGTTAAATATGCCTTCAAATTACACTGAAAAAAAAGACATAACTAAAATTAAGGAAAAAATGTCTTTGAAAATTTATTATGAATTTTCCTAAAATTTAGTAAAGTTTAACTAAAAAATGAGAAATTTTCTTAACTATGAGGAAAAAAGTTTAGTTCATTTACTTATAAGTAGTTCATAGTTTTCTTTAAAATTTACTAAAAAAAATTATTGTATTTCTCTTCTTTGAATTGAGGAAGTGTACTTCTTAGAATTAAGTTAATAACTTCTGAGAATTTAGTAAATAACTTCTTAGAATTTAGTTAAAAATTCAAAATGGCGATATCTCGAAAACTAAGTGAGATAGAGCGAAACGGACGAAATTTTCAAAAGAAAGACTACAAAAAATATGGAATAGCCTAGCTCTGCATATCTGTCGGGGTCTCAAGACCCTAATTTTAGATCTAAAATTTGAAATTCCCGAGATTTTATATATGCACATATCTCGGTAAATACTGCCAACACGAGAAAAGGTCCAAGGCATTTTTGTAGCTCTTGTCTCGTAGAACACTTCCGCAAAATACCCGAAAGCCCTGCGATTAATAGTTTTTGAGATATCCAGTTTTTAAGATTCTCAAGACCCCTTATTACCGTATCTCAAAAACTAAGCGAGTTAGAGCGAAACGGCCACAAATTTTCGGTCAAAATCTATGGGGACCCTTAAAGGACCGGGGTCTTGAGTTAACAATGGACTGGACCCATGGGTCCAGGGTCTGAACCCAATCCAGTTTTAAAATGTGAATGAACTAAAGTGTAATATAATTTTTCCCATTTTCTAGTTAAAATTGGCTTAAAATTAATTAACTTTGTTTTCCTTATTTTTGGGAAAATTATGAACTAAAACCAAGATAAGCAGCATTTTATTTTTTCGTGTTTTTCGCCTTCTGCTGATGTTCCATTGGCCGATATTTTGTAGAAGTCTGGCTTTAACCCTTTGTAAAAGTATATTGAGAATTAAAGTTCTGCAAAAGTTCTATTTTGTACATTATTTTAAAAGTTTAAAGGCAAAAAGCACCATAAAATGAAATGTTGCTTATCGAGTTTTTACAATAAACCCTTCAAAGTTATTATCTTATGATTTTAATGGCAGTGACTAGAAGGGGAACCCCTTTATCGTCCTATGGTATCACAATGCAGCTTGGAGTCTATGTGTGCTGACGGCCATTTACAACCTAACCTTCCTTTTGCTCGTTTTGATAGGCTTTTCCCGGTAATCCTCTTGGTACCATGGAGTATCATTTAAATTTGTGCATACTTTCTCAGCACATATCAAACATCTATCACCGTGCAACTGTCAGTAACAACTTATGATAAGGATAAAAATGTCAATGTTTGTGGGTGTTAATAATTTGAAACATATTTGCAAATAATGTCAAACTTTTGATCTTCCCAGCAAAAATAAATCGAGATTTTGGCGACACAGCATCTTTTCATAGCATACCGAAGCGCATCCAAAAAGCGCTCTTGAGGATGCAGTAAAAGTAAGGGGAAAAAATTTTAAATTTTTGTTAAGATTTTTTATATAAAACTTGTAATATAAAATTATTTTGTGATAAAATTCCACACTTGGTTTCCTTTTAATTATTTTTAAAGTTTTATTCATAAGTTTTGGACAAAGACACATGATTTGACTGCATCTCTATTGCGCATTAATCGGCGCTGCAAAGTGTGCTTCAATCATAACATCTTTAACACATTTTGAGTAATGATAAATAGGCCAACCAAAAAAAGCAGCTGCTTATTTGTTATTTCAAAGAATAAATTTCCATTTATATTTCAGAAATTTCTATTTATACACTCAAAAAAATAAACTGGTAAAACGCCTGGTAAAATGTCTTGTAATCCCGTTCTACCAATATTTAACAATTTTCCTTGTTTTTTAACAAAAAATCTTGTACTTTGCTCAGGCGCGGATCCAGGAATTTCATTTGGGGGGGGGGGGGGAGATTTTTTTTTGCCAAAAAAATTTTTTGAGATCGGCAAGCAATGAAGTTTAGTTTAATGCGGAAGGGGGGGGGGGGGGGGGGTGTTGTTAAAAACAAAAGAAAAATCAAGTAAAAGCTATACGTTTTTAAATCTGGCGCCAATTTGGGGGCACATTTTTTAATCAAACAATATTTTTTGATTTAAGGGAATCCTGACAGAAACAAAAATTTATACTAAAACTCGAGTATTTCAAAAAAAAGTTTTAAAAAAGTATTAGCTTTTTTTATCGATGTTTCCTTCACAAAATTTCTCAGATGTTGATATATTTTTACTACTGAAAAACTCTTAGATTTTATATAATATCTTTCATATAGAAAAATAACCCATTTCAAAGATATTTTCCTTTATAAAAATGTTCAGATTCTAAACTTTGATAAAAAAAGTTCTTTAATTTTCAGATCATATTTTCTGTTGAAAAACTCTCAGATTCAACATTTTCTTATTGAAAATGTCTCAGATTTCTAAACTGTTTTCTATAGAAATAATCTGAGATATTCTTTCTATAAAAAAATCTAAATTGTGATCCTAATATTTTAAAGTAATTCTCAGATTCCAAGAACTATTTCATATACAAAAATTTTCAGATCCTGAAACACATTTTGTAAAAGAAAATTATCAAATACTAAAAAAGCTTCTAAAACAATTTATGAAGAAATTCTCATACACTTTTCTTAAAATTAAACCTTAAATTTTATAGAATATTTTAATAGAAAAATTGTACTGTTTTAATGCCATTTAATGTTCTTTAAGGCAATTTCTAAGATTCTTAAACATTTTTTATAGAAAAATTGTTATTATTAGAAAAATTTACATATTCAGGGACACATTTCCTGTAGAAAAATTCCCAGGATTTTCCACCAAAAAAATTTTCATCAGAAAAATCTCCAAAAGAAAAATTTCAATCTGAAAGATTTTTCATAAAAAAAAATTTTCTCCAAAAATAATAGATTTTGATAAACTTTTCGAATAGAAAAGTTAGCAGATCTAAAAGATATCTTAAACAGAGAAAAAATATATTTCCTTATAAAAAAACTCAGATTCTGAGCATTTTGTCTGTAAATGTTTCCATTTTGTCTGTAAATGTTTCCAATTCTGAGATTTTTATTTTTTTTTTGCAGAAACATTTTTTATAAGCAAAAATTCTCAGTTGCTGAGGAATTTTTCCAAAAGAAAAGTTATAAGATATTTTTCTAAAATTTTTTAAATAATAATTCAATCAAAAAATTCTTACATTTAGAGTCAAATAAGTATCAAAACATTTTCTAAAGTCTGGAATTCTGAGACATTTTTCTATAAAAATATAATACTTTTTCCTTGGAAAATGATAAGAAAAGTTATTCGGTTAGAAAATGTCCACGACTTTTTTATTAATTTTTTCATATGAATTTTCTTTAATTCCGAAACATTTTATCCCAAGGATGTAAAAAAATTCCTTAGGATGGAGGCTGTTTGTGTTTACGTAAGTCATCAGCACATATATACTTCTCCAAAGGATTTTTATACATCCTGGTCATTTTCTTTTGATCCATGTTCCTTTCCTTTCCCTTTCGCTTGCGCTTTCCCTTTTTCCTTTTCTTTTTTTCTTTTCCTTTTTTTCTTTCTTTTTTTTTCTTTTGAAATCGTTTTGGGGGGGAGAAATCCCATTCTCCCCCCCCCCGGATCCGCGCCTGACTTTGCTCAAACGAGAACTACAGTTTTATTGTTAATTCTACAAGTTTATTTTCGTAATTGTATTCTACCATTTTGAAAGGTTATTTTACAATAAAAAACTGTAATTTTACAAAAAAGTTTTTATTACGAGGATTCTAGTTGAATTGCAAAAAAAACTGTTATTTTACAAAAATTATGTTATACGAGGATTTATGTTGTTTAACAAAAAAACAATTTTTTGTGTATTTTTTTTTTTATTGAAAAATACTTAAAAAAAAGTTGACAAAATTTTGAAAAATTTATTACGGGGTCAGTCTTAGTGAAATCAATCAAAAATAGCTAAAAAACTTTCTCTCAAAGATTTGCAAGTAAAAAAAAAAATCGGGGGAAAACATCCTCCCCATTTTCTCCTCCGTATATCACGACTTTAAAATAACGGAGGTAACCCTTATTTTTTTCGAAAATTTTTTGGTTATGGTAAGTCTTGTAGAGCATATTATGAGCTTTAAAACAAGCCAAAAATGGGCTTTCTAGCTAAAATAGAACCAAGGATATTAAGTTTTTACGGTGCAAAGTGTCGCGACTGGGAGATTTTGGGGGAAATTTTGACCCTCCGTGTTTTCGCCCAGTGTTTACTTAGAGGGCTGAAAATAAGTGTGTGTCATTTTATCACTTAGTGTTACAACTAAACCAAATTTCATCAAAATCGGAGGGGGTCAAAAATATTCATGATTGATTTCACTAATAATGACCCTACGAGGATTCTAGTTAATTTACAAAAAAAAACAGTTATTTTACAAAAAAAAAATTATTACGAGGATTTATGTTTAACAAAAAATTTTTTTTTTAATTTACCATTTTGGTTTGTAAATTTACCATTTTTTTAAACATATTTACCATTTTTTCTTGTAAGTTTACCATTTTTTTTTTATTTTTCCGGTTTTAAAACAATATTTTTACCAATAAAATTGGTTATTTTACCAATTTTTGGAGCATTCCAAATTACGAGGAAATCCTCGTAATTTTACGAGAATTTTACCTACCTCCTATTTTACGAGAATAGCCTCGTAAAATCACGAGATTTTTTGGTAACTTTACAAGGTTTTTTTTTGAATGTATAAAAGAAATTTCCATTTCCAAGAAATATTCAACTGAGTTTCATAAATAGTCAATTGTATTTCATATTTTCCAATTACTTTAATCAGCTCTAAAAAGATACATGAATTCACTGCATTTTTATAGCGCTTTAATCAGCGATCTAAAGACACGTGATTTCAGCGCATCTTAAGAGTGCTTTTTCGGTGTATCCAACTAGCGCTCTAAAGTGTGACATCGCCTTAGAGAATCATGCATGAATTCAGCATGTTTGGATGCGCTCCTTGACTCGAGTTCCCTTTCCAAAAGCTGCTGCTAGTTCAGCAAAATTTCTGCGTGGTTATGATACCTTCTACTCGTATGTGCCAGCTAAATAACTCGAGGCTATAAACTCTAAAACATACACTCAAACTTGCACATCCATTTAAGTATTTAAGTTGGTACATGTTAATTAAATATGTTGTTATCTTTTCTAGAAAAGAAACACCAAACTAAAATTAAATTCCTAATTATCCTTTTTTTATGTTTTTTCCTTCTTTCAAGTATTTTCTCCATTTTTTTCATCAACAAGTTTTAAATTATCATAAAAACTTGCAACAAAAAAAACAAGTAGAAAAGTTAAATTCGCCTTGGCCGAATCTATTAATACCCTCCACAATGCCATTTTTAAGTGATAGTAAATTTTCTAATGTGAAAAAAAATAGCATTTTTGGTTAGAAGTATTATATTTTCTGTAAAAAAACTTTTTTTATATTAATTTTTGAAAAAAAAAAAAAAAAAAATACTAATTTTTTTTTTTGAGTGTAAAATTTTTTTTGAGTGTATTTTTTTTTTGTTTTAGTGTAAAAAAACTTTTTTTGTTAATTTTTGAAAAATAAAAAAAAATAATTTACCAATTTTTTTTTTGAGTGTAAATTTTTTTTTGGTTAGAAATATTTTATTTTCTGTAAAAAAACTTTTTTTTATTTAATTTTTGAAAAAAAAAAATTTTTAATTTTTTTTTTTGAGTGTAAAATTTTTTTTGAGTGTATTTTTTTTTTTTTTGTTTTAGTGCAAAAAAACTTTTTTTGTTAATTTTTGAAAAAAAAAAAAATAATTTACCAATTTTTTTTTTGAGTGTAAAATTTTTTTTGAGTGTAAACTTTTTTTTAAGTGTATTTTTTTTTTTTTGGTTTAGTGTAAAAATATTTTTGTGTGACAAAAATACCTTTTAAAATATTTTTCTGACTTACAAATGTTTTTAAAACATGTTTAACGGGTTTTCAACACGTGAATTTAAGGTGAACTAATCTGAAATTTACGGTTTTGCTAATAACTTTTGAACCACCGGACCGATTTTGCTGAAATTTAAAACGAACCGGACCAGAGGAACGGTAAATATATATGCCACACTTCAGCACCCTCAGAATTGCAGTTCGAAAGTTACAGTAAGTTTTATCTCGTAAATTCCACAAAATCCCTTGCCGAAATTCACTCACTTGCTTATAACTTTTGAACCACTGGACCGATTTCGCTGGATTGCAATACCAACCTGACCAGGTAAATGTCCAACATATATGCCAAACTTCAGGAGCCTCCGTAAAGTCTTTCAAAAGTTAGCGTGTTTTCAACAGACAGACAGACAGACAGACAGACAGACAGACGGACAGACGGACGGACGGACGGACGGACGGACGGACGGACGGACGGACTGACATCGCTAGATCGTCTTAAAATCGATCGAGGATCATGAATATATATACTTTATGGGGTCCTAGACCAATATTTCGAGGTGTTACAAACGGAATGACAAACTTATATATACCCTCTATCACTAGAGTGGAGGGTATAAAAAGTACAGCGCTCTAAATCTTAAAAAACAAAATCCCAACAACTAGACATACTCACATGTACCAAAAAAAAAATCTTTTGAAACCGGAAATTATGCATAACTTTTGATATGATATTCATATTTTTTTTATAGAGTTTAAGTACCAAATAGAGAACAGTGGTTTGGATGAATTGTCTTTATTAATTATAATTTTAGTACCTAAACACCACATGCGGAGAAGAGATATGATCGTGGCAACCATAATTTAACAGCGTCATATAATGATTGAAAATTCTAAAAAAACTTGTTTGTAGCAATCATAATTTTTTGCAAAAATAATTTTTTGATCCTAAATAAATATTCGAAAAATTATAACTTAGGACCATAATATGATTGCAATATAAATTGTATGATTGCTATAAACATATTATTATAAAATTTTCAATCATAGTATGACGTTCTTAAATTATGGTTACCACAATAACTTTTCTTTTCTGAGTGCATTTGTAGTTCGAAGATTCCATTTATAAATCAAAGATTCTACTTGTAATTCGAAATTTTCACTTTTAGTTAAAAATTTCAATTGTAATTCAAACATTCCTTTTATTCAAAAAAGTTCAATCGAAATTTGATAGATAACACAGTGACACAAAATCGAACTTTCCGAATCGGAATGAGATGAAACCAAAAGCAAATTAAAGTTGATATTTTACATAGATAACCCCTCAAGGCGTTGTTTTAGTTCAGCGTTAGATTATTTTTTAAAAGCATTTAAAGTTGATAGTTTTAAAGCATTTAATGTTTTTGTGTACTAAAAATGTCCTACTTAGGGGCCCCTGGTAGTGCCCTTATTGGGCATGTGGGGTCCAGCGTCCAAACTTCTTCTCGAAATTATGTTAGCTAAAACCGGTATGAGTTTCGCTTTAATCAAATTCGTTCCTACTTAAATAATAGCCAAATTATTAAAAATAATGCACTGTGCACCGTTGCGTATGATTGTTATTTAAAGGCAATTACAAAATTAGGCATACGCTTTATGCAGTTTTCAAGCAATTATTTTCATAATTGTAATAAAATTTCACCACCTTCAAATGCGTGTAAAAATATCTAGCGCTGAATTAAAAAAAACCTTGAGGGTTTTGTTATGTCAACTTTTATTTGCTTTGGTTTCATCCCATTCCGATTTTGGTTGTTGCACAGGGTAATTGTAGTTCGAAGATTCCAATTGTAATTCGTAAAAGATCAATTGTAATTTGAAAAAGATCAATTGTAATTTGAAAATTTTAAATTGTAACTTTAAAACGATCAGCTGTTATTCGAAAAATACCATTTGTTATTCAAAAAAGATCAATTGTAATTTGAAAATATCAATTGTTATTTAAACAAGTAAAAAAGCTTAATTCGGCCTTGCCGAATTGAGCAGAAAAAAATTGTTGGATGTCTTACCCCCTTAATTTTTTTAACATTTAATGAAAAAAAAAAATCAGTTTTAAGATATTGCCCATTTTTAACGAAGAGATGGACACATTCGCCACTTTTTCTTTTGAAGTGCAATAGAACCTAAACCAGTAGACGTTTTTAATAAATTAGTGTTGATTTTAAAAGCTAACTACATATTTTAGCTTTTAAATGTATACTCCAAATAGAATTTATCTGTTTGGTTTCAGTAATTTTTATTAACATTTTTAAAGTAACCCAAATCAATGAAACTGCCCCATCCATGGGGCACATGCGCCAAGAGGGTGGGCAGAATCACCAAGAATTAAAATTTCGAGAAGTTTGTTAACAATATCATTTTTCAAAAGAATTATTATTTAAAAAATATTTTTTTTTTTTAAAAAAATAATTTTATTGAAAAAAGTAAAAAAAAATATACGAACCGTTCGCACATTCGCCAGCAAACTATCCCATTATAAGTGGTGTATCAACCCCATGGGGTACATCCATCATCGGCAAATCAACCTCTTGGGGCACTTTCGCCGGCGAAACTACCCCCATTTTAAGTGCCGTATGTACCCCATGGGGTACATCCGTTGTCGGCTAATGCCCCAAGGGGTATATTCGCCGGGAAAACTGCCCCATCCACAATCTGGCGAATGTGCCTCAGGAGCGGGCGCTCACAAAAAACTATAATTTATTACACTTAACTAGTACTTATTAAAACAATTAGGTTGCTGGTATGTTCAGAAAAATGTTGGGGTGTAAAAATTAATGAGGGTGTGTCTCACAGTTTACCCCTCTAGGAGGCCCCCTTGGAGCGGTAGGAGCGGATTTAAAAAAAAAAAAAACAAGTAAGAGGATTTTGCCCATCTCCAAACTTAGCTAGCCTATGACCATCCGATTTTGCCTATCTCCGAACGTAGCCAGCCCATGGCTATAAGAAATAATCGGAGTCTAGCTCTTTTATATGGACTGTGTCGTGTCCTCAACGGAGGAAACGTCGTTTTCATATGGAAGCCCCCTTAGGGAGTGGAGATATGTCTTAAGTATGTTTGGAAAAAATGTTAGGGTGAAAAAATTTTAAATTTTTCCTTTTTTTAAGCAACTCCGGGACAGTTGTGGGGCTTTTTGTGTGGGATCGCCAAAAAAAGGTAAAATGTGGGATTTTTTCACCCTAACATTATTTCTAAACCGACATATTTCGTTAAATTTTTTCCAAACATACCTAAGTTTATCTCAACTCCCAAAGGGGGCTTCCCTACAAGGATAACAAAGATAAAATTGCTACTACCTTTAACTGCCCCAAGGGTGCCTCTGAAGGAGTCAAATGTATGACCGACTCCCAATAGTTTTTAAGTTCTTAAATGGGCAAAATCGGACCAGGGCACAGTGGATCGAAAATCGAAAGTCCCGGTCAAAGGGTAAAACTAATCATCCAAACTCATTGAAATTTGTGTCCTATGTGGATTTTGGCTCGCTGAATTCATATGTGCTCTCAAACTTTTAAAATTTGTAATATTTTACAAGATGTTTTGGTCCAAATTTTTTTATTTTTGTATTTTTTTTAGTTTTTACATAATTTTTTATAGAAGATGTTTAATTTATTGTTTTTTTTTACGCTAATATGATAATAGGGAATTGCTTTAAAACATTGCATGCTTGGTTTGCAAAAAAATTGCGCGGAAAGCTAAATTCACAAAACGCGATATAACGCGAAAAATAGAAATGAAAAGTTATAAAGCTGTATATAAATTATAAATATCATCTGTCCTTATAATTTGACTAACACTATTTTCAAATTCGGCAATTAATACACTGAAAAAAATTACTCTGAAATTTAAACCGTCAAATATTTCGGCGGGGTTCAAGAAAATGGGTATAAAACCGATATGGAAATTAAAGAGGACGTAAACACCTTTAGTTTTCTGTGCATACTTTTTTTAAAGAACTTGGGCAATTTTTTTTTATTCTAACCTAAAATTTTTGTTTTTTTCAGTGTAGATTTTTTTTTACATATTTGGACCGATTTTATTATTTTTGTTGTTTAACTTTTGGATTTGAAGCTGAACTAAAGAAAAATTATAATGGTATGCCTATGAATTATAATGGTATTATTTTTTTTTTTGATTTTTTTGAAAATTATTTTTTTTTGTTTACGTCAAATTCGTAGTCAGAGCCCCCTAAAACATATAAAAAGACTTTTTTCATTAATAAAAACAGCGAAAAAATAATGACCGGGTGTTTCTTCTTCACGATCCACTGTGCAGGGTGAGAAAAGTTTTCCCTTTAAAAACTTAACCAAATTCTGATTTATGAACAATTGATACTGACAAATACCAGAAAATCTTGTTTTTTCCAGTATCAGTTGTTTATAAACCGTTTCCAAAACTACTGTTCAAAACTCACAAAAAAAATTTAATAAATTTTGTTTTTTTTTTTTAAATAAACGGAAAATGTTAAGCAAAAAAAATTATGCATTATCTCATCACCCAAAAAAATGGTTTTATACCCTTTATCAAAATAACGATGTATTAATTTTTCTATTTTATATGTAACATCTCCAAAAATGGGTTTAAGATCGCACAAAGTTTCTTAATTTTTGATCCTTAATCCAATTTAAGCCAATTAATGTACATATGAGGAATTTTACACCAAATGTCATGCGAAAAAACATGAGTCGCATGAATTTTTTAATAGGTTGTATTGATAGTGCTATAGACTGGTTCCATTTAAAATAGCATAGGCAATCAGCCGATGGTGGTTCAATTTATCCAAAAATTAACATATCCATTCTTCTGATTTTTATTGAATTTCGGTTTTTGTTATTTAGTCGAAATTGTGAATGGTTCGCGTTTTATCGCTGTTCAAAGTTGGTATTTTGCCACAATTCTATGAGAAATACATAATGTTTGAATGATCGTATCTTTGGAACGCATCATCCGATTATCACGAAATAAAGCGCAAATTAATGGTTATGTCCTGTACTTCAAATAGAATTTTGAAAAAGGATAGGATGCTTAGCAAAAAGGATATTGAAATTAAAAAAATGTCCTTTATTTGCAAATATCTCGAAATGCGTATCTTTAATTTTCCTTTATTTTTTATCACATATAGCCCATAATGTACTTAACAACATATGCAAATCCCAAATTGGGGTGATAAGCGGTTTAATTGTAAACGCGGTTTCATGAAACGCCTTATTGATTTTTGTTAATAACTCTCGTTTACAAATGAAAAACAATTTCTGCGCACTAACCGCGAATAATTTTTTATATGTATTTTTGATCGCAAAACTCAAAAATTTCATTAAAACAACATTTCGCGAATACATTTTGGCAAATGAATTTTTTAGCGTTTTTTGGAGGTATTTTAACTATTTTGCTTATATCTTAAGTTCTGTTTATCTGATCTTCTCGCAATAAAAACCAAACTAAAGATAATCAAATTTCCAACAAATCCTACATGCATCATTTTTTCATCAGTTCATAGCTTTACGCGCAAATAATTTTTTTAGCGTTATTTGGAGGTATTTTGACTATTTTTCTTATATCTTGAGTTCCGTTCATCTGATCTTTTCGCAATAAGAACCAAATTAAAGACAATCAAATTTCCAACAAATCCTTCATTAAATATTTTTATATCAGTTCATAACTTTACGCGCAATAGGCAAACAAGGAAAAACTATTTTTTATTAACAAAGCTCATTTTTTAAAAATTTTAAAAACAGAAATTGTAAAAAATTATCATTTTTTTTTTTGTATTTTATCATGTATATTCATAAAATTTGTGATAACTTCGGAGTAAACCTATAGATTTTCATCAAATCAACTTTATTATATTTCTAAATGTTCAGGCTTTGCAGATAAATAAAAAGATGTAAATTATTGCAAAGATTTCTATTTCTTAAACTTTTTTTTAAATGATTTGTTAATCAAAAAACTTATTTTAGTCATATGTTTGCCTATTGAACGGAAAGCTTTGAACTGATAAATGATGAATGTAGGATTTGTTGGAAATTTGATTGTCTTTAATTTGGTTCTTATTTCGGAAGGATCAGATATACGTAACTCAAGATATAAGAAAAATAGTCAAAATACCTCCAAATAATGCTAAAAAATTTGTTTGCGCGTAAAGCTATGAACTGATGAAAAAATGATGAATGTAGGATTTGTTGGAAATTTGATTGTATTTAGTTTGGTTTTTATTGCGAGAAGATCAGATAAACAGAACTTAAGATATAAGCAAAATAGTAAAAATACCTCCAAAAAAACGCTTAAAAATTATTTAAACAAAAATGTATTCGCGAAATGTCGTTTTAATGAAATTTTTGAGTTTAGCGATCCAAAATACATACAAAAAAATTATTCGCGGTTAGTGCGCAGAAATTGTTTTTCATTTGTAAACAAGAATTATTAACAAAAATCAATAAGTCGTTTCATGTAACCACGTTTATAAACAAACCGCTTATCACCCCAATTTGGGATTTGCATATGTTGTTAAGTACATTTTGGGCTATATGTACAAAAAAATATAGGAAAATTAAAGATACGCATTTCGAGATATTTGCAAATAAAGGACATTTTTTTAATTTCAATATCCTTTTTGCTAAGCATCCTATCCTTTTTCAAAATTCTATTTGAAGTACAGGACATAACCATTATTTTGCGCTTTATTTCGTGGCAATCGGATGATGCGTTCCAAAGATATGATCATTTAAACATTGTGTATTTATCATACAATTGTTGCAAAACACCAACTTTGAACAGCGATAAAACGCGAACCATTCACAATTTTTACTAAATAACAAAAACCGAAACTCAACAAAAATCAGAAGAACATACATACCAATTTTTAAGACAATTAAAATAGGTAAGGCCGAAAAAGTGTTTTTTTGTAGTCAAAAATTTTGGAATTCTTCTATATGTAACTAGTAGTTACTAACTACGAAAGTTGCGTTTTTGTTTTTATTCAATTTTTTAGGTTTATGAGGCGTGGCTAAATTTTTGACAAAAAAAAAAATTGGTGTAAAAAAACAATAGATAAAAAAAATTTATAGAAAAAAAATTTATAAAAAAATAAAAACACTGATGACAAAAAAAATTATGAACAAAAAATTCGAGTTAAAGAAAAAAATTAAAAAACAAGTAAGAAAGTTATAGTCGGTCAAGACCGACCATATAATACCCTACCCCAGTGCTTACCGGAAAATCGGTCCAAATATGGCCGATTTTACACTAATTAAAGTGTTAAAAACACACACAAACTAGTGTTTATAAAAAACCGACATTCTGGAAAACCGGTTTCTCGGTTAACCGAAAATCAGCTTTTTCGGTTAACCGGTTTTCTCGGTTAAACCGGAATGAAAAAATCGGTTAACCGGTTTTTTTTTCTTTAACTGACAAACCCAAAAAATACTTTAAAATAGCTAAATTTTATTAAATACAAAAGCGAATATATAACTTAAGTTAACATATTTGTTTCTTTCAGCAAAGTTGGCAACTGATACCTTTTCAAAATAGCGGTATTTAAATACGGTGTTTTATTTTCCCATATTCTTCGGGGCTTTAATTTAACTTTTATTGGTTTTATTTAAAAAATTCATCACTTCGTTGTATATTGCAGTACCGTATTTTATTTCGATGTTCTTTTATTGGCATTCTCTCCATTAACAGGAATTTTACTATCTGGTTAACAGTCACTTATAAAGTTTTCAATGAAAGTGCCCAAAACTTGCTTACAACAATGTGAATTTTTAATATTTACCAGATTCGGAATAAAATCCCTATTTAGAAAATTGTTTCTTGTAGATAAAAAATATTTTAGACTTTCTTTCTCACGGATTTTCAATGTTTTTTTAACGAAATTTTGAAAATGTCATAAAAAATAAGTAAAACCCCTTAATAATTGCAAAAATAATCCGTTTTGCATGTATTTAAAGAAACCGGTTAACCGACAGAAAAAAACCGGTTTTCGGTGCACCGAAAATTTTCAATTCCGGTTAACCGGTTTGCAAAAAACCGAAATTTTGGAAAAAAAACCGGTTTTTCGGTTAACCGGTTTATAAACACTAACACAAACCAAATTTAAGTGAAAAAGGTTAATTTTTGTTGCCAATGGATCTATTTAACTGAATATCGGAGAAATAAGCTTTTGGGAACTAAGTCCAAAATTGGTCCCATCACAATAAGATTTAACCAAAGTAAGCGTTTCAGCATACTCATAAAGTTTTAATAAATTTTTTTATTTTCATGAATTTTGATAGATTTATGTCAATATCGGGAGGGCGGTTTGTATGGCGTCTATAAGTAGAACTGGTCCGATTTCTTCTAAATTTAGAGTGGTTATTTGGAGATACAAAATATCTTTATCTGCCATTTAAACTTTAAGAGGATACCTAATTAAACACGGTTATTAGACTCATTTTAACCAAATTTGGAGGAGACGTTTGTACGTCTAATTTTGAACCGATTTTTTCCATTTTCAATAAGCTTCGTCCTTGGATCAATAAAAGCTTAAGTCTCCATTTTCAGACAAATCGTTGAAATTGCGACCTGTATCGTGCGCACAACGTTTACATGGACAGACGGACATCGCTAAGTCGACTTAAAAAGTGATTCGGAGTCGATTGGTATACTTGAAGGTGGGTCTTGGACGAATATTTCGGGTAGTTACAAACATCAAAACAAAGTCATTATTTTTATTATTAAATGATTAAATTTTCTTTTTTTTGTTGAAAAATAATTATGTTACGTTTTATTCGCCAGCTGGTGAAAAACGTGTTTATTCACCAGCAGGTGAATTATTATCCAAGTTACAAACGTTTTTGGTTTTAAGAAAATGAAAACAGTAATTCTTATTTTCTTCTTTTTTTTTTAGTCGGTAGCTTATATAGTCAAACTGATGTGGCGTACTGCATCATTTTTAAAATTAGACGCCATCCTAAAAACATTATTATGTTTAAACAAGTAAAAAAGTTAAATTCGGCCTTGCCAAATGTAGTAATACCCACAATTTCAAAAAGATTATTGCAAACAACTTTAGGTTAGGTTAGGTTAGGGGTGGTGGAGCCTAAAGTTCAGACTCCTCGCATAGACCGGCTGGTCCATAGCGATACCACAATTTCCTTCAGCGACGAGGATAAAACGCGTTAGTCCATGTTGCGAACAGTTTTAGTTGCGTAAGGTCCGTAGCGGCGATATCATCCAGATTCTCGATTTCTGCTTTACCTAGTATTCGCTCGCGGTGTCTGGCCAATGCGGGGCATTTGCACAGAATATGTTCAACTGTTTTATCTGTATTAGGTTCATCACATTTTCTACAATTGGCATCCGAGATAAGTCCCATAGTTTTCGCGTGAAAAGCAATTAGGCAGTGTCCTGTGACCACTCCCGTGAGTAAACGACAATCCTCTCTGTTAAGAGAGAGAAGGTAGCGAGTTTTCCCGAGGTCGTAATGCGGCCAGATTCTTCTGGTGATACTGCTCGTGCTTAGCTCTCTCCATTTCCTGTTTGCAATAGAAATGCAACGACAGTCACTTCTCGTCCTATAGTACTGAATCGGGGGCTCAATATGAACAAAAGTTCCTACGCCATCTGCTCCAAGCTTAGCGAGCTCATCAGCTTTCTCGTTCCCATCTACTCCCCTATGTCCAGGTACCCATACAAGAGATACGGTATTATTCCCGGATAGTTTCTGAAGATTCTCGTAACATTTAAAAACGACTTTTGATTTAATACAAAAGCTCATTAGAGCCTTTAGTGCAGCTTGACTGTCGACGTAAAAGTTTATCATTTTACCCGTTTCCCCAAGAAACTGTGAGGCTGCCTTATCTATAGCAACTATTTCAGCCTGGAAAATACTACAGTGTAAAGGTAATTTGAAAGACTTCTCTATATCACAAACGTCTGAAGTAAAACCGGCTCCAACTCCCGTCGATTGTTTGGAGCCGTCTGTGAAAATATTTATAGCATCATTTGGAGCGCAACGCCAGTCCGACCAAAATTCTCGAGTCGGAAATTCAACTTTAAATTTCCGGTCGAAAAGTAATTTGGGCACTTTGTAGTCAGTGACAACATTTTCCAAATTGTCCATGCTACTGTGTCCAAAGTTTCGGCGTCTGAGCCAATTTGACTCCTTGAGTCTGAGGCATGCCTTATAAGCCTCACCTTTAGCAAAGATGTCAATTGGCAGCAGATGCAGTAATGTGTCGATGGATGCAGCTGATGTCGTCCTTAGGGATCCAGTGACACTAAGGCCTAAAAGCCGTTGGGCCTTTTGGAATTTCCTAAGAGTCACATCCCTTTCAAGTGCTTTGTGCCAGACCATAACCCCGTAGAGTAAGATAGGTCTTACTATAGAAGTGTATATCCAGTACGTGATCCTTGGCTCAAGTCCCCATGTTTTTCCGAACATTTTCTTGCATGTATAGTATGCATTATTTGCCTTCTTTAATCGTTCCTCTGTATTTTGGTTCCATGATAACTTATTGTCCAGGATGATTCCTAAAAATTTCGCATGATTTGAAAGTGGGATTTCAACGCCATTGACCCTGACTTTTCTAAAATTTTCGATCTTGTACTTTCGTGTAAACAGTACCATTTCAGTTTTCCGCGGATTAACGTTAAGACCATTTTCTTTTGCCCAACTCCATAACTGTTTCAGCGATCGCTCCAGCAGCTCGGATAACGTGGCCAAAAATTTACCAGTTGACATAATTGTCACGTCGTCTGCATATGCAACAACTGATACTCCTTGCGTATCCAGTTTTTTGAGAATAGGATCCACAACCAAGAGCCAGAGTAATGGTGATAAAACTCCTCCCTGTGGCGTTCCCCTCGACGTATATCTTGTGACTCTTTCAAGTCCCCATTCGGCTGTGACTTCCCTACAAGACAGTAGGCAGCCAATCCATTTTCCGATGGTTGGATTTATACTAGCCTGGTCCATAGCGTTAATGATTGCATCCATACTTACATTGTTGAACGCACCTTCTATGTCTAAAAAAGCGGCCAAAGTAAATTCTCTGAATTCTAGAGATCTCTCTATTGTATATACGAGTGAATGAAGTGCCGTTTCTATCGATTTGCCCTGCTGATAAGCATGTTGCGTTGCCGACAAAAAGTTTCCACCCAGGTTTTCTCTTATGTACAGGTCCAGAATTCTCTCCAAGGTTTTCAGAAGGAAGGACGATAGACTAATAGGCCGATAATCCTTTGCAGTTGCGTGATTAATTTTACCGCTTTTCGGTATGAACACTACTTTGGACTTCCTCCAAGATTGCGGTATATAACATTGCTGCAGACACGCTACGAACACTTCCTTCAAAAATGGAATTATTTCGATAACAGTATGTTGCAGCATTGCTGGAATAATGCCATCTGGACATGGCGATTTATAAGGCTCGAACGATTCGACTGCCCATCTAATCCGCTCATCAGATATCAGATTGTGTGGAATTATCAATTGCTCGTGAAATAACAAACATCTTTATTTAAAAGGAAATTACTTTTAAAAAAAAAAAAATTTCCGCGAAAAAAAATTTGGTTAAAAAAAAAATCCGCGATTTTTTTCTTTTTTTGTCAAAAAAATATGTTCGTACTTGTTTAAATACCATTTGTTATTCAATTATGTTCACATATGTCAACCAGAAGCCGAATTAAAGCATTTTGTATTTTTAGGTTATGTTGAATGTACTGATATTTTTGAGGTGTGCTTACATTTGCGTTCATAGCTTTTGAACCGCTGAACCGATATCGCTCAAATGCAATACCTAACTTCTCGGGAGCACTTCCAATATATATGTTAAGTTTCAGTCATCTCTGTGCAATATTTTGTCCGCGAGAGCATTTTCCACAGACAGACAGACGGACATCGCCAGAATGTCTTAAAATCGATCGGGCATCATGAATATATATACTTTATGGGGTCCCAGACCGATATTTCAATGAGTTACAAACGGAATGACAAACTTATATATACCCTCTATCACTAAGTGGAGGGTATAAAAAAAAAAAATCAGATCGGGTTCTAAAAATGTTCTAAAATAAAAATTTTTAATCGATATAAAAAAATATACGGTTTTTTAATTTGAATTATATTTAATCGAGGGAACTCAACACAAACTAACTAATTTGGCAAATATTTGTTACTCATACGCAATATTGAAACAAAAAATTACAAAATTATTATGATATTCAATATTCAAATGTGATTTTCTCGAAAAAAACCTAAAGACAAACTTCTAATTTTTTTTTGTGTGGATAGACAAATATCTAAACTTAAAAAAAAATCAAGAAAAAATGGCTTTGAAAAATTGACTTTTTTAAAAATAAAAAAATTAAGAACGGGTTCTGAAAATATATCCATACAACCTATTCACAAATTCATGTGACACATGTTTTTCTGTAGCGGGCCATTTGGTGTGGAATGCGTCACATGTGAAATGCACAGGAGATCCAAAACTGGAATTTATTCGTAAATGGGCAAAATCCAATTCTCTTACAAAGGAAGTCGCCGAGACGTTATACATCGATTTGTCTAAATCTTAAAATATCTACAAATAAAAAATAGACGATTTTAAGGTTAGAGTGTCTCCAAAAATATTAATTCTGTTCGATTACCCAAATTTAAAATTTCCTGAGTCCAAATCTGCCATCCAATTTTTCTAACGTGTTCCGTTTTTGAAATAGTATTCGCGTTCGAGATTTTTGGGTGGAAAAATTTTCAAACGCGAATATCTCGAAAACGAAACCTTCTAAAAAAATTTGTTTTGCAGTTTTGGAATCAGGAGGTCCAATTTATATGAAATTAAGTTATATTGAAGAATCTGTAACAGTGGACCACCAAAAGTGCGAAATTATTGGTTTTCTGACTTTTTAACGAATATCTCAAAAACGGTATGTGCTAGAACAAATTTGTTGGCAGACTTGGATTCAGGAGAGCAAAATCTATAAGAGTCAGTTGGACATATCACTGCGAGGTTTTCGTTATCGAGCAGTGTAATTATTTAGCAATAACACGAAAACAGGATCAGCTTGGATTTTCGCGTTAACGATTTTTAAAGTTCAAAATAAAGAGGAGTAAAATGCCATTAGCCGATTTTTTCACCATTTTAACCCAACCCAAACTTGCTTGACGTAGGGTGTGTATGGTTTTTCATCAAAAATTTCTATAAAAGCATTTTCATTGTGAAGGGTATTTAAAGATTCGATAGAGCCCAATAAAGCCAGTTACTTATTTTTTTATTTATAACACAGGGCAACACTTTTTTTTTGCCCGGGTTCTGATAGCAAATTTTGGGTAATTGGGGTACGCTGATTTCAAATCTGCCTTCCGTTTTTTTTTTTGGTCAGCTCTAGTTTTCGTGATATAGCTGTAGGAAACTTTGAAAATATTTTTGGCATATTTGTGAGTCCATATTTACCAACACTGGTCTTGTATTAAAAAAGTGAATGACGATTTTAGGAATGTTGGATATGATGATTCCAAAAATGCCCTTCGTTTTTTTGAGTCATCTTTAGTTTTTGAGATATTGCTAAAATAAAATTTTAAAATTCTCATTTATGCCATAATTCGATAAAAAAAAATTTTTAGTTTCATGTTATAAGAGAGGTGCCACGCCCCTTAACCCAATCTTGCCTATATTTTCTACAAAGTTAAGCAAACAAAAATTAGCATCCTGTACTCAAATTTGTTGAAAAATATTTTTCAGGAGCCAAATAAAAGCAGTTTGCTGTTTTGGGTTACATGGGAGGTGCCACGCCCTCGCCACCTACCCACACCACACATTCCTTAGAACAATTCCCAAAATCAAGTAAGCATATGATGTAAATATAAGGTCAATCACAACAGTGGTTTGGCTGGAATGATGAAAAGAATTTTTCGAAATTTACTCTCGTCATAACTCGAAAACTAAAGCTGTCAGAAAAAAGTTAATACCTGTTTTGGAATCCTCGCATCCAATTTAATTAAGTTCGTGATTAAAACTCAGGCTCTAAAATAAGTGTTGGAAATTATAGCCTTGCAAAGTTGGTAAAAAACGCAACTTTTTGACTCTTTAACAGCGATTTGCTCGCGAACGCGAGCTGATGGAAAAAATCGGATAACAGATTCGGAATCAGCACACTTAACTTCATCTAAATTAGTTGTCAAATGTCTGGCAAATTGAAAAAGGTAATTTTTTGTGACCCTGTGTAATTCTTAGTTTTTTTATTTTTTTTTTTTTTTCATTATTATGCTTATGAGTTTTTGACCTCTTTTATTCAAATTTCCTCCACAATCTTCAAATATAATGTTAATAATTTGAGCACTACTAAAAAAAAATGTTCGTGGTATTAAGTAAAAAGTTTCTTTATGTTTTTTTTTTCTTCATGTTCTCCTTTCGCCGCAAAGTGGGAAAGTTTATTAAGTTTTTCTTATTTTTTTTAAATAGCTGGAATGCATTATGGTGCCACATTAATCATTTTTTTTAACGCATTTAAAAGTTTCGACATAACGTAAATATGTATTTCAAACAATGTACGAAGATTCTTTTAATTTTTATTTTTATGAATCTTTTTAAAAATCTTTGTGGGTAAATGCTGTATAAATGTGATAATTCTTCATAAATGTGTTTAAAAAAAAAAATTAAAAACAAAATTATTTGTAAAGAGGAATTTTCACAAGAATATTTTCTATATTAATTTTAAAATTATTTGTAAAAAAATAAGATTTTTTTAAAGCATATATTTAGGCAGAAATAAAAATCATACATTTTTCTTTTAAAAGCTTTTAACTTTTTCCGTTGTTTTGCCATGAAAAGAAAATTGGTTTTTGTTACCACTGACAATAAGTCGAAATTCGAAAAATTCTAAAATCATACATAACATACATTTTTCGTTTAATCCTAAAGATATGCACTTCTTTTTTACACAAAACATCAAAAATCCTTTTATTCAGTTTTTTGCCTTAAAGGTATGTTTACATTAAATGTAAAATGGAGTGCATTTTTTTCTTCAACTTTTGGTTTTCCTACTTAAGTGCCCGGGCAAATTTTGTGGTACATATTGAAGGACAATCGGATTAAATTGTCCTGTTTCGACCAGCAATAAAATTTTTGGATTTTTGAAAATTTTTTAAAAAGAATTTTTCTATAGGAAAACTCTGAGAATTTTTCTAAAGGAAAACTCTGAGAATCTTTGTATGGGAAAGTCTTAGAATTTTTCTATAAAAAAAATCTTAAAATTTGAGAATTTTTCTAAAGAAAACAAGTAAGAAAATTATAGTCGGTCAAGACCGACCATATAATACCCTACACCAAGGTTTCCCGGAAAATGGGTCCCATGGATCGATTAGATTTATATGTTGTAAAACCTTTAATAAGTGAAGAAAACACTCACAAATCAAATTTGAGTGAAATAGGCTTCTATTTGTTGACAATAAACCGCTTTAACTGAATATCGGGCGAAATTTTCACAAGGGGCCTGAGTCCAAAACTGGTCCGATGATTATCAGGTTTGATAAGGTTATTTAAGTACGCGTTTAACATACACAAACAAAATTTTAATTAAATATTTTCTATTTTCATGAAATTTGAGACATTTATGTGAAAATCGGGAAGGTGGTTTGTATGGGGGCTACAAGAAGAACTGGTCCGATTTCTTTGAAATTCGGAATGATGATATGTGAAGACAAAACATCATTTCCCTTCCAAATTTCAAAGCGATACCTTCTATAATACGGTTATTAGAGTCATTTGAGCCAAAACTAAAGAGGACCTTTGTATGGGGGCTAGGTTTAAATATGGACCGATTTTTTCCAATTTCAATAGGCTTCGTCCTTGGGCCAAGAGAGACTTAAGTTTCAAATTTCAAGTCAATTGATTAAAAATTGCGACCTGTATCGTGTTTACACCGTTTACATGGACAGACAGACAGACGGACGGACGGACGGACGGACAGACGGACGGACGGACGGACATCGCTAAATCGACTCAAAAAGTTATTCTGAGTCGATCGGTATACTTAAAGGTGGGTCTAGGACCAATATTTCGGGTAGTTACAAACATCAGCACAAACTCATTATACCCTGTACCACTGTGGTGTAGGGTATAAAAATTATCAGAATCTGTGCCTTTTGTAAAGAAAAAATTACTCAGAATCGCAGAATTTTTCTATATGAAAAATTTCTCAGCATAAGATAATTTTTCTATAGAAAAAAATTTCTTAAAATCTTGAACTTTTTCTTCTTAAAAAATGTCTCAGAATTTGAGACTTTTACTAGAGGAAAAATTTCTCATAATCTGAGACTTTTACTTTATGAAAATTTGTTTGGAATCTGAAACTTTGTCTATAAAAAAACAAGTAAAAAAAATTATAGTCAGTCAAGAACGGCCATATAATACCCTACACAGGTATTTCCCGGAAATGGGTCCCAAGTTCAAACATGGACCAATTGGATCTATTTTTTGTTAAATCTTTAATAAGTGTAAAAAACACTCACAAACCAAATTTGAGTGAAAAACACTTCTATTGGTTGCAAATAAACCTCTTTAACTGAATATCGGGTGAATTTTTTTTAAGGGGCCTAAGTCTAAAAATAATCAGATTATAATCAGAATTGATTAGGTTATTAAAGTGTGCGTATAATACATACAAAGAAAATTTTAATAAAATATTTTCTATTTTCATGAAATTTTAGTGATTTTTTGTGAATATTGGGAACTGGTCTGATTCCTTTAAAATGTCTGCCAAATTTATAAAACCGTTGTTAGAGTTTTCTTGAGACAAATTAAAAAGGGACGTTTGTATGGGGCTTGGTCAAAACATGGATCGATGTTTTCCTATTTCAATACGCTTCGTACTTGGGCCAAAAGAAGCTTAAGTCTCAAATTTCAGCCAAATCGATTGATAAGTGCAACCTATATCGTGTTTACAGCGTTACATAGGCAGACGGACTGTCAGACGGACTGACAGGCGGACATTGCTGAATTGACTCAAAGTAATTCTGAGTTGATCGGTATACTTGAAGGTAGGTCTAGGACCAACATTTCGGGCAGTTACAAACATCAGCACAATCTCATTATAACCTGTACCACAGAGTGGTGTAGGGTATAAAAATGTCTCATAATATGATAAAAGTATAATATAGGAAAACTGTAGAATCTGAGATTTTTTCTGTAGGAAAATATTTTGGAACACTAGTATATTTGTACACTCAAAAAAAAACTGTAATGTTAGCAAAAAAAAGCTTGTAAGCCTACAATAAAATTTGCTGATTTTGAACCCACAATTTTTTTTGTAAAGTTAGCAAAAATGTTTTGCCAAAAATTAGTTAACTATTTTTTTTTATTTCAACTTAATTCATACCCATTTGAGGACCCCATTGGGCTCGGACCCGATAAGTCCAGACCCCCATGGGCCTAGACCTAGTTAAGTTCCTTAAAAATCGTCATAGTTTTTGATTCAAAATTTGTTCCGTTTCGCTCCACCTTGCTTAGTTTTTGAGATACGTGATTTTAGGGGACCACTGGGGGTTTGAGAATTAAAAATATCGATAACTTCAAAACTACTACTCGGGGAGCTTTTGGTTATTTTGCTATCTTGTTCTACGTGTTGAAAGCTACAAAAATGCTTTTGGACTTTTAGTTGTTTCGTCAATATTTACCGAGATATGAGCATTTTAAAATTTTCGGGAATGCTAATTTTTTTGGATTCAATGTTAGGACCCATTGGGTCCACGCATGTGAAGAGGACCAGCGATTCTCGGAGCCCGAGAACCAAAAATGGCCTCCATTTTGCTCTATCTTGCTTAGTTTCCGAGATAGCGCCATTTTAAGTTTTCTGAAAATAAAAAAAATTACCATTTATTTTTGCTAATGCCATTTTAAGTTTTCTGAAAATAAAAAAAAATTTACCATTTATTTTTGCTAATGTTAGCAAAAAATCTTGTAAAAATGTTGTCAACTCAATTTCAAATTTAGCAAAAGAAATTAGTTCAAAGTTTGTTTAAAATTGCTAATGTGCTAAATGAAGTTTACAAGAATTTTTTGCTAACATGCTAATCACAACTAAAAATTTGCTAAAAATTAGCTAACTAGCGTTAGCAAAAAAAAATTAGTAAATCTACTAACGTATTTTTTTGAGTGTAGAATCTGAGACTTTTCTATAGGAAAATGTTTCAGAATACTGGTATATTTGTATAGGAAAAATTTCTCAGAAAATTATTAAAAAATTTAGAATTTTTGTACAAAAAAGGTCTTTGAAAATTATATTTTTTCTTCAAGAAAAATACCTCAGAATCTGGAAAATTTCCACAAAAATGCTAAAAAAAAATCATTAAGGTAAAAAGTTTTGCTAATCTCAGGTAGATCTCTATAGAAAAGTATTTCAGAATATATAAAACTCTATTCTAAAGTGTTTCACGATAGATAGATCTCTATAGAAAAGTTTTTTGGTGAAGGAATCGAAATCGGAACATTTCGGAATCTAAGAGTTTTTCTGTAGAAAAAATATATTTGACAATCCGAGTATATTTCCAAGGAAAAATGTTAAATTTCAAAATTTTTATAAGGTAAAAACTCAGAATCTGAGAAGTTTTTTTTTATGCAAATTATGCCTCTAAATTTGGAATTCTATACGATGAATTTTTCTAAATATTATAACTTCTCGGTGGGAAAACCAGCTAAATATCCGAGAAATTTTTACATGAAAGTGAGATTTTTTCTGTAGCAAGAATTTTACAAATGCTAAAAGCTTTTCTTTGATCAAAATACCTCAGAAACTCTGAATTTTTTTCTTTCTTAACGAAACATTTGTAATGGTATGACTCAAATGACTCTAATAACCGAAACATTCCTTAAACCTGAAATTTTTTCTATTGGATAATAATTTAATTTTAGAAATTGGAGCTTTTACTATCAGAATTTCTGATTCAGAAATGCACCTGAGACTTTTTTATAGTAGAATAAACTGCCGGAAACAGTTTTAAAAAAAAGTGCCATCTATTGAACAGTAAAAAGAATCAATGGCTGTTTTTTGTATTTTAGCTTTTAGCGCCATCTCATGTAATTTTTTAACAACAATGTGACCCTAGCTGTGTTTAGTTGGCACTGTTGGTTCTTGTATTTGCTTAAGCCACATGCATAATATTAAATTTCATTTATTCGATTCTCCGATCGTTTTCTTTGATTAACAAAGTAGTGGTGCCAGACACTAGGATTTATTAAAATGTTGACGTTTTTATTCCGCAGTATTGCCAAACTCATGTTCGGAATCTTTAAAGAAAATTCAAATTCCCATATTTTCCTTCAACAAAATAGTTAAATAAAAATAATTTTTTATACCCTACACCAGGTACAGGGTATAATAAGTTTGTGTTAATGTTCGTAACTACCCGAAATACTCGTCCTGGACCCACCTTCAAGTATACCGTTACACTCAGAATAACTTTTTGAGTCGATTTAGGCCCCTCCGTCTTCAATGTATTTGGATGAAATTTTAAACTTAACCTTCTTTTGGCCCTAGAACGAAGCCTATTATAAATGGCATAAATCGGCCAATATTTTTAACTATCCCCCTTACAAACGCCAATTATAAATTTTTATCATATGCCACTTATAACCGTAATGTAATAGGTATAATTTAGAAGTTTCTAAGGTAAACTTATTTTGCATTCACAAAACATCCATAGAGTAAAGATGATCAGAGATTTTGATTGACCCCAAAACAATATGTCACTTTATATAAATTGGTTCTCTTAGTGTTTTAGAGAGCTTTTACATGCAATAGTAAAGGGAACACTAAGAGTACCAACTTATTGAGAGAGCAAAACAAATGGCATCCAACCAATATGACACCCACGGAAATCATCGTTCTAAATTTCAAAGGAATCAGAACAGTTTTTCTTTAAGCCCCATACACACAAAAAAAGTCTTATTACTAGAAAAAGTCTCGTAATCCCATTTTACCAATATTTGACAGTTTTCCTTGTTTTTTAACAAACAAATTTCGATCTAAATTTATTTTTTATACCCTCCACTCTAGTGATAGAGCAATGGTTCCCAACCTTTTTTGGGCCATGCCCCACTTTTAAGTTAAAAAAACTAAAATGTCCCCCTACACTTAAGAAAAATGTGTAAATTTTTCAAATTTGTTTTAAAATAAAAAATTCACTTGTAGTTAAGCTAACTTTTTGTTAAAATCATCTTTTAAACAAATTTTTTAGCAAAAGTTTTCAACAACCAAATTAAAACACTGTGCAACAAATTTTTGGTCATCGCATTGAGCCTCAATGCCTTCAACGCCATATGAAAGTAGACCATCAAATGAACAAAATCACCAAAGGGTTTTGCAAAGTCAGTTCGGATTTCTTTTTTATAGCCCACTGAAGTTTTTATTTTTTTATCAAAGGCGTTTGGAAAACGTCAAAAATACTTTAATAAGAACACATCTGAGCTTCAAAATATGATTTGATGTCTTCAGTAAAATTTTATGGCGGTTCTTTTCTTAGAACATTTTAACCCTCTAACTGCTATTTTAAGGGGTCATTTTAGTCCTTTTTCAAAAACTAAACACAGAAGTCTAATAAAACGTCCATTTAGAGGGTTAAAATGTTCTACAAATATTTTCCTCATAAAATTTCACTAGGGGTTGTCAAATGTTCAAAGTTTGTGCGACATGCGCAAAGTGCTTAAAAAGGGTCAAGTATAAATAATCCATGTTTGTTATTTTTTTTTACCAAAGCAGTGTTAGAAAATATCGACAAAAAACAGTGCAAATATACTTTTGAGCTAAAAATGATGGTCTGATGTGTTTTTTTAAATTTTATGGTGATTCTTTTCTTTGACCAAATTAACCCTCTAGCTCCCGTTTTAAAGGGTCATTTTTGTCCTTTTTTAAAAGAAATACAAAAAAGTCTATAAAAAAAGGCAGTTAAAGGGTTAAAATGTTTTACAAATATTTTCTGCATCAAATTTTACTAGGGCACGTCTAAGACAAAGTTCGTCCAGCATATAGAAAATGCTTAAAAATGTTAAAGTATTAAAAATTGTTTTTTATACCCTCCAACTACAGTATGGGGGTATACTCACTTTGTCATTCCGTGTGTAACGCATCGAAATATCAGTCGGGGACCCCATAAAGTATATATATTATTGATCAGTGATCGATTCTAAGACATTTTAGCGATGTCCGTCCGTCCGTCCGTTCGTCTGTCCGTCCGTCCGTCCGTCTGTAGTTAACACGATGCAATCCAAAATAAAAGAGCTAGTAACCTCAAGTTTTGCACAAATATGTCTTATGTTCCTAGGAAGCTTAAGTTCGGAAATTGGCCAAATCGGACCAGGGGGAAAAAAGTTCCCCCTTGAAGAACTAAACCAACCTCTAAAAAAATACACGTTTTTACAGGGTTTTTTGTATTTTTGTTAAATAAATGAAACATTTGGTATATTTATCGCGATGGGAAGGTGCTCTCAACGTGCCCCACTGACCCTATGAACTTCGCCCCCCCCCAAAAAAAAAAAAGAAAAAAAAAAAAAAACGCCCCTGTCAATTTTTTTTTACATTTTGGAGGGTATAAAAGATTCGGCACAGCCGAATTTAACACTCTCACTTGTTTAATATTTTTTTGGGCCGAAATTTAAAAAAAAACAAGTAACAAAGTTAAATTCTTGTCGAATGTATTTATACTAGTGTTTGGGGTCCGGGAATTCCCGGGTCGGATTTCCCGGGAAAGACTGACGGGAATTCCCGGGAATTTTTTTAATTTTTCCCGGGAAATCCGGGAATTTTATAAAATAAACCATTTTACATAAAAAAACGTTTATCTTAATTTAATTTTCAATATTTTTTTACATACAGGTATAATTACATTTGCTATTTTTGTATTTTTTCTATTTAGAAGAACAGTGCAAATATATATTTCTAGGAAAACTGACCAAGTGTTAAAAGTATGACAATATCATGAAAAAACTTAAAAAGTCAAAAAATATACGTCGGTTAATGATAATTTTACTAACAATAAGACTGTAGTTTGGTACTGCATTTGAGCGAAATCGGTTCAGCGGTTCAAAAGTTATGAACGAAAATTTAAAAACACCTCGAAAATTGTGGTACATTCAACATAACCTAAAAACACGAAATGCTTTACACGTGTGAACAGAATTGATCACCGAATGGTATTTAAACAAATACAAACATATTAAAAAAAAAAAAAAAAAAAACATTTTCGTCGATTTTTTTTTACCAAAAAATATTTTTCGCGGATTTTTTTTTATTTATTTTTTTTGCAAATAAACATTTTTACATCGTGGAGGGTATTAATACTTTCGGCAAAGTCGAATTTAACTTTGTTACTTGTTTTTTTTTTATATTTCGGTCCAAAAAAAATATAAAAAAAAAATTTAAATATGTACTTCAAAATTTTTAAGCATTTTCTAGAAGCTGGGCAAACTTTCTGTTTAGACGTGCCCTAGTAAAATTTGATGCAGAAAATATTTGTAAAACATTTTAACCCTTTAACTGCCTTTTTTTATAGACTTTTTTGTATTTCTTTAAAAAAAAGGACAAAAATTACCCTCTAAAACGGGAGCTAGAGGGTTAATTTGGTCAAAGAAAAGAATCATCATGAAATTTTATAAAACACATCAGAACATCATTTTTAGCTCAAAAGTATATTTGCACTATTTTTGACGATATTTTTTAACACTGCTTTGGTAACAAAAAAATAACAAACATGAATTATTTATACTTGACCCTTTTTAAGCACTTTGCCCATGTCGCACAAACTTTGAACATTTGACAACCCCTAGTGAAATTTTATGAGGAAAATATTTGTAGAACATTTTAACCCTCTAAATGGACGTTTTATTAGACTTCTGTGTTTAGTTTTTGAAAAAGGACTAAAATGACCCCTTAAAATGGCAGTTAGAGGGTTAAAATGTTCTAAGAAAAGAACCGCCATAAAATTTCACTGAAGACATCAAATCATATTTTGGAGCTCAGATGTGTTCTTATTATAGTATTTTTGACGTTTTCCAAACGCCTTTGATAAAAAAATAAAAACTTCAGTGGGCTATAAAAAAGAAATCCGAACTGACTTTGCAAAACCCTTTGGTGATTTTGCCCATTTGATGGTCTACTTTCATATGGCGTTGAAGCCATTGAGGCTCATTTTTCTTGTTGCACAGTGTAATTTAACTAAACAAAAAAAAAATAAAAATTTGCTCGTTGCCCCCCTGAAGCATTCAAATTGCCCCCTAGTGGGGCGAGAATCAAAGGTTGGGAACCATTGTGATAGAGGGTATACATAAGTTTGTCATTCCGTGTGTAACACCTCGAGTATATATATTCATAGAGTATATATATTCATGATCCTCGATCGATTCTAAGTCGATCTAACGATGTCCGTCCGTCTGTCTGTCTGTCCGTCCGTCTATAGAAAACACGCTAACTTTTAAAAGACTTTATATAGACTTCAGAAGTTTAGCAAATATGTTTGTTATTTACCTGGTCAGGTTGGTATTGCAAGCCAGCAAAATCGGTCCAGTGGATCAAAAGTTATGAGCAAAAAAGTAAATTTCGGCAAGGGTTTTTTGCGAAAATACGAGATAAAAAACACGATAACTTTCAAAAGACAATTCTGATGCTTCTGATGCTTGGCAAATGTATTTGGCGTTTCGCTGGTCTGATTGGTGTTGAATTTCAGCAAAATCGGTGCAGTGGTTCAAAAGTTATTAAAAGAACCGTGAATTTCAGATTGGTTCCACCTTAAACCACGTGTTGAAAAAACCCGTTAAACAAGCTTTAATAACATTGGTAAGTCAGAAAAATATTTTACAACGTATTTTTGTCACTCAAAAATATTTTTACACTAAAAAAAACATACACTAGAAAAAAATTTTACACTCAAAAATAATAGCCCGAGTAAAAATAATTTAATATGATCTTATATACTTTTATATAGTCATATTATTTCATATATGATCATGTGTGACACTATGTCTTGCGAGATAAATTTATATAATAAATTTTGATGGGGGATTTTTTTAAGATATCACCATACATAACTATATATTGTAACATCTAGCCCCATGCATCATTTTAAATTTCTAAGTGTTTTATATAAAATTTTATATGCGTCCATTATTTTTAAATTTTTTTAAGTTTTTTCAAGAACATATTTTTATCGCGAATATTTTTAAAGTGTTTTAAATAAAATTTCATATGACTTCATATTTTTTAATTTTTCAAATTTTTTTCAAGCATCACTTTTTTGTCACGAATATTTTCTAACAAGGGAAGTATATCAACCCTTATGAACCGATTTGCCTGAAACTTAAAATATATGTATAAAAGAGACGATTTTAAGGTTGGGGTGTCTCGGCTTATCGGCCATATCAGTGTTTAAAAATTTCGTTGTCCCCTTATGAAACAATGTGGACCTCCGGGAAAATTTCGATAACTCCCGAACTAACCGGAATATCCTTTAGAGAAAAAATACATACGTGTCGACTTAAATTTAATAAAGATTATTATACCCTCCACTCTAGTGATAGAGGGTATATATAAGTTTGTCATTCCGTATGTAACACATTGAAATATTGGTTTAGGACCCCATAAAGTATATATATTAATGATCCTTGATCGATTCTAAGTCGATCTAGCGATGTCCGTCTGTCTGTCTGTCTGTCTGTCTGTCTGTCTGTCTGTCTGTCTGTCCGTCCGTCTGTCTGTTGAAATCACGTTTTTGGCTATAATCCAGAACCGATTTAAACGCCTGGGGTACCAAAAGTTGCGTAATTCTCCTAGGCAGAATCTAATGGTTTTTTTTTTTAAATCGGTTAAGTAGTTTAAAAGTTATGAGTGAAAATGTAAATTTTGATGAGTGAAAATGTGAATTTTACACAAAATAAATGCTATAACTTGACACCTGTTGAATGAATGTAAACGAAACTTTGAATTTAATGTAATTTTATCATTCCTAACACTCACAAAAAATTTGGGCCGAAACGCACAATGGGGCGTGGCACCAGCCATTTAACCCAAAATTTTAAAATGATTTATCTTGGCTCATGGTTGACATATTCAAATAAAATTTTAAATAGGTTCTTATTTTATTGTTCTCAACGTTCTTCTGGTTATTTTGGTACCAATTATGGCAAAATCGGTTCAGGGGTTAAGAAGCTATGAGCAATTGAGATGAGTTTCAATATAAACCTCTATGATATGGCGTGGCAGCGCGTTTTTGTAGTTGTTGATGGTTGTTTGGCTTGTTGTTATTTGTATCAAAAGAAGTTAAAAATACGTAGTATGTGTCATACACGTGCCACGTGGTTGCTTTTATATAATTTTTATATAATTTTCATACATACATATTTATAAAATATTTTTTTTTGTTTTTTAAATATTTGCATTGCACTATAGTTCCGATTATCACTTTTCTTGGCCAAAATTACAAAAATGGAAAAAATTTTGGTTTTAAATAGGTGTTGTGGTAAAAATTGTTATAATTTTTTTGTTTTCCATGTATAATATTATAAAAAATTTTTTGTATTTAAACTCAAAAAATTAATTGAAAAAATTTAAAAAAATACTTTTTTTTTATTTTTAGCTAAATTTGTTTTTGAACAATAAATGAGTTTGTACAAAAATAAAATATGTTTTCTGTTGTTTGTAAGTGTTTACGACTTTCTATAAAATCCATTTTAAGAAAATTGAATTTTGGCCAACAAAGGTCGTCCGCGAAACCATAGTGCATTGGTTAACATTGTGGAGGGTATTTAAAGATTCGGCACAGCCGAATATAGCTTTCTTACTTGTTTCGTATTCATATTGACATCGTAGGCCTATGTCTTCATATAAATACCTACCAAAATTTACACATTTTCATGAAAAAAGTATTTAACGAAGCCAAAATTCTACAAGGTTATGCCACAGTTGGATAGGCATTAAAAAACCTTTCTTCTCATATGTAAACATCATATGGTTTCTAAGAAAGAAATGGCTGAAAAATCCAGAAAACGATTTTTTCGCCATTTTTGGACCCATGTTTTGAACCCCTAAATCCCCGATATGGCCGATAAGCCGAGACACCCCAACCTTAGAATTGTCTCCTTTATATATATTTTACGTTTCATGCAAATCGGTTCATAAGGGTTGAGATACTTCCCTTGTAAGTGTTTTATATAAAATTTTATATGACTCCATCTTTTGAATTTTTTCTAAGTTTTTTTCAAGGAACATTTTTTTTATCGCAAATATTTTCTAAGTGTTTTATATAAAACTTAACATGACTCCATTTTTTGAAATTTTTTTAAGTTTTTTTCAAGAACAACTGATTTTTATTATTTTAGTTTTTCAACTTTTTATTAAAAACTAAAAAAAACATCCGATTTATAAAATTGTATAAATTTTAATATAATTGGATACAATTTTATATCGTTGGATTCTCGAGTAAAAAAGTTTTAATATAATCATATAGTTTTTTATATAATTGTATATAAATAGATCCATCATTTCATCCCAAAAATGGAGGATATAAAAATATATGATTATATCTTATTAGATCAAATTTGATATAATTAGATATAATTGGATCCCAAAAATGGAACGGTAAATTTCATCTGATTTGATATTAAAGATCATATTAGATCTAATAAGATATAATTCTATATTATTAGATCTTATTAAATCTAATTTTTTATAATATCAAATAAGATAATATTTACCGTTCCATTTTTGGGATCTAATTATATCTAATTATCTAAATTTTGATCTAATAAGATATAATCATATATTTTTGGATCCTCCATTTTTGGGATCAAATGTTATATGGCACCGTATTATTTTGTTTTAGTCGGGTTAGACCAAAACTCGTATCAAAGTCGATATAAAGTTATATAAACTGATATTATTAGATAATATTCGATCAAATCTTATGAAACCATTTTTCATATAAGATTATATCAAAATAGACACGAACCCATATTAAATTATATATTGTGTCATTAAATTTTTTTTACTCGGGAGTAAATAGTTTTTTTTCGTCAAAAATTACTAAAAAGAAAGTTTTTTTACACAAAATAAAATATTTCTAATCAAAAATAATTTTTTTTTAAGTTTAGAAAATTTACTATCACTTAAAAAGGGCATTGTGGAGGGTATTCATAGATTCGCCCAAGTCGAATTTAACTTTTCTATTTGTTTTTTTTTTGTAATTTAAAAAAAAAAAATTGTAATTTTACAAATTTCCAAGATAATTTTACAAAAAAAAAAACTTGTAAATACACGAGAATTCCTAAGTGAGTTTCATTTTGCTAAAGTTATAAATTTACAATTTTATTGGTAAAAAACTTGTAATACATATTACAAAAAAGTAATTTTTACAAGGAATTCTCGTAAAATAGGAGGTAGCAAAAAATTAAATAAAACCACGAGACTTCCTTGTATATGTTATTGCTTCAAAAAGTTGTAAATTTACAATTTTATTGGTAAAAAATTTGTAAAATTACAAAATTATTCGTAAAAAGCTTGTAAAATTACTAGGAATTCTAGTCAAATAGGAGGTAGCAAAAAAAAAGTTACAAACTTTTCTTGTCATTGTACAAGGTTTTTTATAGTGTATAATTAGAGCATGAACTCGATATGTACTTACAGAAAAAAACAAAAAAAAAAAATAACTGACAAAATATGTCGCCATTAGGCACGTCTCCGAAACAGAAAATCCATATTCCTCCATTTGTGTCTGCAATTCCAGATCATGCGAAATTATGTAAGAGAAAAAAAGGTTGAAAGAAAGTATAAAGTGAAATTGCTAAAAATAGAATTGTAGTGTTTGAAACTGTCAAAAATTTATTCTTTAGAAACTATAAATACCCAGGCAGAAAAATACATACGGGCCAGATCTGGCAAAGTAATTAATAAGGTAGTATTAATACTGGCTAAGTACCTTTTTTTTGGGTTTTTTGTACTTGCTAAGATGCTAAATGATAACACCATTTAGTAGTGGCAAAGTAATTGTTGAATCAAAATAAAGTAATATAAGAGTACATTGAATACAACAAATATTGGGCTTTCCCTGTACTTTCCAGAGCGTTTCCCAGTAATTTCAAAAGTAATATCCGAGATATTTTAAAATTTACTTTCCCATGCATTTTAACCTAAATAAATAATTGAAAAATTTAAAATGTGTTAAATTAAATTATTTTTTATTTAATTCGTACTTACGAAATATTTTTTTTTTTTTTTTCATTTTAAAAAAATTATATATTAATTATCCTTTTAAATAAATTATATGTTAAAGTTAAAAAATATTTTCGTTTAAATAACATTTCAAATGTTAATATAATCGAATTTGATTTAAATGGTTATGTAGTTTTATCGTATTTTTATCGTTTAGTTCGACCTCCGCATCGATCCTTTGCTGCGGATAGCCAGCGACTTATCTTTGAAAAAACTGTGGCTTCAGTTTCACTCGGAAACTGTTTCGTGAGGAAAGCTTTAAAAATTTATTTTAATAAACTTAAAAGATTAGCTTCAAAACCGACGTTCACGATGAATTTATTGATGCTCAAAATCTTGAAACAACGGATGAGGAAATTTTTTGTGAAGTTGACAGCGTTGACAGCGATCTAGTACAGAGGATTTTATACCTGAAACAACGGAAACTGATTTTAGCAACCTTATTTACCTTATTTAGAGCTCAGGTTAAAGAATTGGGTTTTAAGAAATATAAAAACCCTAACTCAAAAGTCAATCGATGATCTTTTAATAGTTTTGAGAGAAGAAGGATATACGTCACTACCAAAATCCTCTAAAACATTGCTAGGAATTTCAGCTGTAAGCGGTTGCACAAAAATTATGAAAAGTTCAGATGACACTTTTGGGAAATTCCAGTATTTTGGAATAAAATCAAATCTTGTTGATATTGTGAACCCTAAACTGTATGTTGAGGCAGGTATATCGTTGATAATTCATGTGGATGGCATGGATGTCTTTAACAAATCCAAAAAAGGTTTTTGGTCTATTATGGGAAAAGTGTTTGCACCAGATTATATGAGTAAACCTTTTTTAATAGGCTTATATTACGGAAATTCAAAACCATATTCCTCACAAGAGTTTTTGGAAGAAGTCGTTGTGGAATCCAATTTGTTAATAAATGAAGGTATAATATTTCTAAAAAAATTAATTCAAGATTAATTTTGGTTTTATTTTTAAAGGTGTAAATATAAGTGGAAAACATTTTAACTTTAAAGTTCTAGCATTCTGTTGCAATATGCCTGCCCGTGCCTTTATTAGGTGCACTAAAAGCCATACTGAATTTTTTTCCTGTGAAAGATGCACAGTACGAGGAGAAACTGATAACAAAACTCGAGTTTTTAAAGAAATTAACTGCGATAAAAGGACTTTGCAGTCATTTAAAGAAAAAATAAATTCAGAACATCATTTAACAAAGGAAAATAGCCCACTACTTGAAATTTTAAATATTGACCTAGTCAAGAATGTTGTTCTGGATGAGATGCATATGTTGCATCTCGGCATAAGCAAATATTTGCTTCAAAAGATGATTTATAAGAAATCATTTTCATTTATTTCTACAGAAAATGTTGCTGTTTTACAAAAAAACTTTTTAAATTTGTCTCAAGATATTACATCAGAGTTTCAGAGGAAGTCATTCGATTTATATCATATAGGAAACTGGAAAGCAACACAATTTCGATTTTTTTTATTATACGGTGGAGGTATCATATTGAAAAACGTTTTAAAATCTGATCAATACAAGCATTTTTTAATTCTTTACACGCAGAATTTTATCATCAAAGAAATTGGCTACATTAAAAAATAAGTTTGCTAAGCAGATTTTAAGAACATTTGTCGAACTTATGCCAAGTTTTTACGGTTCTATTTCCCAAACAATGAACATCCACAACTTAATTCACATTTCAGACGATGTAGCTAATATGGGCGCCCCTATATCACAGTTTTCGGCATTTGATTTTGAAAAGAGTCTTGGTTATTTAAAATCTATTATAAAATCCCCAACTAACCCTATTGCTCAAATCCAAAGAAAACTACATATTTTTCATTCCGATAACTCAGTTAATAATATTCCATTGCTATATCAGCTTAATAGAAATTCCAAATACTCTCTAGGAAATATAAAACAAAGCTTGGAATCAAAAGTTGTATTTTCTTTCGTAAACATTAAAGGTTTTAAAATAAAACCTATTCATCCAGATAACGTATGTTTACTCGACAATGAAAACGTTATTATCGTTACTGAAATTTTTAGTAGAAAGCAGTCTAAATACAAAAGTGATGATATATTTTTGAAAGGCAATATTTTCACTGAATGTAGCGATTTTTTTCAATTTCCACTACCATCAAGAGAAATAGGACTCTACAATGTTAATAAATTAGATAAAAATAAATCAGTATCAATATAGTAGAATCAAAATGTATTCTTACTAAATTTTATAATGACACCATTGCAATTGCTTTATTACATAATTAAGAGTTTTTTTAAATGTTAAAATTTAGTAAAATTGTTAAAAAAAAAATATTTCAAATTAATAATATAAACCGCCTTTAGTTTGGTAAAAAAGAGTTAGCAAAGTAATTAGTTCGGTAAAACCAAGTACTTTACTAAAAAGAGCTTGGTATACAAAAAAAAGTTGCTTTCCCAGTACTTTTTTTTTGGAACGGTTGGCAATTTCTGGCTGGGTAGACACGAAAAAAAAAAAAATCCATTAACAAGACAAACCGACGTTTAAAACTTGCTGATGACAACACTAAATGGTGTGTTTCAAACCGGTAACAGAATTCCACAATTCTATAGTATTTTGAAATTAATTTTTTCTTCTACATTTTTTCAACTTAAACTTTTAACAAAAACTTTTAATTTAATCCGATGAACCTTAAATTTGTACCACATAAGTTTAAGACCTAACAGAATAAAAATTTGCCCGGACGTTCAAAATCGATAGAAAAACTTTTTTTATGGAAAATATAAGTGTTTAAAAATTTTGTTTGTCACCTTATGAAAACATATTGTCCTTCGGAAAAATTTCGCTAACTTCCTAATTCCGATAACTCCCGAACTAACCTAATATCGTCCAGAGCAAAAATACTTACTTACTTACTTTCCATGGCGCTACAGCTATAGTACAGCAAAAATAATACACTCTTATAAATTTTTGTTGAAATTTACCCACTTTATTGTAGGTAACTGTTCTCCTACAATAAAGTGGGTAAAAATACTCTATGTGTTTAAATTTCAACATTTGCACACAAAGTGTGTACAACTAATAAACATTTTGTGTGTAAACCTACATATGAACTGCTTTCAAAATTATTTGGCAATACACACAAAATGTGTAATTTTAGCTTACTTGTGCTCAAAAATCGACTTAAAATGTTCAAAATTGCATCCTAAATGTTTTCTTTTACACAAAAAGTGCTTAATTTTTAACAACCTGATAAAAAATTTATTCTTATAGAAAAAATAAAACCAAAAATGCATTTTTATTATTTTTTTAAAGTTTTTATTCAAACTAAAATGAAATTTGGTATAATAGTTAAATATAAATTCATTAATAATTATTTAAATGCATTTTTTTTATAAAATTATTCGTAACTTAAACTAAATATTAATAACCAGGGAAACCAAAAATATGCTCTAAAAAACACGTTTTATGCGCTTAAAAAATGCCCTTAAAAACGGAAAATATGCTCTAAAACCAATAAAAATATGCTCTTAAAAAAAAATTATGTCCCCTTTTTTATTGTGTTTTTTAACAATTTGTTAAAGAATAGACCCTCCAAATACCGTTATGTGCGATAGTTAGAGGGTTAAATATGTTCTACAAAAATATTTGCCTTAATATTTTCTACCAAGTTGCTGAATCTAAAGAAAACATAGTTTCATATACCGATATGAAGCAAGAATAGGCCAAAAGGGAATCAATCGTCACAATTCCGTAATTGTTGAAAAAACGTCCTTGTTGGATAAAAAATTTAAAAATAAATGTCATAAAAAAAATTGGAAAGGAATGCTCTAAAAATTGAAAAAGAAATGCTCTAAAAATGTAAAAATATGCTCTAAAAACTCGAAAAATGCTCTAAAAATTGAAAATATGCTCTAAAAATATGCTTTTATGCTAAAATATGCTCTTAAACCTAAAATATGCAAAAATATTCTCTTAAGCCTAAAATATGCAAAAATATGCTCTAACAAATCGATGCCAGATTTCTTAAAAACTTCTAAAACGGATAAATACCTTACCCATTTATCAGTAAAATGCACAGGAAAAAACATGATACTGCATATTTTTGGTTTCCCTGTTAATAACAAATAAAAAATAACACGTTACAATAAGTATATAAACGATAAAATTTGGTTAATTAAAGAATTTATTTTTTGAACATTATTAATATTTGTTTGTCCCTCAAATTTATGGAGATAGGATTAAAAAATAAAATCCATCGTCTGACAGATTTCAACAGGATATAAAATGTTAAATGTAAATAAACAGGAACCACTTGCATATCGTGTTCTATTATATCCACCTTTTCGCCCATAAGTACTTTCTTCTCTAGAGAAGTATGAACATAAATATTTTTTATGAGTCTTCTGCTTTTTAAACTATTTTTTCGTTGGACTTTTCTAATCATTAATTGTTGTCTCAAACTGCAAGTATAAAAAATTTCACATTATTTACGAGATATTTCTGATATTTAAACTATACAAGGGAATATTTTCAGAATCTGAGAAATTTCTGTACAGACAATTCTCAGAATCTGATAATTTTTTTCTATAGAAAAATTCTCAGAATCCAACATAATATTTCTATACAAAATATGTCAGAACCTAAGACTTTTTTTCCTTAAAAAATTTCTAAGAATTTGAGATATTTTGCTATAGAAAAATTCTCAGAATCTAATATATGTATTTTGTATAGAAAAAAATTTAAGAATCTATTTTTTCTATAGCAAACATGTCAGAATCGGAGCCAATTTTTCCATAAAAAATTTCTTAAAATCTGAGATATTTTGCTATAGAAAAATTCTTAGAATTTGAAATTTTTTTTTTATAGAAGAATATAATAATCTATGATATTATCAGAATTTGATATATTTTTTCTATAAAAAAATTCCATGAATCTAAGATATTTTTTTATTGAAAAATTCTCAGAATCTAAGATATTTTTTATGTAGAAACTTCTCAGAATCTCCGATATTATTTCTATAGAAAAGTCCTCAGAATCTGAGACATTTTTTTCTATAGAAAAATTCTCACAATCTGATATATTTTTTTTATAGAAAAATTCTAATAACCTGAGATATTTTTTCTACAGAAAATTCTCAGAATCTGAGATATTTCATCTATTGAAAAATTCTCAGTATCAGTATATTTTTTCTATAGAAAAATTCTCAGAATCTAAGATATTTTTTCTGTAGAAAAACTCTCTAAATCTGAGATAGTTTTTCTATAGAAAAATTCTCAAAATCTGATATATTTTTTCAAAATCTTGGAAAATTAAAAAATTTTCGGAATCTAAAATAATTTTTCTGCAGAAAAATTCTTAGAATTTAAGATATTTTGTAATAGAAAAATTTTCAGATTCGAAGACATGTTTTTCTCTATTAAAATTCTTAGAATCTGAGGTACTTTTTTTCTATAGAAAAATTCTTAGAATCTGAGATATTCATTCTATAGAAAAATTCTAAGAACTTGATTTGTTTTTTCTATAGAAAAATTCTCAGAATCTGATACATCTTTTCTAAAGAAAATTTTTCAGAATCTGATATATTTTTTCTGTAGAATATTTCACTGAATTTGATTTATTTTTTTATAGAAAATTGCTCAGAATCTGATATATTTTTTATATAAAAAATTTTTCAGAATCTGATATTAATTTTGAATCTAAAATATTTTTTCTCCTGAAAAATTCTCAAAATCTGAAATATTTTTTTATATACAAAAATTCTCAGAATCTAATAAAGTTTTTCTATAGAAAAATTCTCAGTATCTAGTGAATTTTTCTATAGAAAAATTCTCAGAATCTGATGTATTTTTTCTATAGACAAAATATAAGAATTTGAAATATTTTTCTATAGAAAAATTCTTAAAATTTGAGATATTAATTTTATAGGAAAATTCTTAGAATCTGAGATATTGTTTCTATAGAAAAATTCTCAGAATCTGATTTGCTTTTTCTATAGAAAAATTCTTAGAATCTGATACATTTTTTCTATAGAAAATTACTCAGAATCTGATATATTTTTGCTATACAACATTTTACAGAATCTGATATATTTTTTTTATAGAAAATTTCTCAGAATCTGATATATTTTTTTCTATAGAAAATTTCTCCGAGTCTGATATATTTTTTTTTTTTATAAAAAATTTCTCAGAATCTGATATTTTTTTCTAAAAAAAAATTCTTAGAATCTGAGATATTTTTTCAATAGAAAAGTTTTCAGAATCTAAAATATTTCTTATATAGAATAATTCTCAGAATCCGAATATTTGTTCTATAGAATAATTTGCAGAATCTGAAATATTTTTTCTATAAAAAAGTTCTCAGAATCTGAAATAATTTTTCTATAGAAAAATTTTCAGAATCTGATACATTTTTTCTGCAGAAAAAAAAATCTGTAAGAATCTAAAAACTTTTATTAAAATATTCCCAGAATCTGGTTAGGATTTAAAAAATTTTTTTCTGTAGATAAATTCTCATAATCTGAAAAACATTTTTCCTTATAAAAAATATTCTCAGATTCTTATATCCAGACATTTTTGTAAAGAATAATTCAAAAGTCACTTGTGGTACTTACCTTTCTGATTTATAATTGCAAATCTTTAAGAAAAACATGCAATTAACAGTATACTATTTGTCTTAAATATTACGTATTTATAACAATCGGATCAGCTTCTTACAAATTTTACGTTGCATTTAAATTTTGAAACTATTGGTTAATCTTTTCACTTTTTTTAACTATATTTCTTTTTATTTTATGGGTTTTTCGCGTTATTTAAGTTAAATTGCGAGCACAACAAAATTTTCTGATTATATTTTCCTTTTTATTTTATTTTGACAATTTTAAAATTGTTGAACATTACGCATTTAATGTTTAATATCAAAAATTAAACACTAACCCCCTAATTTTGTAAAACGCAACGCGACGCGTTCTCAAAATTTCTGTGTAAATTGTTTTTGCTACAACAATAAATTACATTAAAATTTTTAAAACGCGGCGCGTTGCGTTTTACAAAATTTGGGCATAAATGTTTACAATAAACATTAAATGTGTAATTTTAAAATTCTTGTGTTTATAATTTTATAAAAATATTTATAAATTCACAAAATACTATATAATGTGCGTAATATTCAAATTTTTGTGTGTAAACTAAAATTTTAAACATTTGGTGCTCAATTTTAGGCGTTGTGTGTTATTTTACATAAAAATTTACCCACTTTATAGTAGTATTTTTACAAGGATTTTTTAGAGTGTAATTGTGAGATTATTTCATATTCATACAAATATCATATAAACTAGTCGAATAGCCTGTCCCTGCCAGGCGGAACACCAAATCACTTTTCTCAATAGTTGTAATATTTTACCAAACTTTATAAAAAATTATGTTTGTGCTTCAAAAATTTAATATTGCTAGATTGAGTTACAGCAATATATTTCCCAAACTGGAAAAAAATTTAATGAGTATAAAAGCTTTTATTGATAAAATTTAAGAACTAAATTTAGTACGCCCATTTCGTCTCTCCGCCCATAAGCCGGATATCAAAAATCTATAGTGTGGATCTGTCCCATGGTCACTCCTATATACATGGCAATTTTTATCTTTCTTTTTATAATGAAGGTTTTTAAAATTAGCTAAAATGTTAAAAAACACAATTTTTCCACTTAAATTTTTCCTTATATGTAATTCTTCGTACACAGTTTAAATATTAAATCTGACTTCATAAGGATATGATCCATTTTCAATACTTTATGCTTTACAATTTTCAGCTTCCTTAGTCATTAGGGGTTTCAGAGATAGTTTAAATGTTTAAAAACTAAATTTCGCCGTCTTCCGCCACTCCCCCTGACTTAAAGGACGAAAATCCGGCTACGTTACAAATTATATATACAAACTGAACAAAAATCACAACGGATTTTCTTTGTATTTCCGCCCTTTCACTGGATATCCAGGTCAGAGTTGATCTTTGCCATAGTCCGTACCATATGCATCCCAATTTTCATCTTTCAAGGTCATAAGGTGTCTTCAAAATTAGATAAGTTGTAAAACCATAATTTTTCTATCCCCATTTCTTCTCCTAATTTTCCGTCCCTACACAGAGAGAATAGTTTAGTTGTGCCAGCAGAATTTAGAGCCAACTGCATAGTTTAATACCAACAACCAAAATTTTCGGTTGCGATAACCAAAATTTGTTTTGAAAATTTAACTTCTGTTGGTCCAAATAAATTTCGGTAATCGCAACCGAAAATTTCAGTTGTTGTAATTAAACCATGCAGTTGGCTCTTAATTCGGCTGGCACAATTAAAATGTTTTTTCTGTGTATTCCAAAATTTTTAAATCTGACTACTTTAGGATAAGCTCCGTCGTTAGCACTATACTCGTATCCACGCCCCTTTTCCCTCTCAATTCTCCGTCCACAGTCCAAAAATTTTAAGTCTGACTACTTAAGGATATGCTCCAGTGTCAGGGCAATATGCTTGCCAATTTTCGGCTGCGTAGGTCATTAGGGCTTTAAAGTTAGTCAAATAAAAAAAAATAAAACACAATATTGCCTTGCCCCTTTTTCCTCTCAACTCTCCGTCTACATTCCAAAAATGTTAAATCGGACTACTTTAGAATATACTTCATAGTTAGGACTACATGTTAGGGATTTTAAGATTCCGTATTCATTGGGGCGGAGCTTAAAAATACCCTAAAATGGTAAAAAAAAAAATTATTTTGCCAAGTCCCCTTTTTCTCGTAATACGCCGCCCACAGGCAAAAAATCCGGCTTCGTAAGAATCTGTCCCTGGTGTTTTACTATATACATGCCAATTTTAAGCTTTTAAGTCTATCAATGAGATTCAAAAGGCGCTGAATACACAAAAAATAAGAGAAACACAAAAAAAAATAAAATATATATTCAGAAAATAGATGGAAATAAATTTACCACGCCCTTTGCCTTTCTTATTCTCCACCCATACACTGGATATCAAAAATCAAGGCTCGTGTTGATCTTCCACATACATGTCAATTCTGTGCATTTTCCGCTTCCTTTGGGGGCTTTAAAAGAAGTTAAAATTTTAATTCTGTTTTATATATTGTTGGACTTTATATTTTATAACTGAAGTTTTTATTTATTTCGGTTTGAGTCCATATTAATTATTTCTGAGAAATAATTATTTTTGTTGTACAATGAGAAAATCTGAAAAAAATTACAGCTGTGTTGGAAAAAGTTAAAAATAGATTCATTAAGTTCGTGCTAAACGTAACATATGGGTAATGAAATGTGATATAATTCCCGTTCGCTTTTTCACCTTAATGTACGTTTAAATAGCTGATCTTAATCTTACACACCTACAGTGACAATCGCAGAGTGCTGACGAAGGAAGGGTGGCTTCTTCCGAAAGCTGTCGACATCTCCACTTAGCCTGTGTTGTCAATTATTTTTTTCAGATTTTCTCATTGTACAACAAAAATAATTATTTCTCAGAAATTATTAATATGGACTCAAACCGAAATAAATAAAAACTTCAGTTAGAAGTTAAAATGTTAAAAATCCCAATTTTGTCACTCCCATTTTCCTTTCCATTCTCCACACACAGTCCAAAAATTAAAAATTCGACTACTTCAGGATATGCTTCATCGATAGGACTATATGCTAGGAAATTTTCAGCTTCCTAAGTCATTAAAGGACTTTAAAATAAGCAAAATGCTAATTTTCATCTTCATATGTCATTGGGGGTCTTCAAATTAAATATTAAAAAAATACAATTTTGCCACGCCCCATTTTTCTCTTAATTCTCCTTCCACAGTCTAAATTTAAATCCGATTAATTCAGGATATGCTTCATTGTTAGAACTAAATGCTATGCAATTTTTCGCTTCCTACGTCATTTGGGACTTCAAAAGAAGTAACAATTTTAAAAAATCCCAATTTTGCCACGCCACTTCTCCCTCAATTCTCCGCCCACATTGCGAAAATTTTAAATCCGATATGTGCCATCGTTAGGACTATATTCTAGGAAATTTTCAGCTTCCTAAGTCATTTGGGGGCTTCAAAAGAAGTAAAAATGTTAAAAAAATCTAAATTTTGCCACTCCACTTTTCCCCTCAATTCTCCGCCCACATTGCGAAAATTTTGAATCCAACTACTTGGGGATATGCGGCATCGTTAGGACTATATTCTAGGAAATTTACAGCTTCCTAAGTCATTTGGGGGCTTTAAATTAAGCAAAAACGTCAAAAAATTGAATTTTGCCACGCCCACTTTCCCGCTTATTTCTCCGCCCACAGGCAAAAAATCGAAAATCCGGCTACGTTAGGATCTTCCTCAGGCATTTTACTATATGCATGCCAATTTTCAGCTTTGTAGCTCATCAGTGGGCTTCAAAAAGCTCTGGATAGACAAAAAAAGAGGAACACACAAATAGGGAAATTATATATATAGATATCATATATTCCCCAAAATTAACACATTTTCGCGAAAACAATATTTACCGAAGCCAAATTTTTACAAGGTTATTCGATAGGTATTCAAAAATCAAAAAATATTAATTTTTACCCATTTTTGGAACCCATAAATCCCCGATAT